>OZ024713.1:0-420873 GCA_964016945.1 Microplitis deprimator
AG
Source organism: Microplitis deprimator (assembly GCA_964016945.1). NCBI lineage: Eukaryota > Metazoa > Arthropoda > Insecta > Hymenoptera > Braconidae > Microplitis > Microplitis deprimator. The sequence goes on from OZ024713.1 coordinate 3, forward strand.
GGAAAGGGAAAGGGAAGGGAAAGGGAAAGGGAAAAGGGAAAAGGAAAGGGAAAGGAAAAAATCCCATCTCTAGGGAGACGAGTGTCCGCGTGGGGACGAGACCCTACAATCTGCCATGGGCCTTGAATTTCCATGACGGCCGCGAGGCTGCCTATGGTTGGCCGGCCGGCGGCCGTCCGCTCCTCGCATGTGGCATTCGGCGGCATGCTCATCGAAAAACAGTCAGATTCCCACATGTTTCCCGTTTCGGTTTTTCCTTATTCTGGCTCTTTTGAGGACTTTTTTAAACTTCTTTTATGGACCACATATTCGACAACTACTTCGAATTTAACAAAATCAACTCGGATTTTCTCTTTTATTTTCTCGAAAATCGAAGTTCATTTCCTAAAAGTGAACTTACCCCCACCCCCAAAAATTTATTTCTTTAGGGGGTGGGAAAACATTTTTGATACTCCCTCCGACACTTTTTACCCCCCCCCCTTTGGCCTTAACTTCGGTGATTTTTTTAGGATTTATTTTAAATAAAATTAAATAAAGTTGATGGGTCTAAGAGAAAACCCAGTGGGTAGGTGGGTAAGGGAGATGGAGGGTAGGATATTTATGACTGCCCAGGCAGGTTCCCACGTCATTCCCAGACGCGCGAATGCAGAAAATGGACGTTTTTTGAATGTGATTCTGAATCTAAATCACGAAGATTTACCTCTAAGAAATGGATATCTCACAAAATCACCTTCAAATCGCTCCCACCCTGTGGAAAGCTCTCATAAATTCTGATAAGATATTGAATATTTTTTATAAGAATTTATGAGCTTCGAAATATCTATGAGATTTAAAAAAATTCTCATATGAATTCTTATGAGAATCTATGAGGTCAAAGCTTTTAATGTTTTCTTATCATGATTTCCGTACTAGATTTTTAAAAGAATGAGTAAGATTTTTCAATTTATGAGATTTTGTGGACTCGAATTCCGCCAACGATTATAAGATTGAATAAGTACTTTCACTTCTATAAGATTGTTACAGTTTATTCTAATGTATCTTCAATAAGAATTGATCAGGCGAATTCCGATGTTATAATACTTACAAAATCTCAATAAGATTATTTTTTTATACGAAATTTTTAGAATTTATAAGTTTTAATAAAAGTTATCCTAGGAGATAATATCTTATTGAATATCATAAAATATTTATCATATTTTATGAGAAAATATTTAACAAGTATTTCTTAGAAATTTTATGAGACTGAATCAGGAATCACATGGACAAATGCAGACCTTTTTCTCATAAAAATTTTATGAGAATTAGTAAAAAATCTATAATCGAATTAACTTGTAAAAACTTAAAAATTTAATTTTAATTTAAAAGCTATGTGATTTATGAGTTTTTATAAGTTTTAGTTATAAGGCTATTACTTATAAAATATTATGGAGTACTTATGAGATTTTATAAATAATTCCATTCACATAAAATATTAATTTTATCAGATTCATTCAAAAATAATTGCTTAACTTATTTTTTTTATCAGAATTTACACTAAAAATACTAATATAATCACTTTTTCTTGTACTTTGAATATTTTAACTGTTCGGAGATATGGAGGAGGGGAAAGTCACCGGTGCTAGGCAGCAGCAGCGAGAGTAGTTCGGTGCTCGCCACGAGATCGCGTCTACGATTTGTAGTGTCCTTATGGTAAGAAAGATATTCTAGAATTGTTAAATTCCAAATTTCAGTACGATTTTGTTTGAGTATTCTCCTGTTATTTGGCAGAGCTACAAGTACCCTTCTGAATTGTACTATAGTATGTCCTATAATACATCATGACTTTAATAATTTAATATTAATGTTTCCCTGGCGGTTTGAATCACCCTGGAAACACCATGGAATCACGGTGGGTTTGTGCCATTTTTTCACCTTGTACCCCACTCTGATTCCGGGGTGTACTCACGGTGTGTCCACTGTGATTCCACGGTGTACCCATGGTGATTTTACAACTGATTGAAGAAAAGAGGCTTATTAGGGATAGCCTCATGACAGTAGTTGACCGTAAATAAATCGAAAATTTTTCAGCCTGATTTCAATCTGGTATCATACGTAAAAAAGAGCACGAAACGTTCTGGAATCACGCTGGAATCAGTATGGTTCCATTCTGACTCTGGTTCCAGAGTGATTCCAGATTACATTTCATGCCGCTAGGGTATATGTAAGGTAAAAGCCCCTATACCCGCTCAGTACCGTTAGTCGCTCACTTCACTGTTTAATATGTTTCTTTATAATTAAAAAAAAAAAAATTATAACTAAAAATAGTATTATTGACAATTAATTATTTGTGAATCTAAATATATATTAAACTATCATGTATAAAATTATTTTATAATAGATTTATAAATTGAAATTAATGACTGTTTTCAAAATCGCGTTCAGCCGGGCATTTTTTACTTCAACGTTCATTTGGATTAAATTTAGGGTACGTCAAATTTTTTTCACAAGTTTTTCAAAATCATTATAAATTTAAAAGAAAATTCCAGGATACCCTGCTGCATGTAGTAAACATAAATATGATTTAACTCTCAAAAGAAAATTTTCTTGATCTAATTCGTTGCATTCGAACCAGTATCTGTTTTTAAAACAAAATTCAGTATTCCTTGAAGATTAAATCCATAAAAAATTTGTTTTTGAACATCCTAGCATCGCTCTATAATATCCAGTTTTTAGAAAATTTTCATATCGTCGGCGCAGATATACTTTGTAGTCACCGTAAATAGATTGTGTAATCATCTCAAAGACACTGTGTAATCACTTGATAACTACCATGAATGAATTTTGGAATCACGAAAAATATACCGTTTAATGACGGTGAGCACACCGTAGAATCAAAGTAAAATGTCGGTGGATACACCGTGGAATCAGGGTGGGTACGCCGTGTAACCACCGTTTATACACGGTGATAAAATGGCACAAACCCACCGTGTTTCCACCCTGGATCCACCGTGATTCCACCGTGTTTCCACTCCAGGGTGTTTCCACCGTGATTCAAATCCGCCAGGGTATTAGTTGAATAATTTTTTGCGAAATAAAAAACAAAAAATTACGTTTCAGATAAAAAAAAAAAAAAAAAAGAATCAACACGTCAACCTTTCAGAGAGAGAATACATATTTGGTTGAGAAAAATTTTAATCTTTATTAAAGAAGCAAACTTTTGGAGCAAGAAAATTTTTTCCTTGGGGCAAGAAAAAATTTCTTGGTCCAAGTAAACTTTTTTTCGTTCAAAATTTGATTTTTTGGAGTAAGGAATTTTTTTTTTTTGGGGCAAGAAAAAGTTTCTTGGCCGAAGTTAAACTTATTTTAGTTCAAAACGTTGATTTTTTGGCGAGAGATAACAGTAGATAGACAGGGGGAGTTCTGTCCCAATTAGCATCAAAATGGATACGATCTGTTGTATCGACTGTGGGTAAGTTAACGATTGATGATAGCTTGTCGACTGTTGGTGTGGTTATCTGGGGCCTTTTTGACATCATTTTGATGCTAATTGACGTTATTTGGCAGTATTTTTACCGTCTGAGCTTATTTTTGAGCTTATCTGGGGCCTTTTTGACATCATTTTGATGCTAATTGATGTTATTTGGCAGTCTTTTTACCGGCTGAGCTCATTCTTGAGCTTATCTGGGACCCTTTTGAGCTCATGTCCGCCATTTTGAGCTCGTCTTATAATAGATGGCGTCTTGTGTATATTTTGAGTGGGAAATTTTGAAAACAAAATGACACCATGATGGCGCTCAAGGCTGATACTTTCTCAGTCTATCAGCCTTGAGCGTCATCACAGGGCCAATTTATTTTCTGACCAATGTTTGATATATTCAAACTAGGTGTAGTACGAGCACTTGCGAGAAGCCATGCCATCTAGTGGTTTAGTTTTTCTCCCCTCTTTTTTCGGCTACTGCGTAGTAGATGACATCAGGCGAGTCTGAACTGGTTTTTCCTTTGTTCTATTTCTCACTGCGTAGTAACATTTTTTAACTGCGCAATAGAATGTTCTAGATGATGACGTCATCAGACAAGTCTGAACTGGTTTTCGGCCTAGAGTGGGGATACTGAGCTGAGCGTTGAGCTCGCGAGCTCACAGCAGTCAGTCTTTATCGAGAAACGTTCTAGTTAACAGTTTGTAAAAAAAAAGCTTGTGATTTATTACTGAATTATTTCATTACAGAGATCATTCGATTTATTTCCTAATTAATGCTTATCGTGTGTTTCAATACCAAAGTAAGTATTAAATTTTCATATCATTTAAATTATGAGTTATTGACTGAAAAATTAATTAATTCAATTACTAGTTTTCAAGATGGATCTAACGAAAATTAATGAGATCAACACCTTGGCCTACATCTTGCCTGTTAAAAAACTTCAGGAACTGGAAGCTGACAAGACATATAAAATAACTGAAATTAAAAAAATTTCAACGCAATATGGACCCAAAGTAATTGCCAACTTGGATGATGAATTCACAATTTACTTTCCTGCAAGAACAAACAACGAATTGATAGCTCATGAAGATAAATTAAAAACTCTTATCGATATGGTGCCCCAACAAAATCTTTATCTTTTATTTCATGGATCTAAATACAATAAATTTGAATTTGTTACTCGATCTTGAATTATTATGCAAAAAAACTTATTATAGTTAAAAAATATTTTTTATCATGGTTCTAAATTTATGTATATTTTTCTTTTTATTTAATAATAAAATTAAAACTTCTAATATAAAAAATATGTTCTTAATTGTTATGTAATCTCCATGCATACATTATAGATTTAAATCATATATCTTTAAACAATAAATTCGTTTTTTATAATATATAGAATGTAACTATAAAAAAAAGATAGAAAAAATAAAATAATAGAAGTGTTTAGGAAGTTTGAATGATTGTTTACGCATGCGCGTTTGATGCTTCAAGCTACCTTTGTGTGTGTGTGTGTGTGTGTGTGTGTGTGTGTGTGTGTGTGTGTGTGTGTGTGTGTGTGTGTGTGTGTGTGTGTGTGTGTGTGTGTGTGTTTTCAATGAAAGTAATATAGGCGGGAATTTCAAACGTCATTTTGCGCAAGTGTAGCTATGTGAGCGACATCACACTGACGTTTGAAATTCCCACCGCGAGCAGCGACGCTTAGAGGAGAGTGCAGCACAAGGTAACTAGAATAGGTTACTAGAAAAGGTTACTAGAATAGGTTACTAGAAATACTTCTCTAGTAACCTCGGCACAGAGGAGCCGCCGCAAGCAGCAGGGACATATGGAGGGATGGGAGAAGCCGCCGCGAGCAGCAGGAACATATGGAGGGATGGGAGGAGCCGCCGCAAGCAGCAGGGACATATGGAGGGATGGGAGAAGCCGCCGCAAGCAGCAGGGACATATGGAGGGATGGGAGAAGCCGCCGCGAGCAGCAGGAACATATGGAGGGATGGGAGAAGCCGCCGCGAGCAGCAGGAACATATGGAGGGATGGGAGGAGCCGCCGCAAGCAGCAGGGACATATGGAGGGATGGGAGAAGCCGCCGCGAGCAGCAGGAACATATGGAGGGATGGGAGGAGCCGCCGCAAGCAGCAGGGACATATGGAGGGATGGGAGAAGCCGCCGCGAGCAACAACCATCGAAGACGTTTAAAATATACGCGGGAAATTTGAATGAAATTTTTTTTTTTTTCTTTGCGTTAACTCAGTAGAGAGCACCATGGTTTTGATAACAGAGGAAAGTAAATTAGTAAAAAGAATTATTTGTAAATAAAAACATTTTGCAATTCAATTTTTAAATTTTTATTATCAATTAAAACGTAAAATAACACTGATGACATCTTATATCAAAAGAACTAATTAAACTAATATTAAGAAATTATTAATAAAATCTTATAAATAAAAACTCTAAATAATTTTATAAAATATCAATTGTAAGAAGGGTCTATATTAAAAAGATTAATTATTGAATGAATGATTATATGTTATTCATCAATATAAAAAGTAAAAAAAAAAAAAATTTTTTTATATTTCTTTCCAATTTTTATCAAAAAACTAAATTTATTATGCATTAATATATATGAAGTTAACGTTTCTATATAAATGTTCCTACAGATAAAAATAGAAATAATGAGCATTAACATGATAAAAAGCTTTATAAAAAATCAACATTTTTATATATCTTTTTCTAATTATTATAAAAAAATTAAATATAATGAATGATTATATCTCTGTATTGAATTTAACACTTCTCTTAAAAAAAAAAAATAAATAAATAAATAATGAAAGACCATATCATGTATCTTTATAAATACTAAGCAATTTTATCAGGTCCCCTTTATAAAAAATCAACATTTTTATATATCTTTTTCTAATTATTATAAAAAAAATTAAATATAATGAGTGATTATATCTCTGTATTGAATTTAACACTTCTCTTAAAAAAAAATAAATAAATAAATAATGAAAGACCATATTATGTATCTTTATAAATACTAAGCAATTTTATCAGGTCCCCTTTATAAAAAATCAACATTTTTATATATCTTTTTCTAATTATTATAAAAAAAATTAAATATAATGAGTGATTATATCTCTGTATTGAATTTAACACTTCTCTTAAAAAAAAATAAATAAATAAATAATGAAAGACCATATCATGTATCTTTATAAATACTAAGCAATTTTATCAGGTCCCCTTTATAAAAAAATTAACGTTTAACTTTTCTAATTTTTTAAAAAGTATCATCATCAGAGTCGCTTATTTCTAATATATCATATTCTCCATCCGAATTTGGAACACTCGAATCACAAGATATCATTAACGTGTCGGCAATTGAGTCCGCATCAGAATCATCACACACTTGTAGGTCTTGGTGTTGCTCTGGTTGCTGTTCACATTGTTCTCGTCTTAATAGTAATGAACCTCTCAAACATAATTGTAATATCAAACTACCAGTGAAATAATAATTTTCAATGCTTGGTACAGTTGTTACGTCGGTTTGGACTCTAAACCACCAATAATGCTCTTCATCATTAATTATTAGATATGCAGACACAGTCCCAATGGTAACAATGGGTTGGCTGAATCGTTGTCTGTTGTCATTTCGTATTAAGCTCAGATGATTTGATACAGCAGTTATGATGTACCCCATTGTAAAAGTACTCAACCATGCTCGTGGGATAATGGCTTCATATTTTACATACCTTACCATAAAGTTTTCTAGCTGCACACCTTGATTTTCGTTTATTATCATTTGCTGAAGAGCTTGTAGAGGTGCCAGGGTGATGTTTTCATTGTGTAACCGATTAATTTCTGTCCTCCACGGTACTTCCAGATCGGGATACATTTCCATGAGTAAATTTTGCATAAAATGATACTTCCATGGCGATGGTACCCTATCACCAGGAACCTGGAACCACCAGCTCATGTTAATGTCACTTATCTGTAGAACTGTTGTTGTATTGCCAAGCGTAATTATTGCATCATTGAATTTTTCATTTATTCTATATAGTTCCAATTGATCAGAAATTTCCTTTGAAATAGTTTCAAATCCTAAATTTAACCATTCAATAGGGAAAATGATTCCATATTGTAGTGTATTCCCCATCTAGAAAGAAAAATAAAAAAAAATTTCAAATTAAAAAAATTTTTAAATATGCCAGCTTAATCAAAATCTAAAGATATTTACTTTATTAATAATGTTGTCTTTGTTGATATTGACTGCAATGATATCCTGATGTTCTTGTTGTTCAGTGTTGATTTTTAAGAATTCAAATAATGTTATATATATATATATTTTTTTTTATCTGCAATTATAAAATTTATTTTTCTATTTCGAAAATATTATTTTTGTTTCATACCAATATTTTTTATTTACAAAATAATTTATGCACTGATTCATGATTAATTGTTAATCAATTATATATTTATTTATAAAAGAACATCAATCATGGAATGAATGTTGCATATATATATATATATATATATCTGACTAGTATTTTATCCACATCAATGTTTATTTATTATTATTGAATAAAATAATTAATTCACTGATTCACAATTCATTAAAATTTGTCATAATTTATTTATTAAAGAACAAAAATCACTGAATAGATGTTACATATATGTATATATCATTTATTATCATTTTATTCTTTCTATTTATTTAATATATTTTTATCATTTTATATATTTGAATCAATTATATAATAAATAATAAATAATAATAAATGATTATAAATAATAATTATTTATTAAAATGCTTTTACTTACATTTTTCCAAAAACTCGTGGTCGACACCCAACGCGTTGAGACACTTTTGAGATTTTAGTTGAGAGATTTGTATCTCCCTGAGTAAATAATTTTTGTGTCTAGTTTGGACAACCAATGAGAATGCAGAAGGCCTCAAAACTCGAGACCTGATTGGCTCATTCCGCTATGACGTAGTTGCTTTGTTACCGGCAAGTTATAGTGTAAAAAAATGATAGTAAATATTTTTTGATGCACTTTATACCAAAAATACAATCAAATACATATCCTAATGCAATATTGAGCATTATTTTTAAGAATCAATCAATCATATATAGAATAAAAATTGATTGTTATTTACGCGCGGGAAAGGGTTATATCTACCGAGACGACCTCTAGTGAGATAGACTAATATAACACATCGATACTAGTGATCGATAATGGCGGTAAAATTTTTAAATTTGAATAAATTAAACTTATGAAAGAAAAAATTTTTAATAATTATACATACCTGACAAATATTTTTTTCTTTTAGTCAATTCAATTAAACAATTTGTTTAAAAAAAACTTAAAAATATATATTAAAAATTAAGCATAATTAAAAAAAAATAGTAATAAAGAATTATACTCTTGGCGGTAATACTTTTAAATTCAAAAATTATACATACCTGAAATATTTTTTTATCTCAAACTTAAAAATATATATTGAAAATGAAACTAATTATTTTTTATTTATCACTTATTTCTATAAATTATTATGATTAACTTAATCTATCAATTTTATTAAAGGTTAAAAAAATAAAAATTCAAATATTATTAATTCAAATTAAAGTTTTTATTGAATGTTTATAAACCAATTTTTTAACATTTTTACATTTTCAAGTGCACATGAATAATTATAATTATTGCTATTTAATTGGCAATGGTATTTACAAAAATCATTGTTCAATAATTTTAAATTTTTTAGCGCGGGACATTTAAAGTCATCTAAATCAATTACAATTTTCTCGTGTTCAATTAAATCTTTTATCCATAACTTTTTTTCATAACCCTTCACGTAAATATATTTATAATAACGTGTTACATAATTAATTACTTCATTCAGATTATAATATGATGTATTTGCAGCATTCCAGTTAATTCCATGATAATAATGTGTTACCCAAGTATTTAGACGTTGATATTGATGTGATAATGATTTCCAGTGATAAGGTGGCTTGAATAATGTACATGATAACTCTTCAACATCATCAATTACATGTTGAATTGTAATTGTAGCAAGTTCTTTCACGATAAACTGATTATCGGGGCCTCTGAATCCCTGTACATCCAGTATCATTTCCATTTTTATAGCTTGTATCTCGACAACAGTCAACAATGAACTGAAGTATTAAAAAATTCAGCTCAACTATTATTTATTATCTCCCCACCACTCTATTTTTCAATTAATTTGATTGGCTTAAAAAATTTCTTTGTTCTATTTTAACTGCGCAGTAAATGTTTATTTCTAACTGCGTAGTTGAATTTTCTAGAATATTTATTTTTAGATGATGATGACGTCATCTAACAGGTCTGAACTTGTTCTTTCCTTTGTTCTTTTTTAACTGCGTAGTAGAATGTTTATTTTTAGATGATGACTCATCCAGTTCCGAGAAAAAAACTTTCTAATGTTATTTTAACTGCGCAGTAGAATGTTTATTTTTAGATGATGACTCACTCGATTCTATTTTTAGATCATGACTCATCTAGTTAAATTTTTAACTGCGTAATAGATGACATCAAACTTTCCGTCACGCCATCTAGATCTTAGGTTATGCCGATGCAATCTAGGGAATTTTTGTCATTTTCTAGGGAATTTTTTCAAGTTTCTGGTAATTTTATTTTATAAGGTTGGTACTTTTGAGAACTAGAAACTTTCTACTGCGCAATTGATGCCTATAAAAAGACGCGCGTAAAAGCGTACTTCATTAAAAAGAAGTACGAGTTCACTCAATGAAGTACGAATCTCTGCTCAAAAATATCTCCAACGATTTGAAGTTCTTTGTGTGTGCATTTTAAAATTTTTTTTCTAAAAATTTTTTTTATAACAAAAAAATTTTTAATAAACAATTTTTCAAGTGATTATTTGAACAATATATAAACAATTTTTCAAGTGATTATTTAAACAATATATAAATAATTTTAGTGACAAATTTTTAAATGAACAATCGTAGTGATTTTTTAAAAATTTATTAATATATATAATCCTAGTGTATTGATAAACAATTTCTAAGTAGTTATTTGAACAATATATATATAAATAGTTTTAGTGTTTTAGTGTTTTAGTGATAAATTTTTAAATGAACAATCTTAGTGATTTTTTAAAAATTTTTTTCACTAAACTAATTAATTTATATATAAACAATACTAGTGATAAAAAATTTCAAGTGTAAATATAAACAGTGACTTTAGTGTTGAACTTTGAAAAATAATTTTAAGTGAACTTTTGAAAAATGGCACAAAACGATTTTATTGCGGCGCTTCAGCGTCCAGTAGATTCAATAATTAAATCATTTAATGATTTACATGATCAGCCATTAGCTGAAGAACATTGTCAAAAATGTTATCAAGTGTGCACTGATACAATTGATTACTTCAATGAGATTTTGCTAGATCCACAAATAAATGTTCAAGTCAGAAGAAGTGTACGAGCAAATATTGTACTTTTGTACTGGTATGCTGATCAATTTGCACAATTGAGTGGAGAAGTAACTGGTGGTGACTTGCGTGCAAACCGACGTCTCATCAAGTGGCAAGATCTTGAAAACGCATTCTCAAATAACATTAGATCAGGATGTGTGATAAATCAAGCTCATACTGATCTTCGTGCTTTTCTTGATGATGCTCAAGATCTTATCACTGGAAAAGTTGAGAATATGCTCAGAGATGTTGCTGGGCTTAAAGTAAATGTTGAATTAATATGTAAATTCAGAAATGTAAAAGCTGAAAATGTGATTGAAGAAACAAAGTCATTCAACACAAAGAGTCGAGACATTTTACCCGCAACATCTCTTGCTACTTGGTATCAGGATCATGTCAACGATAAATTATTGAAGAAAGTCGAGGAATTCAATCAAAAAGACTCTGGGTGGAGTTTAACTGAAATCCACAGTTTAATCATTACAATGTCGAGATATGCGCCTCTTCAAGCTGGAGATTCAACGTTCGTGAAACTGCCCAAGGACATTCAAGGAAAAAAAGCAGTTTTAAATATTGAAAATTTTGATGAACAATGTTTTCTATGGAGCGTTGTAGCAGCATTACATCCTGCTACTGAAGGACATCCTGAGAGAAAAATATCTTATCCTCACTTTAGCTCAATATTAAAATATGAAGGTATAAAATTTCCAATAACTTTAAATGATATCCCCAAATTTGAAAAATTAAATAATTTACCAATTAATGTCTATGGTATCGAGTCGGAATTTTGCAATAAAAAATCTGATAAAAGTACAATAATTCCTTTATATCTAAGTAAACTCATAAAGTCTGATAAAAAAGTTATTCATCTCTTAATGGTACAGCAAAATGTTAAATTAAATATATCAGATTTTGATATTAAAAATTTTCAACCTAAATTTCACTTTGCTTTGATCAAAGATCTTTCAAGACTAGTCAAATCACAAGTTTCCAAGGCAAACAGCAAATTATTTTTTTGTGATCGATGTTTGAATCATTTCAAATATGATTATTCATATGAAAATCACAAAGCTGATTGTTTTAAAATGAATAAAGTCCATATGACATTTCCAAAGGAAAAAGATCAAATTTTAAAATTCAAAAACTACCGATACAAAGACACTGTACCTTTTGTTGTATATGCAGACTTGGAATGTACACTAGAAACGACTCAAGGAGATGATGAAACTCAGAAGCATGTTCCACACAGTGTAGCATTCTATCAACATTGCAGTTATAATAATAAATTATCTAAATTTGAATTAAATCGCTCAAAATTTTGTATTGATTGGTTTATTTTAAAGTTGGAAAAATTAGCTATCGAGTATGAAGGATATTTAAAAAATCCCATACCAATGAAGCCGCTTACTAAACAGCAGCAAGAGACACATGATCAGGCAACTGTTTGTCATATTTGCAAAAAAATAATTACTACAAATACAGATAAGTGTTATGATCACTGTCATTTCACTGGTAATTATCGCGGTCCAGCTCATATATCTTGTAATGTTAATTATCCAAAGTCTCACGTTATCCCCATAGTTTTTCACAATTTATCCGGTTATGATTCACACTTTTTAATTAAAAGTTTAGCTACATTAATTAAAGGTGATGTAACTTTACTACCAATTAATAAAGAAAAATATATATCTTTTACAAAATCAATAGAAAATACTTCAGTGTCATTACGCTCCATAGACTCATTCAGATTTATGGCATCAAGCCTTGAAAAATTAGCTTCATATCTTGGTGATGATGAAAAGCTTATAACGAAACTTCATTATCCTGATCCCGATCAATTTAAATTAGTTACGCGCAAAGGCATATTTCCATATGAATATATTTCAAGTATTGACAAACTTAATGACAAACAATTGCCTGATCAAATATCATTCTTCTCAAAATTAACAAATGAAAGTGTCTCTGATGAGGATTATTTTTTTGCTCAACTAGTCTGGAATAAATTTAACATCAACACACTAGGAGAGTACTCAGATTTATATCTTAAAACTGATGTACTTCTTCTAGCAGATGTGTTTGAAAATTTTAGACGTACCTGCTTTGAAACTTATAATCTTGATCCACTACATTACTATACTGCTCCTGGTCTGTCTAATGATGCAATGTTAAAATACACTGGTGTGGAACTTCAGCTTCTTACTGATCCTGAAATGGTACTTTTTATCGAGAAAGGTATCAGAGGTGGGGTATCTCAGTGTACAAACCGATATGCTGCTGCAAATAATCGGTACATGGGTGAGGACTTTGATCCAAGCAAAGCTGAATCATATTTAATGTACTATGATGTAAATAACTTGTATGGTGCAGCTATGAGCATGCCACTACCGACGGGTTCATTTGAGTGGGTGGAAAATGTTGATGATGATGATGTAAATAAATTTTTAAATGATAATGATAATGTAGGATATATATTAGAAGTAGACTTAGAGTATCCTGAGGAGTTACATGAACTCCATAAAGATTTACCGCTGTGTCCAGAACACTTTGTACCACCAGGATCCAAACACTCGAAATTATCAACTACTCTGTATGATAAAAATAATTATATAATACATTACAAAAATTTAAAACAATGTCTTGATTTAGGATTAAAATTAGCAAAAGTTCACAGAGTACTACAGTTCAAACAATCGCCTTGGCTCAAATCATATATAGATAAAAACACTGACTGTAGAAAATTAGCAAAAAATGAGTTTGAAAAAAATTTTTACAAACTGATGAATAACGCTGTATTTGGTAAGACTATGGAAAATGTAAGAAAGCACAAAGATGTACAATTAAAAACTGAATGGGATGGTAGATATGGAGTCAAAGAATTGATATGCAAGCCAAATTTCCATAGTCTTACCATGTTTGATAAAGATATGGTAATTATTGAGATGAAAAAAGTTAAAGTCTGTTTCAATAAACCGATCTATGTAGGCTTTTGTATTTTAGATTTATCCAAAACATTTATTTACGATTTTCATTATAATTATGTAAAAAAGAACTTTAAAAACGATGAGTCGAAATTAATGTATACTGACACAGACAGTCTCATCTATCATTTTACTGTACCAGATATCTATAAAACACATGTTTGTACTTGCTGATTCGAACTTTGTCTCCAACTTTGAATTTATTTTTTCGTGCCTGTCGCTGAGCTTGAAGAGGTTTGTATATTTTTTCAAATATCTGCCTTTCATTTTTAGCAGTTACATCAATAGGTTCCAGTTGAATAGTACGATGTTTTCTAGTATTATATTTGTGTAATAAATCTTCCAATATATCAATCCACTTATAATTGCCACGAGCGGTGAATTGACGCCACATGTTAGTCTTAAGTGTTCGATTAAAACGTTCACATATTGATGCCTTCAAGTTGCTGAATGTTGAGTACATGTTGATATTTTTACGTTTCATAAGTTCTTGAAATTCTTTGTTATAAAATTCTTTGCCTTGGTCAACATGCAGATTTTTTGGTACACGTCCTTGTTGAAATATAGATTTCATTGCACTAGTGACATCACTGCCACTTTTACTTTTAATCGGTACAGCCCAAGCATACTTTGAAAAAATATCTATGGCAGTTAGCAGATATTTGTTTCCTTTATTTACTGTTGCATAAGGAATCATTTCAACTAGATCAGCTTGCCAAGTTTCATCAAGTGCTCGTATGTCAACATGACGACGTTGGTAATTTCTGCGTGCTGGTCTGTGCAGCTCATACGCTATTACTGATTTTTTGTCCTCCATTGTCAACAAAAATTCTAGCTTCCAGTTCTTTTATTCGCTGTGTATTTCTATTAATTAATTCTTTTCGTGACTTTATACGTTTTATTATATTTTTTAATTCTTGATTTTCTTTTTTTAAAAGCGTCACAGCAGAGTCCAGTGTTACCACTTGAGAGTGCAAATGTGAAATGATCTCTGACTGATCATTCCTCATACTATCATACAATAGAGACAGCTCTTTGTACACAAGATCACGTGTAAATTGTACAGTTGCTGCATCACAATCTTCTGCTGGTTTGCCAACATGACACAGTCTCTTGCTCTCAACATCATACTGTCCATCAACAGTTATTTGAAATCCTCGTCCAGGTGGTCCTGGTGGTCCACTGATTGCAGCACCAGTTGGTAGTGACCGTCCAAAAATATCGATACTCATTTTTGCTCTTTTTACTTCAACAGTCCGCGAGTAAATGACATAAATTTGATGCAGCGGCTGCTAATAAATAATTCCTGCTTCTCGTAGCTCTTCGATAATTGATATGATTTCATTGGTGTGACTTGGATTTCCAGCTGCTTGAGATGCCATGAGTAAACGAAGACGGTCGACTAGTTCATTTGGATCATCCCAGTAGACATAATCCATACGTGCTTTTTTCTTTTTGGCAATCATAAAATCTGGTAATCCTTTACCTCTTGATAAGTTTGCATTTTTAGCAAGAAAATCAGCAATATAATTATTGTACTTGATTGTCGAGTCTTCATAAAAACTACCATCTGGCTTATATTTTTTTCTATGAGCATTTGTCATCTTTATAATTTCGAGATATTTATTTTTATCATTCTGTGTGACTTTTGAATCATCAGGTGATTTTTTAAATAATAATTCCAATAAACCAGGAGTCACTGAGTAATTTTTATTTTTTATATTAATCACAGTATCATCAAAAGCTATTTCAGAATCACCAATGTAAAAATCATTGTAACATCGACGGACACCATATCTCATATCCATATCTCTACTTTTTTTATACACTTTAGATAAATAAGACTTTATTTCACTGCTAGCTGGTTTAGCAGGGGTACTTGATGCAGCAGGAGATATTTGTGTATCTTCCAGAGTTCTATGTTCAGAGATAATACTATCATAATTACTTGCATCATCAAGTTCTGTATCATTATTCACAGTTGAATTATTTTTTTTAACTTCTTCTTTGACTTCTTGCTTGACTTCTTGTTTATGTTTAGATGATGCGACTAGACTCTGCAGAAGTGTAACAATAGGCTTGAACATTTCACCCATTGTCTTCTCAGCTGTATCTTTACCCAACTTGAGCATTCTATGCTTCCGTCGGATAGCATCACTAGCCTGAGATATCTGATGTAAGACATCTCGTTGCTTTGAAAGTTCCTCGGTCTTCATGTTGATGCCTTAGAGTTCACATAATCTCTGATGACTATTTATCAAGTACAAGTTAATTTATACTAACAAAACAGTCAAATCCTTTTCTATATCTTCCACTATTTAGCTCACTGTCTTTGTCAATCACTACAAAACCATATTTACCATCATTCCAACATGCTGAACACAAGTCTTTGAATACATTGTACGACATGTCAGTATTTACATGATCATCATACACATGTTTCAAGTTCATCTCATCTTGACGAAAGAGAACTATAAAATTTGCATTGTCGCGTATCAAATGTTTAGGAATACGTGTATAAGTCTGACAGAGATAAAAACTATCAACATCTTTATGTCGACCCATACAAAAATATGCTCTGATATGATCTTATTTTTCACAAGCGACATCATCAAATATCATCAATGAGTTGGGTTTTGCATCTTCCGGTTTCAATACTTCTTCATGCTCGTTGAATGTAAAAAATTCAATACCTTCTATTGGTTTAAGTAGTGATTCTAAAAATTTATATTTCGGCTGGTTCAGAGATTTTGAGTAGAGATAGATATTATCAAATCTCAAGCCGTTGGGGTGTATGATGAGTGTGAGCAGTGCATTTGTTTTTCCACAATTTGATGGACCACAAAATATAGCACGTACACTGTTTGGCAATAAAGCACCGTGTCTCTTGACTTTTTTCACCCCCGTTCCTTGAACAATTTGATCAAAATTTATTACTGGCAACTTGGCCTCTTGACTTTTAAACTCCATGTTGATAGTTTGCGATCACAACAACAACTCACTCAGCGAGCTATAAGTATCAGGTTTTATATCATTTTAAGTCAGTCATGATGCTGCTACTATGGAGAGCAGACGTGTAGAGACCAGTGGTAGAGGTTTCGTAAACAGTATAATCAATAAGCTACCATTTGAACTACATATACCTGGATACCAGTACTGTGGACCAGGCACAAAGCTAGCCAAAAGATTAGCTCGTGGAGATCCTGGAATTAATCCTCTGGATGCTGCGTGTAAAGAACACGATATCGCATACTCGTATAATCGTGAAAATTTGGCAGCACGTCACGAGGCTGATCAAATACTTGCTGAGAAGGCGTGGCAACGTTATCAAGCAAAAGACGCTGGTATTGGTGAAAAAGCTGCTGCGTGGAGTGTAAATAAAATCATGAAGATGAAAAAAAGATTCGGTATGGGGTTGAAGAAGAGAACAGCTGGCAAGAGAAAGCCTAGCAAGAGAAAGACTGGCAAGAGAAAGTCTGGCAAGAGAAAGATCAGTGTAAAAAAACAAGTAGCACTAAGACAAGTTGTCACAGCTGCTAAAAAGTCCATGACTCCTGGTGGTGATCCAATCAAAACAGCGTTGAAAGGAGCTCATCAGGCAGTTAAAAAATCTGGTGGGAAAAAAAATATCCGGCTGCCACGAATTTTACCAGTTCCATCTAAAGTTGGTGGTGTACTACCATTTTTAATACCACTTTTTGCCGGCCTGAGTGCAACAGGAGCTTTGGCTGGAGGTGCAGCTGGTATAGCAAAAGCTGTGAATGATGCAAGTGCTGCTAAAAATCGATTAGAGGAGAGCAAACGACATAATTTGAAAATGGAACAAATATCCATGGGTAAAGGTTTATACTTGAGACCTTACAGACATGGTATGGGCTTATACTTGAGACCATATCCAGCAGGCAGAGGATGCAAGTCAAAAAACAAGTAGAGCTACCACATCGAGCACTCACAAACATCGATTTACTGAAATATGCTAAAGCTCTGAAAATTCCAAATTTTCGTGGTGTTTTTATGAGAAATGATTTACTTGAAACTGGACCAAGAAAAAATGAATCAGCTATTATTAATCTTGATGATAAATTTGGACCTGGTACTCATTGGGTTGCATACAAGAAAAATAATGATAAAGTTATTTATTTTGACAGTTTTGGTAATTTACAACCACCGCAAGATCTTATGGAGTATCTCGATGTTGGTAGCGTAAAATATAATCACAAAAGATATCAAGATTTTGATACAATTATATGTGGACATTTGTGTCTTAAATTTCTCACTGGACAACTATAAATTGATGTGACTCTGTGTACAACACATCAGTCATGGCTGAGTCATTCACATTAACGCTGACGGGATCCACATCCGAGTTGGAGGCCAACTACTTCCCTCCAATAGAATTATCACCAACTCAAAATTATGTTCTGGGACTTGTAGAGTTATTAACATTCAACTCAATACCCAATATTGATGTTGGTGCTAATAAATTCTATGTCTCTTATCCTGTGGATAATATTGATATCGAAAAAATTGATACAAATAATATTGATGAGAAAAAAGTAGTCAAGAAAAAAAGAGCTAAAAGAAATGTTGCAATAATTACAAAGTTTGATGACAATGTCTCAGTAACTGAATATGACTCAGTGAGTGAAAATATCGAAGCTGGAAAATATGAAACTGTTGAAGAGAGAGTCTTGACAATACCAACAGGAAGTTACGAAATCACTGACATTGAAAAATACATTCAAAAGAAATTACAAAGACTCAGCATCAGCATAAGAGCCAATAATAATGAATTGAGAAGTGAAGTTAAGTGTGATCAATTTGTGAATTTTACACCTCAAGATTCTATTGGTAGACTACTGGGATTTACAAATCGAAAGCTGACACCACATAAAACTCACTCATCAGATTTACCAGTGAAGATATTAAAACTCAATGCTCTGAGAGTTGAGTGCAACATCACATCAGGCGCTTACATAAATGAACACAAAGTTCACACTATTCATGAATTTTTTCCAAGTCTACCACCAGGATATAAGATTGTTGAATTGCCATCTCACGTCATTTATCTGCCGATCGCCGTACAAGCAATACAAAATCTCAGACTGAGAATTGTTGATCAAGACGGAAAACTGGCTAATTTTAGAGGTGAGACGGTAACCATAAGACTGCATATAAAGTCTATAAAATAATGGGTATCGTGTATGAGACAAAAAGTGGTGCTGGGTATAAAACGACAGCAACATGGTTGAGCAACATCAGTCACCGAGTACCTCACAAGGTGTTAACACATCAGAACGCTCAGTTTCTTCAGAGCCTAGGACTAAAATTACGTGGAAAATTAAGAAAATAAAAATTTATTTTTGTTGTTTGACGTGTACACGACCATGGCGGCAGAAATCTTAAATATTCAAAGACAAATCATTTTTGATGAGTCGATTGCACACTATGAAGCACATGCTCATCTCCCATATGCTTCATCAACATTCAACAACAGCGATGAAATAAGAATTGCTGTTCAACATCAAGATTTATGTCTACTTCCAAGTAAAAGTACACTACATGTGTATGGAAAATTTACAAAGTCTGATGGTACAGCTGTAAGTGCAACTACTCACATGGTAAACATGACAGTATGTCATATGTTTGAAGAAATACGCTACGAGCTCAATGGTGTTGAGATTGATCGTAATAAAAATGTCGGCATCACAAGTCTCATGAAAGGATATACATCACTGAGTCCAGCTCAACAAAATACACTCGAGAACTCAGGCTGGATTGTAGATGAAGCTGTAAACAAATTACACAATGACAATGGCTACTTTGATGTATCTATACCACTGAGTCTCCTGCTTGGATTTGCTGAAGATTACTATAAAGTTGTCATCAATGCAAAGCACGAATTGATTTCAATAAGATCAAATTCTGATTTGAATGCATACATTGTGGCTACACCTGCTACTGGAGCTCATGCTGAAGCTGTTAAAATTACGCTGCAAAAAATCGAGTGGATTGTACCATATGTAACTATGGCTGATAAACAAAAAATTGAAGCTTTGAATTATATCACAAGTGATCCAGCTATCTCAATCAGTTTCCGGGCTTGGGAGCTGTACGAGTATCTACTATTACCTAATACTTCGAAGCACATTTGGGCAGTTAAAACATCTACGCAGCTTGAGAAACTACGTTTTGTAATTCTTGGATTTCAAACAGCAAGAAAAAATGATGCAACTAAAAATGCCAGCATGTTTGATCACTGCAACATCAGAGATATAAAATTATTTTTAAACTCTCAGAGTTATCCTTATGGGAATTTAAACCTCAACATTGCAAACAATCAATATGCTCTGTTGTATGATATGTATATAAATTTCCAAATTTCATACTACAACAAAGAACCTGAGCCACTATTGACGAAGAAGAAATTTTTGGAACAAGCACCACTGTATGTTATCGATTGCTCGAAACAAAACGAATCGATAAAATCTGGACCAGTGGACATTCGTCTGGAATTTGAATCTACAAATCAATTTCCTGCGCAGACATCAGCTTATTGCCTCATTATACATGATCGCATAGTTGAGTATAATCCTATAAGCAGCATCGTACGAAAACTAATATGAAGACTGTTAAATTTAATCCAACGCCAACCATACATTACATGTATGTATGGAAATTTGCACATGAGCAAGCAAGAAGAGGCGTATGGAAACAAGCAGCAAGAGAGCGAGAACGATTTAAACAAAGAATTAATAAATTAAATATAATTATTGAACCTGTATTAATTAATAAACTTACATTTTATAAATGAATAAACTTTTTTTTTTATATTGATATATAGTGTTTTTCATTACTTATAACCTAAAATATACATTTAAGTCTTACATAACCTTAAATATTTCTCATAACCTCAAATACAATAAAATATTTTTCTTAACCTAAATATAGACATTTTAGTCTTACATAACCTCAAATATACAATAAAGTATAGATATTTTCTTAACCTAAAATATACATTTTGGTTTACATAACCTCAAATATACATTTTAGTCTTACATAACATTAAATATTTTTTTTATTTCACATAATCTCAAATACATAATAAACTATAGTTTTTTCTTAACCTAAAAACATACAGTTAATCTTACATAACCTCAAATAAATAATAAAGTATAGATATTTTTCTTAACCTAAAATATACAGTTAGAGCAATCTTTTTTGAATGGATATGCAAAGCTATCAGGGATATCATCACGGAAAATATAATGATCCCGACACCTTTGATAGCCAATCAATTTTTCATTATTTTTTAATTCTTCTGGTAGTTTGTGCCAAACGAAATCGATATGGTGGGCTGCATTTTCAAGGATAAATGTATCATCAAAGCATGCGATATCTCGATCATCCATACAAAGTAGATTCTGCAATTGATTGAAGATCTGAACTGACTTCTCGTAGGTTGGTTGAATTCCATAAAAATGCCAGAACCATCTCTTAAACTCTTGGGCATTTTGAAATGCACATGAAGTATCCAATTTCTTTAAGTGATAAGCATAATATGGACATTGATATTTCAAGAAATCGTTCTTTTGATAGAGTGAGAAAAATTCCATTTTTTCTAAATCAATAATTGGTACAGCACTGTCAATTAGATCTTCAAGCCATTTTTTCTTCTGTTCACCTTGTATGTAAAAGTATCGTGTATGTTTGACCATAATTTCAAGAATTTCTTTTAATAATTCATATGGTAGCAAACCGGCTATTCATGATATTGAATGGTAATGCTTGTGGTGATCAACACTTTTCTGCATTACAGCAACATCAACTTGATCCAAAGGTGGTTCAAACAACTAATGTTCACATCGCGCAATTCCATATGTACCCACGGTATCATAAATATCAGTAGCACAAAGTTCTTTTATCACAAATCTGCCATCAGGCATCTCGAAACCCACAAAATCAATTATTAAGTCCATTATTGTGGTTTGTTTGCTTTAAACAATAACTTAGTTAATATAAATGTGATTTCATGACACGCTTGTTCATAATTTTTGCGATCTTTAAAGTTTAACAATAATTCTTTCCAATGAGAAATTTGTGAATCGATTTCTTGCCGTCGAATAGCTAATTCGTTGTTTTTTTCCTCATTCGCGTTTCTATAATAATAGGAATTTGGAATAGCGCCGTCCTCGAAAATATCACTTTCTTCGCTTATGTCTTCGAACTCAATTTGGGCCTCATGGTCACACTCATCTGTGCATACGTGAAGTCTATAAAAAAAGTTGATAATTAATTAAATATTCATAGCTGAATTAATGAAACATATAATAAATCTTTATATACCTTGAACCTTGACGAGCCATTTTTATAACTTTCCAAGCATGCGTAATTGCAGTTTTTCCGTTTTTTCACTAATTTCATATAGATTCTTTGTCAACCTTCTTTTTTCAGCACAGCCTGGACACGATACTTCTCGCGCACTTTCAATAATTTCAATATTTTTTGCAAACGCAATTATATCGTCAACAAATTTACCAATTTCCTCAGGAGGCACGTCACCAAATAACGATTCAATAATATCATCCAGGTTATCAGTGTATGGCCGGTTATGGCGGAGAAAAATTCTTTCACTTTCACTGAACTTATCCATGAGTACAGGCTGTTAACTAAAACGTTTCTCGATGTAGACTGACCGCTGCAAGCTCTCGAGCTCAGCGCTCAGCTCAGTATCCCCACTCTAGGCCAAAAACCAGTTCAGACTTGCCTGATGACGTCATCATCTAGAACATTCTATTGCGCAGTTAAAAAATGTTAATACGCAGTTAGAAAAAACCAGTTCAGACTCGCCTGATGACGTCATCTACTACGCAGTTAGAAATATAACAAAGGGAGGAGAGAAACTATACCACTAGATGGCATGGCTTCTCACAAGTGCTCGTACTACACCTAGTTTGAATATATCAAACATTGGTCAAAAAGTAAATTGGCCACGTGATGACGCTCAAGGCTGATAGATTGAGAAAGTATCAGCCTTGAGCGCCATCATGAAGTCATTTTGTTTTAAAAATTTCCCGCTCAAAATATACACAAGGCGCCATCTACCATAACACGAGCTCAAAATGACGGATACGAGCTCAAAATGGCGGACACGGGCTCAAAATGGCGGACACGAGCTCAAAATGGTCCTAGATAAGCTCAAAAATGAGCTCAGACGGTAAAAAGACAGCCAAATAACGTCAATTAGCATCAAAATGACGGACATGAGCTCAAAAGGGTCCTCGATAAGCTCAAAAATGAGCTCAGACGGTAAAAAGACTGCCAAATAACGTCAATTAGCATCAAAATGATGTCAAAAAGGCCCCAGATAAACACAATTAGCATCAAAAAGGCCCCAGATAAGCACACCAACAGCCGACACGCTATCATCAATCGTTAACTTACCCTCAGTCGATACAACAGATCGTATCCATTTTTGATGCTAATTTGGGACAGAACTCCCCCTGTCTATCTACTGATAACTTATTTTCTTTAGCCAAGAATTTCTTTTCTTAAACCAAAAAATTTTCCATTTCGCTTGAAAAATAAATTTTTTTCGAGCAAGAGAATTTACTGTCTTGAACCAAAAAAAAGTTTTTGAATCGTGTTTTATTTTTATTGAATCAAGAAAGAAAATTAGGAAGACAATAATTGTCTTGAACCAAGTTAACTGATTTTTCTGTGTAAATTTCAATTATATCGCGAGCATCAAATTTTTAATAAATTTGGTTTCATTCCTTATTATTACAGGTCAATACATCATTGGACGTAGTGCTTGGGTTTACTCCGGATGGCAAACTAGTAAGTCCTAAATTATATTTTTTTTTGTTTCAAAAACCAATTTTTTATGTATTTATTAATTTGATTTCAGAAATTGAACACTACCGGTCGTCGTAGGATAACATTACCTGGTGGTATTGTAAGTCTCAATATGTATTAACTCAATATTTACATAAAATACTCTCGCATAAAAATCCTCGAGTATCAAAATTTATATTATTTAGATAATTTTTAAACCTTGTGCATGACCTTCAAAAATTTTATATTTTCCGAGTAATTTTGGGAGGTCATCGATAACTTACGTATTTCAATTTTTTGTAGCGAAAAAAAAAATTTTTTTTTTTTTTTTTGACTGGTGTTACATTCTGGCTTATCTGTTATCAGACAGAATAATTTTTTATTTGACCAGGTTGACGTCGTTTGGATGTCGATAGACCCCAGGTGCGTCAGCTGTTGACCTTCCTTTATTTTATGCAAAAAGTTTAGTCACTTACCATGGTGGAGATTATGGGCCCCATAAGTCGGCCCAAATAATCCCTTTCTTGAGTAACTTCTTCTCCTCCGCCGGTGCGTATGCGTCTCTGCTGGTGGCCTTGAAATAGGCCTCAGAATAGTATCCGTACCGTGGGTCGTGGAATGGGATGCTTCCACTGAGTGGATGGACGGATGGAACGTCCACAGAAACCAACTGCCAACCCTCGCTGATGCCAGTCCAGAAGACCGGGTTTTCCTTCGGTGCCTCGTCTGAGGTCGAACAGGCTGAACTCTGGAGATTCGACTCCTCCGCGAGGACAAGTGATTGTAACTGGTCGATCAAACCGCCAGAACCTGAAGGCTTAACCACACACGAGCTCGGAGGCTCAACAACACACGAGCTCGGAAGCTCAACAGCACATGATTTTGATATCTCAATCGAATCGTTGGCGACCACTCGCGGTATTACTAGCGTTACCGGCTCGATAAGGACTTCCTCAGATCTTATTCTCGGTCGACCTTGTGTAAGGTCCGCGATAACGCCTTGAATTACGCGACCGAGCTGTACAGTACGTCCTGATCTCCTGCTTCGTCGGCCTCGAGGCATAAAGGTTGTTATGATAGGTGGTGAAGGAGCCCGAACTGCTGATTAGCGCTCTGAGCAAAGGAAGGGTGGAACAGCTAGTAAGCGCTCGCCCCTTTAAGGTTCTTAGACAAAAGATTTATGTAAAGGTTAAATTTTAGGTTTTATTCCTTTAAACCGGTGGAGACAGAAGAATCAGTCAGTCAATTGTACAGAGTTTCGTGCTCTTTGAGATCTCGCGATCGACTGCCCTGATTCTTCAGCTCCTGGACTAAGTACATTCGTCAAAGTGTTAACGTTGCATCTCAGGTTTCCTATGAGAGAATCGTCGTGGCCCGGGTCTCATGCGTCGTCATCTGTTTAGACTATCCGCGAGCCACGGCGATTCTGTTATCGCAAGAGATTTCCGTTACATTGTTGGTGATGAATAAAAATGTTATCGCCAACAAAGTAACGATTTATTAATTTATTATTTATTTATGATTCTAAAAAGTGTCGAAACGTTTATTCGCCCACCGTGGCGAATAAATAATTCGAGACTTCAAAAAAAAAATTTTCTAAAATTTTTATGTAAATTTAATTAGAGCCAGAACGTAACACTGGTGAATTTATTCTTTTTGATTATTTATCTACATATTTTTATTTTAAAAAGGACATTTATGAACGAGGATCTACTGGTTTCGATGATGGTCTTGTAAGTATAAATAAATATATATATATATATATTAAGAAGCTTTAAAAAAATCGACGATTTTTTTTCGTTGATATCTAAATATGATTGTAAACATCGAAAAAAAATCGGTCTATCAGTTGACCCTGCGGGCCAGCCCCAAAACTTCCTGCTGTTTTCGAGCTCCTTGAGCTCGAAAAAATTGTTGTGAATACATTTTCGAGTTCTACAGCCGATCAGATTTTGAAATTGAATTATTGAGTCGTTTTTGTGAAATTTCAAAAATACTAATTGAATCCGTAGTAAATTTTATCATTATGTGACTCTTCCGATGAAACTATCCCTGGCGGTCCTGAATCACGGTGTATTACGGTGAATCACCGGAAACGTTCACCGTGAATCGCCGTGATTCATGGTAGCATCACGGTGATTTACCGTGAGAGTTCACCATGATTCCACGAAAATCACTGTTATTGTATAAAAAAAAAGGCAATACATTATGAAACCTCGATGGGGCAGCAGAATTTTACAAAATTTCACCGTGAATCACGGTAAATCTCCATAGTTCGATAATAGAACATCACTGTGATTAGACATGAATCACCGTGATTTTACCCTGAATCACCGTGAAAGCTCACCGTGATATCACGCACACATTCACGGTAATTTACGGTGATTCACCGTAATTTCACCCTATTAGCGTGATTTACCGTGATTCACCGTAATTCACCCGATATCACGGTGAATCAGGACCGCCAGGGATACTAGACTTGTCACAAAGTACTATAGGATCTTCTTTGTAGATTGTTTTATTTCCTACAAATTATCTATCACAAAGTTTCCGAAATTCTGAAAAGTTCTTTAGCTATTTGAACTTAAAAGCATTTAATTAAAATTCGCCAAGAATACGATTTCTTCAAAAAAATGGACACTTAAGTGCAAATAATTAAGGAGCTTTCAGACATTTGAAAACTTTGTAGGAGATAAGTTGTGGGAAATAGAATGATCTGCAAAAAAGGTCGAAAAATTTTGTGATCAGGCTGATAGTTTCGCCAAAAGTTACATACATAATATGTATGTGCCTCAAGGCAGCGTTCTTGGCCCCTTACTCTTTTCAATATTTATCAATGATTTACCAAAATGACTACGTTAATGTCTTCACTTGCTTTATGCAGATGATCTTGTCATCTATTTACGATGCAAGCCATCAGATATAGCTGATGGCGTCCACCGCATAAATGACGATATCCAACGTATCGCAGACTGGTCGGTATTTAACAAGCTTAGGATAAACAAATCTAAAACCAAGACAATGATATTCGGTAGTTCAATAAATTTATGTAAGCTCAATAATGATAATATTGTCGCTCACAACATTCGGCTTTATCTTTTGAATGAACGAATCGATATAGTTAATACCTTTAGGTACATAGGCGTTGTTTTTGACAGCACACTCTCTTGGAATTGTCAAGTAGCTAGCATTAAAACACGTTCTGCACATGCCTTGCACAGAATCAGAATGCAGGATAGAAATTTAAGTATTCCGCTAAAACGTAAACTTATAGTTGCCCTAGTCCTACCCATTATTGACTACTGTGCCTGTGTCTTAACAAATCTATCATCTGAACTAGAAAAATCATTACGAGTTTCGTTAAACAATTGTGTACGATTTGTACTTCGTATCAGACGTAGGGAGCATATATCCCGTCATCGGCGGCATCTTGGCTAGCTACTACCGAATCACCGTAGACTACAACTTGTTGCCTGCGAATTCTATAAAGCTCTATGCCTTATGAGACCGGGCCTATTTGGTAGCCAATTAACACTTAGATCCAATATTGCATCTCGACGAAACCTTGCGAAAACGGATACTCTTCAAGTTCCGTTCGCACGTACGACGAGTTTTCAAAAGTCTTTTATAATCACTGGTTGCAATTTTTGGAATGAACTCCCAACCGAAGTTACCTCGTCGGCAACGTTAGAAGAATTTCGTAATAGATGCTACCTGCATTTATTGCAATTAGAAGATTGAAATTCAATCTTAGGGAAGAAAACCGTTTACGTGAATAACTATACTCGCTATAATTAATTAATACACATATTGTATATACGTTAATGGCCTAAACTATTGCGATCTTATAATTTCTCTGATCTGTGCAATCGGTATCGTTATTATATTATTTGGATACTCTTGTGTAAAATGAAGTTATTGTATTGAACTTTATGTATTGTATTGTAGTTTATTTACTATGCAGATGTCTTTATTTGATTTTATATTAGGGTTACAAATAAGTTTCTGCCGTTTTTTAACACAAATTAAATATTTATTATAGAAGAACGGTAATATAAATTTATTTAAAATATTGCCCATCACTTGCAACCACTTTTTCCCATCTCTCAGGCATCATTCGAATCCGACGTCTGAAGAACTCCTTGTCTTTTGAGGCTATCCACGAATCAACCCAATTTTTGGTATCCTCATAAGATGTGAACCACTGCGCAGTCAGAGCATGTGCCATGGACCGGAACAGGTGATAATCGGACGGTGCAATTTCTGGTGAATACGGTGGGTGGGGTAACACTTCCCAATCAAGTGTTTCCAAGTACTTTTTCACGGGAACCGCAACATGTGGACGAGCATTGTCATGCAGAAGAATAATTTTTTCGTGTCTAGAATAGTATTGAGGGCGTTTTTCCGTCAGAGCTCGGCTCAATCTCATCAATTGTGTTCGATAGAGGGCTCCAGTAATTGTTTCGCTCGAATTAAGCAACTCATAATACACTACACCTAGCTGATCCCACCAAATACACAGCATAAGTTTTTTTCCGTGAATTTCGGTTTTGCTGTTGATGATGTTGACGCGTGGCCAGGTAATCCCCATGATTTTCTTCTTTTTGGATTGTCATAATGTATCCACTTCTCATCACCAGTTATGATACGATGTAAAAAACCCTTTTTTTATGTCTAGCTAGCAGCGTTTCACTTAAGCATAATCGGCGTTCAATATCTCTCGGCTTTAATCCGTACGGAACCCAATTTCCTTGTTTATGAATCATTCCTAATGATTTTAAACGATGTGAGACTGCTTGCTGAGTGACTTCTAATGTTAGAGCAAGTTCTTTTTGTGTTTGAGATGAATCTTCCTCCAATTCTGCATCCTCGTAAATTTTTGGCCTTCCACTGCGATCTTTGTCTTCTACGTCGAAATCACTGTTTTAAACTTTTGAAACCACTCTCGACACGTTCTCTCACTCAAAGCACCCTCACCATATGCTTCTGCGAGCAATTGATGCGCCTCAGCAGCAGATTTTCTTAAATTAAAGAAGTAAACTAATATTTCCCGCAAATGACGCTTACTTGGCTCAAATTTTGACATTTTCAACTTATAAAAATTATATTTTACCAATATAAAATCAATGATATTAATAGGTTATGTTGTTCTTGAATGTCCAAACTATTTTTTAAGCCGGTTATCATCTGCGAAAGCTAACCGAAACTCCGTGCCGCGCCATCTACAATAAAACGGCGGAAACTTATTTGTACTCCTAATACTTACACGATATAGATACAACTTATCACGTAAATTTATTTTTGAGCTAATTATTGAACATAATTGTGAATAAATATGTAAAAAACGCTTGTTTATTAATTATTTTGGATTCTAAATTTTTCAATTTTAATATAAAACGTTACCTTTTTGAGCTTGAAAAGCTCATAAAATAAGGGAACCAAAGGTATTTCCCTGCTCGAATGTATTTATGCTAATGTTTTCGAGCTCTTAGAGCTTGAAAACAGCGGGAAGTTCCGGGGCTGGCCCGTAGGGTCAACTGATAAACCGATTTTTTTTAATTATTTTACTTTTTTAAAAATTTTTAATTCAACGTCTTATTATAGTAATTATTTTTCTTCTTTTATCAATTCTTTTTTCAATTATCAGTATACCGATCAAAATGATGGTTTCGATACTGACTTAGGTAGCGCTAATATCATGGCCGTAAGTAGAAAAAAAACAATATTTATAAATAAACTTATTGTCAAAATTAATATAAAATTCTATTTTAATTATCATTGACGTTATTTTGATTGTAGATTGCCAAACATCAGCTCAAATAATAAATCAAGGAGACCGGAAAAAAGACTAAACATTTGGCTATGGACTAAATTCTTATTTGAAAATATATTTAATTGAATTTTCTTTGTATAAAATTTGAGAAAAAAATTAATAAAATATGTTTCATTCTATGAAAGTTTAGTTTAGTTTATACTTTTTATAGTTAATTTCCGAATTCTTACTATAGTTTTGAACATTTTAGCCCTAGTATCATGGACTATGCAACCCTCTCAAAAAAATTCCTGTGGGATTGCATAGGAAAACCCATAGAATTTCATATAGGAAAGTATGGATTTATGCAAGAATCCACACACTGATAGAAAAACTATCTGATTCAACAAAAATTTTTTCTTCAAAATGTGAGTCTTGTTTCAAAATTTTCAATTTTTTCAATTCAAAAAATAAATTCTTAAACTAAAAAATTAAAACTATCGGATAGAGAAAAAAATTCTTCGCTTGAGAATTTTATTCTTCAATAAAGCATTTTTTGTTTTGAAACAAAATACTGATACATTTCAAGAGTAACAGCTAAAGAACGTTATTAGTCTTATTTAAATTATTTGACATTATGATTATAATTTTGACAGGCTGCCAAAAAATTTTTAAATTAATTTTCGAGACATAAAATTTTCAACAATGATTTTTAGCAGCCTCGGAAATTAAAAATTTCGAAAAAATCAATCTATTATTCAATTTATTATGTAATTAGTCTTTCGGCTGAAGAGGAGAGCCCGTATACATTTTGTTGGCACCGGGTACACTCAACGGTTTCTTACGTATTTTGAGCCGGGGATCACGAAGATCGGGTCCGTTTTGTTAGCAAGTAGTGCAAACAATTGTTAATAACAATTTAATTGTTTAAATCGAAATAACTCCTGAACGGCTCGATTGTTGGGGCAGTGTAAAAGAAATAAAATGTTTAAAATGGAACAAATACACAAAAAAGGTATCATAATGTTTTTTCGTATCTCAAATATTTCGCGAGATGACCAGAAACGAGCGACGCGCTCGGACCTCCGACTCTCGCACGAGCGGCTGCCTATGCGCAAGTTCTTTCTCGCGCCAAATCGCGTCAGATGCTTGATAGGCCGGAATTTTTCGATGTTTTTTACACTAAAAATAAAAAAAATCGATAAAATGTCGTTACCGCCAATCGACTGCATTTTTTCTGGAACAAATTTCTATTGTATCGTCCAGAGGCATTTTTATTGTTGGTAACAAATGTTATAAACAAATGGATTTTTTCAGTCCAAACATTTGTTGACAAAAAAAAAACGTCTCTGGACGATCCGATGAAAATTTGTTTCAAAAACAATAATTGTCAATTGATAGTATCCCTATTGTATCGATTTTTTGAATCTGATTTGGACGCTGAAAAAATCCATTTGTTTATAATATTTGTTAACAAAAAAAAAAATCGGTTTGTCAGTTGACCCTGCGGTCCAGTCCCAAAACTTCCCGCTTTTTTCGAGCTGTTTGAGCTCGAAAAATTGTTGTAGATACATTTTCGAGCTCGAAAATACTTTTTTATGCCTTTGTTTTCGAAAAATAACGTTTTTTACCATTTTTTCTACAACGATATCTCTCGAACGAATTCACCGATTGAGATGGTTGAGGTGGCAATCGACGCGATTTATTGAGTTCTAGAGCTGATCAAGTTTGAAAATTAATTTATCGAGTTGTTCTTGAGAAATTTCAAAAAAACCAAAAAAAAATTTTTTTTGAATTCTTTCGTCAACGGTTTCTCTTGAACGACTGGGCCGATTTTAATGGTTGAGGTAGCATTCGACGCGGCTTATAAAGTTTTAGAGCTGATTAGATTTTGGAATCAATCCATCAAGCGAATTAAAAGTTATTCAAAAAAAAAACATTTTTGAAAAATTTTTATTTTTAAAATATCTCCGAATGTACACTACCGATTAAGCTCTAATTTTCAGTGCTTGTAGTAATCAGCAAGCCGCGTCAAATGACACCTTGACGATCAAAATCGATTCATCTGTTCAAAAGTTACAGAATATTTACATACGTACGTACGTCCATACATACATACACTCGGACATCATCGTGAAATTAGTCAGGATAGCTTCCTAGAACCTCAAAACTTCAAGATCTCTTAGAAATTCGATTTTCGAAAATCGGACTGAAACCAATTTTCCCGAATTTTTGAAAATTTGCAATTTTCTTAGCGGGAAGTTAAAAAAAAAATGCCTCCAGACGACACGATAGAAATTCGTTTCAGAAAAAATGCAGTCGATTGGTGGTATCGACATTTTATCGATTTTTTTGATTTTTTCGCTCATTTTTAGTGTAAAAAATTTCGAAAAATTCCGGCCTCATTCATCCTCATATATCCTAATTTACCCGAATATGGGCCTGGATTAGGGCTGTACAATTTAGCCGGTTAAAAAAGTTAACCTGGCTAATTAGCTGGCTGACTGCTCGGCTTAGCCGGTTAACCGAAATTAGCTAGGCTAATTAGCTAAAGGTTAAACCGGCTAATTTTTAATTTTATGAAATATCTATGTTTTCAAGTATTGAAAGATGTATTTTTTAAATTTGACTGAAATTCATTTGAATTATTTGAATTTGGCGGCTTAGTCTAAGCACAACATGGCAGTGCTAAAAAAAAATATAGTAGGTTTTATCGGCTATAGGGGCGTACCATGGCGTTTTTTTCTTTAAAATCATTAGTTAGTATATATGTTTGAAATGTATACATATACATATATATATATATATATATATATATATATATATATATATATATATATATATATATATATACATATATATATTGCATACATTCGAGTTTTTGATCATACATTCCTCACCAACAATATTATTAAGTTAATTGCTTAAAAATGTAGTTACTGTGGAATCATTTTATACGTATTTCAAGTGGATTAGCTCAATGTAAATATTGCAAAATGCAATATAATACGAAAAAAACCACGGCCTCATTAAGATACCATATTAAAAATAAACACTCAAAAAAATTTCAAGCCACTACTCCGATCGACGACATTGATTCTGATTCTCAGTAAGTAAATTTTGACCTGTTTGTCCTGATTACACGGTACCGAGCAGAACAGTAATCAGAGATCGCCTACAAGGATTATATGATGCTGTGAGAAATAAATTATTATCATCTTTGAATCGATTCCCAAATGTGTCCATAACAACTGATGGTTGGTCATCACGCGCTAATAATTCATTTGTAACTATTACTGTCCATGGTATTGATGATCAGTGGAATTTGTCCTCTTTTTTACCTTAGACACATTAGAAATGTTAGA
This sequence comes from Microplitis deprimator, assembly GCA_964016945.1. Classification (NCBI taxonomy): domain Eukaryota; kingdom Metazoa; phylum Arthropoda; class Insecta; order Hymenoptera; family Braconidae; genus Microplitis; species Microplitis deprimator. Next base: position 32,863 of record OZ024713.1, read on the forward strand.
AAGTCACAATGCCACAAATACGTACAACTATCTGGCTAAAGCATTGAATGATTGGAATCTTTATGACAAAGTGATTGCAGTCGTACACGATAATGCTCGGTACATGGTTGCTGCTGTACGAGACAATTGGGAAGCTGATGATGATCTTGAAATAAGTGTCCGCTGTTTTTGCCACACTCTACAGTGTGTTGTAGAAACAGCTCTAAAAGAATATAATTTGAAAGATTGCTTGCAGAAAGTTTCAGCCATAGTAGGTCACTTTAAGCACTCGAATAAAGCCAGTACAGCTTTGGAAAATGCCCAAAAAAAACATCATCTGCCAACTCACCGGTTAATAAGCCATTCTCCAACACGTTGGAATTCGGCATATGATATGGTCGAACGTCTAGTTGAACAGCGTAAAGCTGTTGAGTGTGTTTTATTAGATCAGGAGATAACGACTAAAGAAATGATGAAAAAACTACTTTTAACTGACTCTGACTGGACCTATTTGCAAGATGTCATCAAAATTTTTAAGCCATTTGAGGTTGCGACAAGATTAATGTCTACTGAGAGCCAGTCTACTCTTTTTATGGTACGGCCAACTGTCTATTCATTATTGAACAAATTTTTACAGCCGCAAGATGATGATAGCGAATATATTTTATTACTCAAAGAAATTCTTGAAGAAGAATTAACAACTCGTTTTTTAAGTAATACAAATGTGACTTGTTGTGCATCTTATTTAGATCCACGGTGATTATTATTTTAATTTTTAAAGATGACTAGCCGGGTCAACCATATTTTACAGTTTTTTTTAATACTAATTTTTATAAATATTAAAGTTACAAAGATTTAGCAAATGAAGAAGAACCATATCGGAATAAGATCAAGGAAAAATTGATTGAAATGACAGAAAGAATCACAGTAAATGAACCTGATTTGAATAAAAACCAAAGGGAGAGAGATTTAGATTATATTTTTGATCCTGTACGCGGCTTGTCTGGAAATCTGCAGAGAATGGCAAGTTTTGAAGGCCAAAGTGCTATTGAAAAAGAAATAATAAAATTTGACCGAGAGCCTACAATTCCAAAGGCAGACAATCCACTACTTTGGTGGAATTCCAAGCGGAACAAATTTCCGATCTTGGCAAATTTTGCCAGAAAATTTTTAGGTATCCCTCCTTCCAGTACTCCTTCTGAGCGGGTTTTTTCAACGGCAGGCAATATAATTTCTGCCAAAAGAAGCTGTCTGTCACCAGAAACTGCTAATATATTAATTTTTTTATACCAAAATAGAGATATGATAGAAAAACTCGATTAAAAAACTTTCAAAAATGTAAATTGTTGTTATTAATATTAAATACTATGTAATAAATTCATTTTCAGTCAAATTATGTCTATTAATACTTGAAAACATAGATATTTCATAAAATAAAAAATTAGCTGATTAGCCGGTTTAACCTTTAGCTAATTAGCCTAGCTAATTTCGGTTAACCGGCTGAGCCGAGCAGTCAGCCAGCTAATTAGCCAGGTTAACTTTTTTAACCGGCTAAATTGTACAGCCCTAGTCTGGATTCGAAAAATAAATATTTCTCAGGACTTTTTTGTGATTCTTCTACTTTAAGACATCAAAAGGAACAAAAAACGTTTATATTGTGCAGAGTTATTTCCAACAGGAAAAAAGTTACGGGTTACTCTTCAAAAAAAGACATGGAAAATGTCATCCTCATTTATCTTCATTTATTCTCATTCATCCTCATAACGGTCTTGAATTAAAAAATAAATTATTCCCAGGACTTTTTATGGCTTTCTCTACTAGAGGGCATCATAATAAACGAAAAACGTTAATGTTGTCATGGATTATTGCCAACAGGAGCAATGTAACGGGCTACTCTTCATAATAAACCATTTATACCTATGTCCACCCATCTCAACGCATTTCCACCAACGCTCATATGGGTCAACTCAAAAGATATATTATTCCTCGGACTCTTTATGGCGTTCTCTACTAGAGGACATCATAATGAACAAAAAACGTTAATATTGTGATTGATTATACCTAACGGGAGCAAACATATGGGATACTCTTCATAAAGAATCATCTGTACCCATGTCCGCCCACCTCCACAAACGTTCATATGAATCTCAATTCAGAAAAATTATTTCCAGGACTTTGTATGGCGTTCTCTACTAGAGGACATCATAATGAATAAAAAACGTAAATATTGTGATGAGTTATTCCCAACAGGAGCGAAGTTAGAGGCTACTCTTCATAGAGAATCATCCTCATCTATGTTCACCCATGTTCCCCCATCCTCATATGAGTCTCAACTCAGAAAATAAATAATTCCAAGGACTTCTTATGGTCTCTCCTACTAAAAGACATCATTATAAACAAAAAAACGTTAATATTGTGATAGAATATTCCAAACAAGAGCAAAGGTACGAGATACACTTCATAGAGAATCATCCTCACCCATGATCACTTATGTTCAACCATGTTTCCCGATCCTCATATGGGTCTAAACTCCAGAAAAAAAAATTTCCAGGACTTTTTATGGTCTCTCCAACTAGAAGACATCATAATGATCAAAAAACGTTACAATTGTGATGGGTGAATCTCAACAGGAGCAAAGTTACGGGCCACTCTTTCTGGAAATAGATAGACAGTGTCATCCTCATTTATCCGTATTTATCTTCATTCATCCTCATATGGATCTGTACTCAAAAAATAAATTGTGCTCAGGACTTCTCTGGGTTTCACCTACTAGAGGACATCATACTGGATAAAAAACGTTCATATTGTAAAGGGTTATTCTTAACAGGAGCAAAGTTACCGGCTACTTTTCATAGAAAGACATAGACAGCCTCATCCTCAGCCATGGTAGCCCATCTTCCCCCGCCATAATATCGTCTGTACTCAAAAAATGGACTTTTCCCAGGACTTTTTTCGGTTTCTCCTACTAGAAAGAATCATAATGAACAAAAAACGTATATACTGTGATGGGTTATTCTCAACAGGAGCAAAGTTACGGTCCACTTTATGGGAAAACATGGACAGCCGCATCTCCAACCATCTCTACCTAATCATCATATAGGTCACTACTCAAAAAACAAATTGTTCTCAGGACTTTTTTTCGTTTCTCCTAATAGAAAATATCATAATAAACAAAAAACATTTATATTGTGATGGGTTACTCCCGACAGGAGTTATGGTTCACCAAGGTCACGGGAAACGAGGTAAATAGTCCCCGTTGTCTCTGTAACTCAGAGAGCAATTTGAAGGTGATTTCTCGAGATATCCATTTCTTAGAAATACCTCTTTCTGATTGAGATTCGGAATCACATTTAGAATGGAGAAAAGTTAATTTATTTCATACTGTAAGGAGGACGGTAAAATTACGATTGACAAAGGTCACGGGAAACGAGGTAAAACGTCCCCGTTGTCTCCCTGTGACTCTGGGAGCAATTTGAAGGTGATTTCTCGAGATATCCATTTCTTAGCAATACCTCTTTCTGATTTAGATTCGGAATCACATTTAGAATGGATAAAAGTTAATTTATTTCATGCTGTAAGGAGGACGGTAAAATTACGATTGACAAAGGTCACGGGAAACGAGGTAAAACGTCCCCGTTGTCTCCCTGTGACTCTGAGAGTGATTTGAAGGTGATTTCTCGAGATATCCATTTCTTAGCAATACCTCTTTCTGATTTAGATTCGGAATCACATTTAGAATGGAGAAAAGTTAATTTATTTCATGCTGTAAGGAGGACGGTAAAATTACGATTGACAAAGGTCACGGGAAACGAGGTAAAACGTCCCCGTTGTCTCCCTGTGACGCTGAGAGTGATTTGAAGGTGATTTCGCGAGATCTTCATTTCTTAGAAGTAACTCTTTGTAATTTAGATTCGAAATCACATTTAGAGTGAAGAAAAGTTAATTTATTTCATGCTGTAAGGAGGACGGTAAAATTACGATTGACAAAGGTCACGGGAAACGAGGTAAAACGTCCCCGTTGTCTCCCTGTGACTCTGAGAGTGATTTGAAGGTGATTTCGCGAGATCTTCATTTCTTAGAAGTAACTCTTTGTAATTTAGATTCGAAATCACATTTAGAGTGAAGAAATTTCAATTCATTTCATACTGTAAGGAGAACGGTGGAGCTATGGTTGAACAAGGTCACGGAAAACAAGGTAAAACGTCCCCGTTGGTTCCCTGTGACACTGGGATAGATTTGAAGGTGATTTCACGAGATATCCATTTCTTAGAGGTAACTTTTCGTGATATAGATTCAGAATTGCATTTAGAATGGAAAAATATTAATTTATTTTATACCGTACAAAGGACGGTAAAGTTATAGTTCACCAAGGTCACGGGAAACGAGGTCAATTGTCCTCGTTCGTTCCCTGTGACTCTGAGAGCGATTTGAAGGTGATTCCGCGAGACATCGATTTCTTAGAGGTAACTTTTCGTGACTTAGATTCAGAATTGCATTTAGAATGAAAAAATATTAATTTATTTTATACCGTACAAAGGACGGTTAAGTTATGGTTGACTAAGGTCACGGAAAACGCGGTAAATTGTTCACGTAGGTTCCCTGTGCCTCTGGGAGCGATTTGAAGGTGATTTCACGAGATTTCTATTTCTTAGAGGTAACTTTGTGATTCAGATTTAGAATCGCATTTAAAATGAAGAAACATTAATTTATTTCATACCGGAGAGGGACGTCAAAGTTATGGTTGACCAAGGTTACGGGTACGAGGGAAAATGTCCCCGTTCGTTCCATGTGACTCTGGAAGCGATTTGAAGGTGATTTCGCGAAAGATCCATTCCGTAGAGGGAAATTTTTGTGATTTAGATTCAGAATCACATTCAATATGAAAAAATATCAGTTGATTTTATACTGTGAAGAGGACGGTAAAGGTATGGTTGAGCAAGGTCACGGGATACGAGGTAAAACGTTTCTGTTTGTTCTATGTGACTCTGAGAGCGATTTGAAGGTGATTTCGCGAGATATCCATTTCTTAGAGGTAACTCTTTGTGATTTAGGTTCAGAATTGCATTTTGAATGAAAAAACATTAATTTATTTCATACCGTTCAAAGAACGGTAAAGTTATGGTTGACCAAGTTCCCGGAAAACGCGGTAAATTGTTCCCGTATGTTCCCCTTGCCTCTGGGAGTGATTTGAAGCTGATTTCGCGAGATATCCATTTCTTACAGGTAACTTTTTGTGAGTTAGATTCAAAATCACATTTAAAATTAAAAAATTTCAGTTAATTTCATACTGTGAGGAGGACGGTAAAGTTATGGTTGAGCAAGGTCTTGGGAAACGAGGTACAACGTCCCCGTTCGTTCCATGTGACTCTGAGAGCGATTTGAACGTGATTTCGCGAGATATCCATTTCTTAGAGGTATATCTTCGTGATTTAGATTTAGAATCAGATTTAAAATTAAAAAATATCAGTTCATTTCATACCTTGAGGAGGACGGTAAAGTTATGGTTGACCAAGGTCACGGGAAATGAGGTAAAACGTCTCCGTTCGTTCCTTGTGACTCTGAGAGCGATTTGAAGGTGATTTCGCGAGATATTCATTTCATAGAGGTAACTCATTCTGATTTAGATCCAGAATATTATTTAGAAAGATAAAACATTAATTTATTTAATACCGTACAAAGGACGGTAAAGTTATGGTTGACCAAGGTCACGGAAAACGCGGTAAAACGTTCCCGTAGGTTCCTTGTGCCTCTATAACTTGGTTAAAATTAAATATAACTAACTTGGTTATAATTATATATAGCTACTATAGTTATAATTATATATAACTTATATAGAATTTCATGTAACTATTAATCAATAATTAATAAACTAGATAAAAAATTTTGTTGACCAAGAATCTATTACGTATAAGATTTTTAATACACTCATGCCATAAATTAAAGGAACAGAAAAATTTTAGAAATTTTTTAGTAATTATGAGAAATACCGCGAGAAAAAAATTTTCTAAATTTTTCCTTTTCTTTGAGAGAGTCCACGGGCTGCGAAAAAAATCGTTCAGCTAAACCAATGCATAGGTCGAATAGCAAATTTAATCAGCTTTAATTTCCATTTTTTTGGAGATTCGTACGATAACTTGTCGCTGAGATATCAGCCTTCAAACGGAAAATGATCCTTTTGGGTTTGATCGTCGATATTTCAGGTACTAATGAGCGCACAGTAAATTTGAGGGTGGCGTTGAAAACTTGAATAAATTCCCTACAAGACCCTTTCATCAATTTTTATGAAAAAAATTTTTTTTTATCCTTAACATGCCTATGAAGTGAGTACAAAAAAGTGAATTTTTTTGGCTAAACAGTAAATCAACCGCTACTTTGTAAATATTGTTAAAAAAAATAATGTTGCCAGGGAATTTTTTAGCTTAATGTACCCCCAATAACCCTGTAAATTTTTAAATTGATCCATCGAGTCGTTTTTCGGGGTGCATTGATCAAAATTTTCCAAAACAATTAAAGGAACAAGTTTTGTTCCTTTAATTTTGTTATGACTATCGAAATGAAAACAATTATCGTTTTTTCATTGTTTTTGTCAATTTGGTACTCATTAGCGGTTGAAATTAAGAAAAAAAAAAAAATTTTTTTTTGAATTTTTTTTTTTTTCGTGTTTTAAAATGTTTCAAACATCTCAGGAAATAATGCTCACTGAATTTTGACATGATTCGGCATAGGCCAAAAAAAATAAAGATTAGTTTTGAAAAAAACTGTTTTTTTTTTAGAGTACAAATAAACTTCGCTGAGAGTATCAATAATTAATCGCATAAATTTTCGTAGGTTGAGTACATGAATACCGGTTAGGGGTATCAACTTTAATTTAATGCAATTAATTTGGGATAAGGAAAATTGTGGTACGCCTATACCGAATCATGTCAAAATTCAGTGAGCATTATTTCCTGAGATGTTTGAAACATTTTAAAACACGAAAAAAAAAAAAAATTAAAAAAAAAAAATTCAAAAAAAAAAAAATTCAAAAAAAAATTTTTTTTTTTTCTTAATTTCAACTGCTAATGAGTACCAAATTGACAAAAACAATGAAAAAACGATAATTGTTTTCATTTCGATAGTCATAACAAAATTAAAGGAACAAAACTTGTTCCTTTAATTGTTTTGGAAAATTTTGATCAATCCACCCCGAAAAACGACTCGATGGATCAATTTAAAAATTTACAGGGTTATTGGGGGTACATTAAGCTAAAAAATTCCCTGGCAACATTATTTTTTTTAACAATATTTACAAAGTAGCGGTTGATTTACTGTTTAGCCAAAAAAATTCACTTTTTTGTACTCACTTCATAGGCATGTTAAGGATAAAAAAAAATTTTTTTCATAAAAATTGATGAAAGGGTCTTGTAGGGAATTTATTCAAGTTTTCAACGCCACCCTCAAATTTACTGTGCGCTCATTAGTACCTGAAATATCGACGATCAAACCCAAAAGGATCATTTTCCGTTTGAAGGCTGATATCTCAGCGACAAGTTATCGTACGAATCTCCAAAAAAATGGAAATTAAAGCTGATTAAATTTGCTATCCGACCTATGCATTGGTTTAGCTGAACGATTTTTTTCGCAGCCCGTGGACTCTCTCAAAGAAAAGGAAAAATTTAGAAAATTTTTTTCTCGCGGTATTTCTCATGTTTGCGCAATGGCTGGAGGTCTAAAAAAATTGTTGAAAATGAGTTGAAACTAGAGATTTCAAGCTACAAAATGCTTTTTTTTGTTTTTCGACACGATTATTTTTCACAAAGTTACAGCCTTTCAAAAATCACTAAAAAATTTCTAAAATTTTTCTGTTCCTTTAATTTATGGCATGAGTGTACTTAAAGTTCATACAAAACGTTCTTATCAAGTTAATGTCTTAGGTCAACGGGTAGAGGATTCAACTTCCAAGCGCAAGGTACACGATTCAAATCCTGCACACACTCGAATTTTTTTTTTTTTCATAATTTTATAGAAATAATTATATATAATTGTATAATATAGTTATCTATATTTATATATAATTATTTAGGGCCATTTTTTATCTATAATTTTTTTACCCGGATGGGCCTGAACAGACTTGATCAGACCTGAACATGCCTGGCCAGGCATGGATATTTTTCATGTCTGATCAGGCCTGAAGACTCATGCCTGTTCATGTCTGATCAGGTCTGATCATTTTTTCCCGGGATTTTCGAAGCCGCCATGTTTCTCGTAGATCTCTAGTAAAACTGGCCAGTTACTTGACAAAAACTCGATATTCCACTGGCCAGTTTCTGGTTTAAGTCTAATAAAACTGGCTAGTTACTAGACAATAACTCGATTTCATTTCTATTGGGGTACTTATTACGGCTACTAGTTTAAGCTTCATCTTAAAATTCTTGAACCACGATCTCGCGTTACAACAATTTTCGATAGAAACTTTGATTATCGACAAAAAAAGATCTTGTCTACGAGCCCGTAAATTTTAAATTAATAAAATTATGGAACTTTCGAATAAAAATTTAAAAAAAAATATATATTACTCTCAAAAATTAAGGGATATAAAACAAAATTCTAAATTTTGGGGTGATTTTCATTGTGCTGTAACTCGGTAAAACATGGTCGTAAAGTAAAAATAAAAAAGGCAAATTGTAGCCTCAAGTTTCTAGTTTTAAGATCTAGACTTTAAATTCTGTTATCATAAAAGTTTCCAAAGTAATTCTAAGAAAATGACGCAAAACAAAATTTTCGAATTTTTACTCGTCTTTAAGAAAGTCTATGGGCTTCAATAAATTTTTTTTGATAATTTGACCTTATGACTCTTTTAGGAAATTTTATGCCCTTTAATTTGCCGCCCTCAAAATGTCTACGACGATTTGGCACCGAGTTATTATTGATCAAAGCATAAAAGTCCATTATGGCTTTGACAATCAATAACTCGGGACATATTGGTCATACAGTGATAACGATTTTCATAGGAAATTATGTTATCTATAAAGAAGATCCTTATCCGCGAGCCCATAAAATTGAAATTGAAAAAGTTATGGGAATTTTAAATAAAAAATTAGTTTTTAAAAACTCGCGGGTCTGGTTTTCAGGCTGCAGCGCTTAAAATTCTTGAGTTACGATCTCGCGTTATTAAAATTTTTGATAGGAAATTACATTATCTGAAAAAAACATCCTTATCCGCGAGTCCGTAAAATGAAAACTAGAAAAGTTATGGGACTTTGAAGGTAAAAATTTAAAAAATTTCATTTCAAATTTCGCGGTTTCAGTTTACCCCTCCTCTAGAGTATTATAGACTGAGCCTAAAGTTGATATCATTTTCTGCAGTAAATCAACGAATGGCCGATAAATTTTAAGGATGGAACTATAATAAACTTTTCAAAAAAAAAGTTGTTATGAAAAAATGTTAAATTCAAGAACCGAAAAAAAATAAAATTAATGTTAAAATTATTGATAAAAAAGCCTCGAAGCATAATAAAAACATAACTGAAATGAAACAAATCAGTTTAAAGTAATTACTAGAATATAACCGTACGCTGATTATTATTGGCTATTTAAAAAAAAAGTCACAACATAAATATACCCTGATAACCAGACATTGCTCTACAAGTGTTGTAGAGCAACACTTTCGGCTAACTTAACGAGAAAGTTTCTGGCAAACCTTGGCTCTACAATACTTTCCTTTAATTTGGCTTCGGAATACGGCAGTAGCTTGAATGTAACTTGCCAGAAAAACTTGTCGTCAATTTGAAGTGAAACTTTCAATCAACTTAACGTCATTATTGTATTACGTTAATACTTGTAGTCAAATTAAACAGAAAGTTGCAGACAATTTACTGTCAACTTAAAGGTAACTGCTCTCCAACACTTACCTTTAAGTTACCTTTAAAATACGGCAGTAGCTTGTAGTTAACTTATATGGTTAGGGTGGCTATTATATCAGGGTTCTTGTATTTATCCGCCGTTCATATCTATTTCACTTGTTATCGCTGGGAAATTACTTTACCGACAGTTGAATTTTCTATTAAGAGGGTTGACAGTGCGTCTGATGTTCGGAGTAGTTTTGGTATATTTATGTTTTCACTTTTTTTTAAATACCCTGATAGCACGAGTTGATCGTGAAAAAGTTGGTCATTCATTAGTTTCCGACCAACTTGACGACAAGTTGTCGACAATTTTAGCTTTTGCAACTTTTAGCTACAAGTTACCGCCAACTGAAGCTGCAACTGGAATGCAAGTTTCTGAGAAAATTGAAAGGAAACTTACCGTCAACTTATGATTTCCAACTTTTGCCACCAATTTTCTCAGAAAATGTCTATCAACTTTGGAAGGACCAACTGTTGGCGGCCAACTTGGTGTCCAGTTGTGGCTGCAAGTTTCTCGTCAGTTTCTCGCCAACTTGGCTATCAGGGTAACCAATAATAATCAGCGTACGGTTATATTCTAGTAATTACTTTAAACTGATTTGTTTCATTTCAGTTATGTTTTTATTATGCTTCGAGGCTTTTTTATCAATAATTTGAACAGTAATTTTATTTTTTTTCGGTCCTTGGATTTAAGATTTTTTCATAACAACTTTTTTTTTGAAAAGTTTATTATAGTTCCATCCTTAAAATTTATCGGTCATTCGTTGATTTACTACAGGATATGATATCTACTTTAGGCTCAGTCTATGGCACTCCTCCTCTAACTTTACTTCTAAAATTTTTAATTTTCCCGCTCTAAATATTTCAAATCTCCCGCCTCGAGCGCTTCCAGCGTCAGCAATATTAACCAAAAAAAAACAAAATGGCATTTCTGTCTCTGTCCAGTCTGTCAGCGAATTGACAATCGACAATCGACAATCTCAGCTTTGTTTATTAAACAAAAAATCACTTGAAATAAATTAAGAATTTTCCTCGATTATTTGAATAAAATAAATTTGAAATATTTCCCGCGAAAATTAAAAAAATTTTTCTAAAAATGAAAATTTCCTGGGCGTGGTAAGTTTTTTAATTTATTTATTATTTATTTTTACTAATTGGAGGTTAATAATTATATTTTATTACAGACAAATCTGTCCAGATGATTGAAGATCCCAACAAATAAATAATTATTTCATATTAATTATATTAATTAATTAGAAATTAAAAAAAAATAAAAATGGAAAAACGAGGAAGCGCTGAATTGTTGGCTGATAATTCAAAACATGCGAGCTCAGATTCATTAAATTCCAGTAAAAGCAGTTCACTTAATTCTAAAATGGGCCATGAATCTGTAAGTAATTACTTTAATCAATTAATCAATTAAACAAAAAAATTTTAATCTGACAGAAAATTTTTTTTAATTAATAAATTAACGATCTGGTGATAACTTTTTAAGGAATGAATTTTTGAAAAAATGATACAGAACTTTTTTTCGGGAATAAAATTTCCTATAGTTTTGTAAGAATACATTTTTTTTTGTATCTTTGATATTTAGCCAAAAAATTTTAATTTTAATTTTTAAAGTCGGGAATTTTAATTTTTATCTCCAAATTCTTATATTATTTTATAAATTCTAATTTAACGGGTTCAATATTAAAGTTATATAAAAAATGATAAGAATCATTTTTTAAGAACATTAAAATCTCTACGAAATTATCTTAGTACATTTTTATTGTATCTTTGATAGTTGAGTCAGAATTTACAATTTTAAATATCGGGTCCAAAGATTTACTTAAAGAATCTCATAAAAAAAATTTCTAAACTTCATAAAATTGCGGCTGAAATATCAAAGCTACGATATAAATGTATACAAACAATTTTATAGAAAATTAAATTCTTTAAAAAAAAGGTCTGATTGATTTTTTCTGTAAAGTTGATAGTTACTTCATAATAATTAATTTAATTAAATTTTATGTCAGATACTAGAATTTTTTTTTTTTTTATTTTTTTTTTATTTATTTTTAATGCAATTAATTTTTCAATGCTTGTACTAATTTTTGTAAACGCTTACTAAGGAGAGTTGGGAAAAAGCTTCGCACTCTAAAAGCTTCTCTACAAGCTCAACTTCTACTGATAACAATATTGTATCTGCTCTGGAAACTAAAAAAGACGACAGAGTCAGTCCGGTAATTTTGATTTTTAAATTTAATTTTTTATCCATTCCCGCCTTTTTTAGCCCGAAATTATTTTGAAAATCCTGTAAATTTATTTTAGAACAGGATTTTTATTAATTCCAAAATTAAAATTTTCATAACTATGTTCTACTTGTAAACTTTTTAAATATTTCAAGTAAATATGGCTTGTGGATACTCTTTCCATCGAAAATTCAATTTTCTACCCGCTGATAACTTCAAAAATCAAAAAAAAAATTTTCCAACTGATTTTAAAAGAATAGTGTTCATTTTACCCGACTTAGTTTTTATTTAAAAAAAGTATAGCTTGTTATAGTACTGATTTAACTGGAAATTTACTGCTTTATACAAATTTTAACTAAAAAATTTTCAAATTTCACTTCGATTACCAAAACGACCATCTTACCCGAATTCTTAATTATTAGAATTAAATTTAGCTTGTTGGTACTCTTTCCACCAGAAATTTCATTTTCTATAAAAAAAACTAACTTAAAAAAAATTTTCAAACTAATTTTTAAAAAATTATCCATTTTACCCAGTTTTTAAAATTTAAAAAATAAATAGATCTTGTGGGTACTCTTTCCACCGGTAATTTCTTCCTCTTCCACCTACGACCATTAAAAATTTCCTTAGTTAAATGAATAAATTTATTACAGAATCTTTCAACCGACACCGGGCCACCTCTTCTCAACGGCGAGCGCCGACAAGGAGTCGCCCGGGAAGTAACTTACCTCTGCCCCTACTCCGGGCCCTCTCGAGGTGTCCTCAGTGTAACCAACTATAAACTCCACTTCCGTTCTAGCGACCGCGAAACCCCTTACATCGTCGAAGTTCCCCTCGGCGTGATTTCCCGGATCGAAAAAGTAGGTGGTGCCTCTTCCCGCGGGGAAAATTCATACGGGATCGAAGTATTCTGCAAAGATATGCGTAACCTCCGATTCGCCCACAAACAGGAAAACCATTCCCGGCGTGACGTCTTCGAAAAGCTCCACCAATACTCATTTCCCTTGTCCCACAAGCTTCCCCTCTTTGCCTTCGAGTACTCGGAAAACTTCCCCGAGAACGGTTGGTCAGTCTACGAACCGATCGCGGAACTAAAGCGCATGGGAGTAAACAACGACATGTGGAAAATAACTAAAATAAACGACAGTTACGCCATCTGTGATTCGTACCCCGCAATCTGGGCAGTCCCGACAGCAGCAACTGACGAAGACCTCCAAGCATCCGCGGCATTTCGTTCCCGCGGTCGACTCCCCGTTCTCTCCTGGATCCACCCCGAGTCCCAGGCGACGATAACTCGTTGCGCTCAACCTCTGGTCGGAGTTTCCGCGAAGCGTAGCCGCGAAGACGAACGATACGTCCAACTGATAATGGACGCCAATGCCCAGTCCCATAAATTGTTCATAATGGACGCACGACCAATGGCCAATGCCGTCGCGAACAAGGCCAAGGGCGGGGGCTACGAAGCAGAAGACACTTATCAGAATGCAGAATTGGTCTTCCTGGATATCCACAACATCCACGTAATGCGCGAAAGCATGCGGAAGCTAACGGAATTGTGCTTCCCTACAATTGACGAGGTCCGTTGGCTCTCGGGAATCGAGTCGACCATGTGGCTAAAGCACATAAAGTGCATCCTTACCGGTGCAGTGAGGATCGTTGATAAGGTAGAGAGCCACAAGACCTCTGTTCTAGTTCACTGTTCCGATGGTTGGGACCGCACAGTCCAACTCACTGCGCTGGCCATGTTGTTGCTGGATCCCTACTACCGAACGATAAAGGGCTTCGAGGTGTTGATTGAAAAGGAATGGCTGTCATTTGGCCACAAGTTTTCACAGAGAATCGGACATGGGGATGAGCATCACAGTGACGCGGACAGGAGCCCGGTTTTCCTCCAGTTCATCGACTGCGTCTGGCAAATAACCCAGCAGTTCCCTAACGCGTTTCAGTTCAATGAATACTTTTTGATCACTATCTTGGACCACTTGTACAGCTGCAGGTTCGGAACGTTTTTGTTCAGCAGCGAGAGAGAAAGAGTAGCGGAAGGAGTCAAGCAGAGAACGGTATCCCTGTGGTCGATGATTAATTCGCAGCTGGCGACTTACATGAATCCTTTGTATTGGGCGCCAGGTTATCAGACGGTCCTGCTTCCGGTGGCGAGCATGAGGTACGTGAAGCTTTGGAAAGGACTGTACTGTAGGTGGAACCCGAGTATGAGGCAGCAGGACCCGGTTTATCAGAGGACGAGGGAGTTGTTGGTACAGAAGGAACAGTTAGAAAAACAGGTCGAGGAGAGTAAGAAAGAGTTGAATGTAAGGGCGACGAGGAACCAGAGGATTCAGGTTCATACGTGATGTAATTAATGTTTCAATAAAGATTTGAGGTTGAGTAATAGAAGTTTTATTTTTTAACTCCTGGGATGTGGTGGGGAGTTGATGGAAGAAAGGGATTGGAGGTAAAGACGTATAAGAAGATTTTTATGAAATTTGCAGGTAAGACATTTATAATTTGTAACTTCTAGGAAAATTGAGATTAAGGGACATGATCAGGCTTAAATTGAAGGTCAGGGTTCAATGATCAATTTTCATTTTGGATTTATCAAGTTTTGAGCGATAGATTTTTAGATATGGAGCCACATAGACAGATACAGATTTTTGAAAAATTCCAATTTTGAATCTGAAACTATGAAAATTCATAACTTCTAGAAAAATTAAGATCAAGGAACGAGACAGGGCTTAAATTTCAGATTAGGGCTCAAGGATCAATTTTCGTTTTTGGTTGACCTAGTTTAGACTGATAAATTTTGAAATATAGATCTATATAGATAAGGAAATTTTTTTGAAAATTTACGTTTTATGTTTTGAAGTAATTTTCTTTAGGAAAATAATAAAAATGATGATGACAGTGTATTATTATTATTATTCTTTATTCATTTTCATTGATATACATCTATAAACCATGTTTAAAAAAACGAATAAGGTGATTTTTTATTTTCCGCCACCAAAACTCAATTTCAGTTGGCAACTACCCTGGGAAAAGTGTGAATTACACTTATGATCGGGGCAGCACCCGTATCCCGCATAGGGATGACACTGAAAAAATAATTTTTTTTCAATTTTTAATTAAAGCGCTTATTGTTGTTTACTAATAAAACCAATTTACGAACTCTTCCTTCTTAACTTAAATTTCTTGATATTCACAATTTTTTTTTTAACCGTAACTTTTAAAATATTACAGCTACGAACTCGCGGTATAAACATTTTTTATTGGAAATTTAATTCCCTACAAAAAAGGTCTTTATCCGCGAATCGATAAATTCAAAATTTTAAAAGTTACGGGGCTCAAAAGTACGAAAATTTCAATTTCGCGGTTTTTTAAAAAAATTAATCAAGTTTGTGGATATCATATTAATGATTTAAACTCTCGTAAGACTTTTTCTAGAGTCTTAAGTATCCTTTCTCATAAAAAATATTTTTTCATTTTTAAAAATAATTTATTCAAGTCGAGTTTCGGCTCAAAGTTAGAAATCGAAATTTTTTTTTTTTTAATTAATAAAAAGTATTACTTACCCATTGTCCTTGACATCCTTCTACTGCACTAGCATAGAGCCCAATCAATAAGAAAATTGATAATAAGAAAATTATTTTCGACATTGTTTGTTAATTGTTTTAAAATTAACGTCTTATCTTTGCTAAACTGAGTACTCGAATACGATGTGATTTCTGCACGATTGATAGTGAGTGAGTACTATTATCTCTTATCTGACCTCTCTAGCTTGAGCACTTCAATATTTTTATCAAAACTGAAATTGCCCTGTCTCTCTTCCTTGAAACCTTGACCCGGCACATATTATGCAATTATAAATCTTACTTGTATCCAACAAATAAAAAATTTAATGTGTGGAAAAAATAGTCCAGGACTATAATTAATTTAAATTCCTACTTTAAATAATAAAATATCAAGTTTATCGATACATTGAAAGATACATTTTTTTTTAGTAAATTTAATGCTCTACAACTTTGGACAGATATACATTGAGAGAGAAAAAATTATTTTCTGAACTATAAAAAACATAGTTGAATGAGACCTTCACTATTAACTGCAGCTTCGTTATCTGATACCACATTAGTTAACCGTAACAGAAAAGGAAAGTTAAGGTGACTATTTAGTAGTAAATTTAACAGCTCCTTCTTCAGCATGTCCAGGAGAAAATTGTTATGACAACCATACTTCTATAGTTAGCAAGCCTAATTCGATATAATTATCATCATCATAATAACATTAATGCAGTAACCACATGATAAGATTGGAACCCGACTGGTTAGAGTTTTGCATCCGACTCAGTACGGTGCTGGAAAAAAATGCTCGATTGTGGTGCAGCACCACACTGATAACTGTGCGGGATCTGACTTAGTCGTGTGCGCATATCACTCAGTCAGATCCCGCACAGTAATCAGTGTGGCGCTGCACCACAATCGAACATTTTTTTATACGAAATCCCGTGTATGTTTTTTCCTACTGGTGCTACCTCTGACGGATATATTTTTGCAAACCTCATATATATATATAGATATATTCTGTTATGGGCCTTTTACCGGTGATGCGTCCAGACTGCTGTTTTTTGCACAACTCTTTTTTTACTTTCTTTCTAATTTTTTGACTTCAAATGTTGACATAAAAAGTAGCGTGAGAGTAGCAAAATTTTTTTTGTTTTTTGTTTTACTGTAGAATTTAGGAATAAGACAAGTTATTTTGACTTCAAAATTAAATAAGAGTTATTAGGCTTTCACTTTTGGATTTTCCAAACTTTTTATTTTTTTATTTGAAGGTTCATTAATAATGACTGCAACAAATTATTTTCATTATTATTATATTTATTAGTATTGAATAAGACCAATTTTATAAAATTCATAAAGCGCCATTTTGTTGTAACAAGTAGCCACCATTTTCAATTGTGCTGATTACAAATTCGTATAACTTTAATTTCTGAGATAATGGGAATTACTTTAATAGTTAACTTCAAGCTTCGAGAATACACATGTACCTTCGGGAGAATCGTTACAAAAGTACTTCTCACAGCCACAAGGATAGCCCCAACCACACTGAAAATAGCCATTTATTATAAAATAGTCATTTAAGGGCCTAAAGGTAAAATATCCAGAACACTTGTACACAGAAAAAAAGGTTGACTTGGCCCAAGATAATTTTTGCCTTCATTTTTTTATTCTTGGGCTGAGTAATTGGGTTTTTTTAATCCGAGAACATTTTCTTCGACTAATATCATAAAAATATTGTATCAAGAATAATTAAATTTTAATTCAAGTTGAATAATCTTGGCTTAAGAATATTTAATTTAAGTCAAATTTATTTTGTTTCTAACCAAGTAAAAAAAACTATCAAAATAAGATATTTTTCTGTCTTGATTGGTGAGTATAGTAAATTGTCACAATATATATCAATATCTCAAACCAAGAACTTTTTTTGCGTCGCAGAAGAACATTTACTCTCAGTTTGAGAAAACTACATTATCGACTCAAGACAACGATCTATTGGAATGAGAAAATTTTAATTTTGATTTAAATAAATTATAATCTTCACTTAATAAAATAACTTTTCTTGAATCATGCAAATAGTTACTTAACGGAAGATATAAAATTCTCCCATTGATGATTTTTTTTCTTGACTTAAAAAAAAACGTAGTCTCGATTCAAAAAAATAAATGACTCTACTTAAAAAAATATATCGACCTATATTTTTGAGTGAATTTAACCTAATATAAATATTAAATGATGTCAAGTAGGAAAGTGTATGCGTATATTCAGAACATCACAATACAGCAGTATAGGGGATAGGGAATAAACTCTCGCGATTAAATGGCTTATGAGCAAATTGAGAAAAATAAATTGTTTGCTCATGGTAGGAATCGAACCCAGACCGATTCGGCATCACGCGAGAGCTTTACCAGTTATACTACTCGACCATTTCTTGAATGTTTGTTCACTTTACCCATATATAGTAAGTACACTGTACAATGTAGAGTCTACACTACCGCCACTTTAGTATAGTACAGTTAGCTTTCCCAAGAGAATTTTTGCGTTGAGCCGTGAGCGCAGTTGCTGTTGGTTCAAACGTCTACGCTAACTTGCCGCAACACAACAAATACTTAAGCCAAGATATTTGTTACTATTGAGTCGAGTACTTTTAATTCTTGATTCGAGTCACAAATCATCTCGATTCAAAATAAATTATTCTTCAACAAAGAATATTTTACTTTTCGAACAATTGATTATATATCGGGGCAAAATATTTATTTTTCTTACTTTAAGAAAATATTTCTTACTTCAAGAAACATATATTATATTGGTTAAATAAAAAAAAAATATTGTGCCAAGATGACTAAATTTAAGAAAATTTTGTTCTTGAACCAAGAAAATTTTCGTTTTCATTCAAAATTGCAAAAAATATTCTTGCGGCAAGAAAAAATTTCTTACGCCAAGATATCCTTTTTTTCTGTGTAATATTCACAATTACTAGGATTGCCAGAACTAATAGAACTCTAAAAATAGCCGTTTAGAAAAGGGTTGAAATTTTTTAAAATTAATATTAGGGTTTTTTTATAGAGATTGAAATTTTCTACAACAATAATCTCGTAACGCGAGCTCGTAAATTCAAAATTTTGAAAGTGATGTGTCATTTAAAAATATTAAATAACTTAAATTGAGCACTTTTTACGGGTTTCGAATATTCAATTATAATATAATGTTTTTAGGAATTGTTAAAAAAATTCTTGTCGATGTTATTGAAATTGAAATTATGAATGAGAATCAAAAACTTAGTGTTCTTAATTGATTTTTTTTTTCCTGTATAACAATTATTGATACTTACCCATTGGCCGGCACAATTGCCTGCAACAGCATAGAAGCAGCCAATGAATGAAATTATTAATAATAACAAAGTAACTCGTGAAATTTTGGTTTTTTTTTTTCTGGAAAAATTAAATAAATATTCTTGCTAAACTATAATGTTAATTCAAAAAGTAATTGAAATATTTTTATAAAAAATAAAATTTTCGTATACACAATGTGTGAAAGAAAAATTTATATTTTATTAACATAAACTGTACACGCTAAAAAAAACGCTCATAAAAATATCGAAAATTTTTAAGTGTTATTTTATGAATTCTATCCCATTGACTAATAATTAATATAAAATGTTATTTATTCGTTATTATAAATTAATTTATTATATACATATATCGTATAAGTAGTAAATAATAAAATGATAAATTAGTATACTAGATCTTCATATATTAATATGTACGTTTACTAATTTTTCGGTTCCTCATTTTTTAAATTTTTCTTTGTTTATTTGAATAGTAATAACTGTAGATACCAATTTATCAATTCTTTTTCATATCAATTTTAATATACGAAATTACAAATTTTTTGCTCTTCTATGTGTATCAAATTTAAATATAAATAATAGCCATTTTGTAATATACATTTCTCATGTTTGCGCAATGGCTGGAGGTCTAAAAAAAATTCATGAAAATGAGTTGAAACTAGAGATTTCAAGCTACAAAATGCTTTTTTTTGTTTTTCGATACGATTATTTTTCACAAAGTTACAGCCTTTCAAAAATCACTAAAAAATTTCTAAAATTTTTCTGTTCCTTTAATTTATCGCATGAGTGTATATAATGATCCTGATTTAAAATTAGTTTCGAATATACTAATTTTAAGTCGAAAATAAACGACAAACTATTAAAATTTTGCGCATCATTTTTTTCCGTGTATGGTCTGTGTAGAGAGATTAATTTAAATTTGTCATTTATTGCTAATTAATCAATTAATAATAGCCTAAATATGTTCTGTTCATGATTACCCCGTTCTTTTACAAAAATGGTAAATTTTTTTTTTTTAGTTTAAAATCAAATAAATTAAAAAATTTTATAAAATTTGGTAATTGATCTTGATAAATGAATAATTAATACCTCTAAATAATAAATACATCAACTAAATTTTCATTAAATTTTGTCAGGATTAGCTTTTATTCTTAGGTGTCCGTAGTTGCCCCATACTCTTCTAATTTTAACCCATATGTTTCAGCGAGATTCTCTAAATATTTTTAACTTCCCGCTAAAAATCTCAGATTTTCAAAAATCGGGAAGTTATTGTTTTCACCCCGTTTTTCGAAAATCGAGTTTTCATCAGATCTCGACGTTTTGAGGTCCTAGGAAGCTTCCCTGACTATTCCCGCGATGATGTCCGTGCGGCTGTATGTATGTGTGTGTGTGTGTGTGTGTGTGTGTGTGTGTATGTATGTAAACCTCTTATAACTTTTGAACGGCTTGGCCGATCGGATCGAAATTGGTGGCGATCCAAAGAGTATCATAGCCATTAAATTTCGTGAAAATTTGAATCGATTCGGTTCGCTAGATTTTTAGAAATTTCAAAAACAAAATTTTCGAAAAATCGTTTTTTTGGAATTACTTTTAAACGGCTTTACCGATCAATTCCAAAAACTAATCAGCTCTTAACCTTAAAAAACCACGTCGATCACCGTTGGACCGGTCGAAATCGGTTGATTCGTTCGTGAGATATCGAAAACGAAAAATTTCAAAAAAAATATTTTTTCAAAAAATCTCTTAAATGGCTTCACCAATCACTTCCAAAAACTAATCAGCTCTTAACCTTGAAAAACCACATCGATCACCGTTGGACCGATCAAAATCGGTTGATTCGTTCGTGAGATATCGAAAACGAAAAATTTCAAAAAAAATATTTTTTCAAAACATCTCTTAAATGGCTTCACCGATCACTTCCAAAAACTAATCAGCTCTTAATCTTGAAAAACCACGTCGATTGCCGTTGGACCGATTAAAATCGGTTGATTCGTTCGTAAGATATCGAAAACGAAAAATTTGAAAAAAAATATTTTTTCAAAAAATCTCTTAAACGGCTTCACCAATCACTTCCAAAAACTAATAACTTCTTAACCTTGAAAAACCACGTCAATCACCGTTGGATCGGTCAAAATCGGTTGATTCGTTCGAGAGATATTGAAAACGAAAAATTAAAAAAAAAAAATTTTTTTTTAAAAAATCTCTTAAATAGCTTCACCGATCACTTCTAAAAACTAATCAGCTCTTATACTTGAAAAGATACGTCGACCGCTGTTGGACTGGTTAAAATCGGTTGATTCATTCGTAAGATATCGAAAACGAAAGATTAAAAAAGAAAAAAAAATGTTTTTCCAATTTTTGAGCTCAAAGAGCTTAGAAGCATAAAAAAATTCATCTTCGCACTTATAGAGCTTAAAATAACATAAAAATTGTATTTTTGAGCTCGAAGAGCTCAACAACATCACAAGTTACATATTAAAATCGCTTTACGTATTTTTTTTTTTTTTTTAAATTTCGTAAAATATTATGAAATAGTTTAAAAGAGTCCAATTCAATCAAAATTACTCAAATCATTAAAATTTAATAAAAACAATAAAAAAATACATTTCTAAATGCTGTTATCATGTTTTTGATTAAATTATACGATAAAGCTAAAAACTGTTTTATTATTGACATGAACATAAACTTCATTTGAATCATACGTAAATTAACATAATTTAAATTGCTTTACTAAGTATTTTTTATAGTTTTTAAATTTCTGCTTTATTTAATTTCTATGAACCAATTAATTCTTAATACCTAAGAACTAAATTGAATAACAATAAATCTATTAAAACTGGTTGATTTTTTCGTAAAATATTGCAATTAAAAAATTTAATCATTAGAAAAATAGTTTTTTTAAATAATTTTTTTTTTCTTTATCAGCAATTCTTATTAAAGTACACTTGTAGCCTTCTTCAATAATTTTATTTTCAAAAAATTCAATTAATTGTTACCAATATCAACCAAAATGATTCATTCGCCTATTTTAATTTAAGTTTTCTAAAATGTTCTTTTAAACATTTTAATTTTTCAAAAAAATAAATTTATAAATATTAAAATTTTAAAATTGCATTCATTATCTTTTACCAAATTTAAATTAATAAATGTTATTTCGCCAATTTCATTATATCACGAAACATCTTTAATTAAAAAGCTCGTTTTACTTTAGTTATATTTTTTTGAGATATATCGCGGGAGAAAGAAATAGTGAAAAACAGTTATTTGCGAATATCTTTGAAATAACTTAACCAAACAATTCCAAAATCTGATCAGCTTTAGAACTCAATAAAATACGTCGATTGCCACCTCAACCATCAAAATCGGTTCATTCGTTCGCGAGATATTGTTAGAGAAAGAAATGGTGAAAACCGGGTTTTGTCAAATATCTTCGAAACGGCTAAGTCGATTGACTTCAAATTATAATCAGCTCTGGAATTTAATGAAACGCGCTGATTGCTACCTTAAACGTCAAAATCGGTTAGTTAGTTCAAAACATGTCGGCGTCGAAAAATTAAAAAAATAACATTTTTTGTTATTTTTTCCGGATAAATCATAATATAATGTACTAAAATGTGTCTGACATCATACCAACTCTTCCTCCTTATGATTTCTTTCGATTATTATATAATTTCATCTAACTTATTTTGTAGTTTAAATTATAGTATCGACAAAAAAATTTTAAAAACGCAATTTTTAATATTTTTCTCGGATATTTCATATTTTATTGTTTCTGACATGAGTCAAAACTTATTTAAATCTTGATTTTGATCCCTGAAATTGACTTCTGCCTCAATACAATTATTTTATTGAACACAATCGGGAATTAAATTGTAAAAACCGCTTCTTCATTAATGATTTTCGATTCTTAAATTTTCAAACTTCAGTATAAAACGTAACTTGTTAGAGCTTGAAAAGATCATAAAATAACAATTGCATGCAATAGCATTTTCGAGCTCGAAAATATATCCACACTCATGTTTTCGAGCTCCTTAAGCTCGAAAATATATCCACACTTATGTTTTCGAGCTTCTTGAGCTCGATAAGAGCGGGAAGTTTTGGGGCTGGCCCGCAGGGCCAACCGACGCCCAGATTTTTTATCTTAAACAAACTATTTTTTTATTTATTAATTTTTACGTATATATATGAGTTATTCTAGAAAAATTTTCAATGCTTTATTATAATTTTTTTTTTTTAAGGAAATTTCAGAAACAGCGTTACCGTAGTCACACACTTATCCTCATGAGTCTATTGTTCCTATATCTATTGTTCAAATTACCCGCAATTTTAATAATTAAAAATGTAAAAGCAAAAGTTATAATCTCTTACCAATAGTGTTCCGTTTAATCTTTAGAAGCTTCTGGGAGTACTGATCGGTGAAAAAATATATAGAGCTTTTTATACTCGCAAAATTATTCGGGTCCTCGTATGGGAGACTTTAATAGCAAATATAATTGTCTGCTTATTAATTAACCATTTTGAGTATCACATCGCAAGCGGACGGAAAAAGTTGATAGTGCAGCAATTATGATAATAGTAATTGGACTATAGTTTGAAAGATACCCTTTAATTGTTAGTGCATAAGTTGATTACTGTCTATAATTTGGCATATCAACTTTTAAAAAAAATAAAGTAAAATACGATATACTAAACAAGTTAAATAATATATTTATAATAAAATAATCACACATTGCTTTGCATTAGAATTAAAAAAAAAAAAAAAACAGAAGTACAAAAATTAGATTTAGATGATAATTTTTAAATGTTAGATCAATTGGCTCACAGGGGAGCGGGTAGTAAAGCATGACTGCTAAAGCAATAATATAATGGATTATCGTGTGTATCATTGTAATGATCGTATAGAATTTAAATTACACGCTTTTGAATTTTCAAATAAACGCTTCAGATTTTCAAATACATCTATTTGAAAATTAAAAAGAAAGTGTGTAAAAATTAAAAGCAAAGTGTTTGAATATTAAAAAAATTGTACTTGAAAATCCAAAGTGTTAATTTGAAAATTCAAAAACGTGTATTTTAAATTCTATATGAAATTAGTAATGAAATTTCAAGCACAAATGTATGTGTTTATTGCGTTATATACAATGTTTTGAAAATTCAAACAATTTTTTTAACAGTGTAGTTCTCTTGTCAATGTAGAATGATAATCTGAGATATAACAATTTTCACTTTTTCCAAAGGGAGGGGTAAAGATAAACTAAAAAAAAAAAAAAAAAAATCTTCAGAAATCGTGAAGAATTACGCGAGACCTTGAAAATCCGGCTCATTGCGTATTCACTTAGAATTACAATAAGGGTTGAAGATTTCACCGACAATTTTTGAAAGGTTCTTTATTTCAAATATAAAATTTCTGTACCTCTTTCGCTATCGTCTCAAACGGTCAGTATCATAAAAAAAAAAATTCAAGGTATAACCACTATAAAAAAAAAAGTATACAAGTGAAGATAGTTATTTTCAGAAAATAACAAGCAGAGTTGTAAATTTCACTAGAAAATTTTGAATTATACTTGCTTCACTGTAAATAGCGTATTCCATCTGCATTTCTAAATTATCAACTTTGGAAATACATTTGAAGACCACATATACAATATATAATATACTAAATAATATTTTATTTTAAGTGAAAAGACGTATCAATTTGTTGTATTTTTACATACAAATTGCTAGAGCCATTTTTCGTTTAAGGAATACATAAATATCATGTAAAAAAATTATTTAATTGAGTATTAAAAAAAAAAAAAAAAAAAAAAAAAAGTTTTAAAAACTAATAATTTCTTTTTAATTATAAATAATAAAATTTTTTCCTTAATTCTAAAATAAAAACGCGAGCAGTAGAGATTTGGCCGTGCGAAAGTGAGAAATCCAAGCGCCCGGCTTGTTTTATCATTACATCTCACGAAATAATTGAGATAAGAAAAAAAGTATGCATAACTTTTTTGTGTATTTTTTATTATTCAAAATTATTTTCCCAATAAACTTCCCTGCCCAATCAACGGTTTGCGAGTTATGACGATTTAAACAATATAATTGTTAATAATAATTATTTGGTACTACGTTTCAACAAAATAAACTTGATTTTCGTAATCCATTACTCAAAATACGGTTGCAAAAACCCTTGGCAATCAAAATGCATACGGACATCTCCTTTCAGATGATAAATGAATGAAAATTCTACTAGCTTTCGAGACATAGAATCTCTGACTTGAATTTTGCTTGACACAAACATAAAACAACACTTGGTGTAGGTTTTAAGCCCCGAAAATATTAATATATAAGTGGGAATAGTGTGGTCTATATTGCTGTCTCTATAGTAATACGCACGCGTAAGTTTTCTTTTGCTACGGTGTAGACGTATATTTATGTCCTTCTTACCAAAAGCGTAGAGCAAGGGGGCTTTTACGTATGATTCTCTCCATTTAAACTTTCAGGTGCTCTGTTACCTTTACTACCTGTCTACAATAAAACCGAGGGTACTCATAATTTTCTATATTTTTTTCTCTACAACTTTTATATAGCACTTTTCGCCGAAATTTATTTAATTCTTCGATAAAAAGCTAATTAAAAGTGTTTTTTATTTTTTTTTCACCTGTCTAATTGAAATTTTACCTTGATTTTTTGGTATATGTTTTGTAATCATGTTCCGAAGCTTACCTCAAAAAATCAGACCTGGCTGGACCTGTTTCCGTTTATCAGTCTATTTGACTGGACTAAATCAGTCCTATGCTAGCATAGCCACCGTTACTATGATTCATATTGATTTCTAAATTTAAACTCGAAACATTTTTGAAATTGGCATTGTGAAAAGAAAATCGCAGTTATAAAATTCTCAGTATTTCATAATTTTAAATAATCATTAATAAACATTAATTTTTTACTTTTCATATTTTAAATTTAGAAATAATTGAAATAGATACCGAAGTGATGCGAAAAAATTTTTTCGATCGTACAGCACTCTCTGATGCTTCGCATCATGAGTCGTGCAAAACCACAAGCAATCGTATTTTAATAGGGTTTTTTTAAACTCGGAACATCGTTAAGGTGGAAGCCGCCAATACCGAATAGAATTGCCTACCATTTTATCATTTTGCGTCATAAGCGAACGAAGAAAATTGATAGTGAAGTAATTATGATAATAATAATTGAACTATACATCGAAATATTCGTTTTCATTTTTATCGTATAAGTTTATTACCATATTGGCTAATTTAGGGCTATTATCAGCTAGTGCCCCCACTTTTTAAAAATTTTCAATGACTTTCAATTGTCCTAAGAGCTTTAAAATTTAATCAATTGATTTAAAAAAAATTAAAGTATTAATTGAAAAAAGGACAACGCAGTCATTGTTTCCGAGACATAGATTTGAAAAAAAAAATTACTCACAGTTGTTATCAATTAGGAGTTAAACGAAATTTGTTAAGTAAATTTCAGCCTCGATCATTTGACATTTAAAATTATAAAGATTGAACGTCAAAATCGGTTGATTAGTTTAAAAGATATCGGCGTTGAAAAATTTGAAAATAACATTCTATGTTATTTTTTCCAGATAAATCATCATATAGTGTCCTAAAATGTATTCTAAATCATGCTAACCCTTTGTCTTTACAGTGCTTCCTCTCTATAATTCCCCTCGCTATGATTTTACTTCCCCTTATTTTGAGGGGGATGTGTTCCCCTACTTTCGCTACATTGTATACAAAATATATTTGTGTACGTTCAGAAAGACTGCGCGCGCATTTCTCTGTTTAGTACTCTTAAGAAAAAGTGGGATCCCTCTCTAAGAAAGAATTCTTAGAATTTTGGCCCCGAGTTGGGAATTATAGAGAGGGAGCACTGTATTGACTCTATGGAATACTAAATACAGTAATGTTATGTTCTACTCGATCTTTAGTTCAAATCATATTATTCACAAAAAAAATTGAAAAAACACCGTTTTTAATTTTTTCAGATATTTCATATATTAACGCTCTGATCTGAGTCAAAATTCATTTTAATCTTTATTTTAATCATTTACATTGATTTCTGACAGAATCCATTTATTTTTTGAATGCGTATTTATTGATGATTTCCGATTCATAAATTTCAAACTTTAACATAAAAACGTAACTTGAAAAGCTTAAAAAACACAATCGTATCCAAGAGTATTTTCGAGCTCGAAGAGAATATAACAGCGATAAATTTAGGGGCTGGCCCGCAGGGCCTAGAATTTTTTTTTCAGTCTCGAAGTAGAAGCTTTAAAAATCCTTAACTTTTATAAAAATTGAGATTAAGGATCGGGATCGGACTTAAATAAAAAATAATGCTTGAAGGAACAATTTTTATTTTTGGTTGATTAAGTTTATAGTGATAGATTCCAAGATATCGAATTTTTAAGACATTCACTCTTAAATGACTCATGAAGTCTAGTTCTCTTCTAATTAAAAAATTCCATCCACGTTTTTTTTTTGTGAAAAATTTAAAATTATTATGCTAAGTAACGACTTATCAAACAATGCCCACGCCAACATCTAAAGGCTTCACAGCATACACTGCCAGCAAATGGACCACACTGAATAGGAAAAAAAAAAATTCGATTACATTTTTTTCTTTTTTACGTAAAAATATTTACATTTTTATTAAAAATTATAAATCTATAAATTTACTTACTGGTTCACGTGAATTCGAACAATTTTTGGCATTCACATTAATAGCCATCGCAATTAGTAATATAACCATAAAAAATTTTGATGTCATTTTCTAAAAAATTATCAATAATCAAATGAAAGCAAAAAATTAATTTAGAAAATTTTCAAATATTCATAACTACGAAATTAATTAAAATTAAGAAACGTCTTTAGACTCGAATAAACAGTTTGATTTTTTCTCGATTTCTAGCCGACCTATGAGACGAATTTTTTATTTCCGGAATTCGAAATATCGATTGATATAGACAGGGTTTGATTTTTATAAAATAATTTTTTGAAATTCAGTTTTTAAATTTTTAAAATCAATAATTTTTTAATTTATTTATTTGAAATTAATTATTAGTTACTTACCTTCATAAATAATTTAAAAGCTCGTTACCGATCTGCATGTAAGTATCGATTGCATAAAACAATTTATTTACATCCATTTTTATCAAAAAAAAAAAAAAAAAAAAAAAAAAAAAAAAAAAAAAAAAAGCAATTGAATAAACAAATATTAGCTGTCAATTTAAAAATTAATCGCTTCCTGACAAATAAAGATAATAAACTGTCGGTGTTCTAATTTCAAGTTTCTCGCCATTCTTAATTTAATCATATAAATTTTTTTTGCTTATTAAAACAAAAGCCCTAGGTGAATTGTCTTAATCAAGTGACGACGAATTCCCTTTAGAAATTTCTTACGGAAGATTTAAACAAGATGAACGAGATGGATTTCAAAGGTAAACTAGCCGAAGATTTCATCAAGGCTAGTTACGACTCTTCTTAAAGACTTACGAAGATCTGTGGAAACAGTGTGCAGTAATTCTTAATCACGATTACGTACTGTACAACAATGTTGGGTCAGAGTTACTGTTTACAAAAAGTTTACAAAAAAAAAAATAAATAAATAAATAATTACATTTCAATCAAAAACTATTACGAACTTTACCGTTTATCCGATATTTGATGAGAAAGACGCTTATATTTTTAACTCAAAAAAAAAATAAGCAAATAATTTTTTTTCGACCCATCGTTATGATTGTGGTGTTATTATTTCTAATTGCATAGTGACATTAGTTTTTTTATAGCTTATTACGATTATATCAATACAATCGCAGCGGAAGTCATAAGTCGAGGCCATAGTTATAGGAATAATTTTAATCATAGAAAAAAAATTATCACTTCTTTAATTTACGCCGAGCGAAGAGGGAGGGTGAGGCTAGTTAACGTATATATTTATATGTCATAAGATCAATATTTATCCTTGATTGTTTTAAAAAATAGGTGTTTTTCACAATTGAACTTGGGATTGATCCGCAGGAATAAAAAACAAATTGAATAAATATATCGCGATTTGTCATCGAATATTTATTAATTCTCAGTAGTCAGCTGACTTAAGTGTACTTACTCTCTCTGTAATTAATAAGTAAGTAAATTATTATAATTTTGTCGAAGTAAATCTGACTTTTTTGTCGTCCACTTAACTTTTTTGACAGAAT
This sequence comes from Microplitis deprimator, assembly GCA_964016945.1. Taxonomy (NCBI): domain Eukaryota; kingdom Metazoa; phylum Arthropoda; class Insecta; order Hymenoptera; family Braconidae; genus Microplitis; species Microplitis deprimator. The sequence continues at coordinate 62,076 of OZ024713.1, forward strand.
AATTATTTAAATTTATTACTTATTTTTTCCAGATCAACAAAAAACTTAAAATGTCGAAAATCATTTTATTGTTATCTATTTTTGTATTAATTGGCTTTTTTGCCAATGCAGTTTATGGGTGTGACGGCAATTGGGTAAGTAATTACTTTAATATATACAATAATGAAATTTTAAGTTTTAATTCATTGACTAAAATTTTGATAAAATCAAAAAAAATATTCACAGACTCGAGCACAAGACTTTTCTACAAAATTAAATTAAAAAAAAAAAAGTTCTTATCCGTGAGCTCGTAGATTCAAAATTTACTGATTTATAGCCAAAAAACTAAAAACGCGATAAGAAATTTTAATTTTCTTATTTTCGCCGTTAAAATTTCATAATTAGGTTTTTGAAAAAAACTTTTGTTACAATAAATGGAAAAATCATGTATAAGTTGTAGAACAAAACTATTTTTAGTTTTTTTTTCGGAACAATTAAAAGTTATGTCAAATTAAAAAAAAAATTTGAATTAAGTACCAAAAACACGCCGACAGTTCCCGAACACACCCAATCGCGTGTGACGTCACAACTTCTACTCATTGTAGCACACAGATGCGCAGTGTTTTGATTTTCAATTGATTATCTCTCGTTATTATCGTCAATGTATCGATAAATATACGATAAATGTCGACCCTTAAATGTTATCGTGCTTGCTTCGTACCATTCTGTAAGAATATTACAAAATGAATAACCCTGATTAAGAAAAATTATTTGAAATGATTTAATCCAATTTGAATCGACTAATATATAGATATACACTTAGCATGGATCAAATCATTTTTCTTAATCAGGGAACAAAAACAAGATGTTTTTACATAATTATTGCGTGCAAAAGAAGAAAAAAAAATTATTAACAGTTTTTATCATAAAACAAAAGATATTAACATTTTTCGACTGACACTTGATTTTTTAAAAAGTTTAACAGCTTAAAATTTAATTCAATTTTAAACTGAAGAAGCAATTGTAATATTAATATATAGGAGAGGGTGAGGCACGACAGCCCCCCTTAAAAATTTGGTAAATTTATTTTTTCATATTCGGTCAAATCATGATATCTCTGATGTTTTGAAGATATTTTAGGCTGATCTGCGATATCTGGGGCATGATGGACCACCACTGAAAATAAATTTGCTACATAAAAACTTTTTTTTTTCTAAACTGGAATGAATTTGAAAAATTTATTGATTAAAGATCTTTCAGGCCAATAGATTATATTGTGGTTAAAATAAAAAAATAATTTTTATAAAATTGGTTACATCAGCTAAACAAAATTTTTTTTTAATAAATTTAAAGTCCATGGGATTATAAAGGTATAAAAGTAGTATATTTGTGCGTAAAATCTTTTTCTCCCATAAAAAAAAAAAAAAAAAAAAAAAAAAATCATTTTTTATAAGTTTTTTTTGGAGGGGATCGTCGTGTCCCAGAACAAAAATTTTTTTTGAGTTTTGGTCAAATTTTGATGGATTTGCTTAAGCTCGGACCAAATTAGGTTGACCTATAGATTAAAAGCCATAAAAAAAAATTACCGGCCTAAGGGGCCTGTCGTGGTCCACCCTCCCCTAAAACAATTTTAAAAGAAAATAATTACAATTTCTAAGGGTCCACTGCGCTTTCGTCCCAAGATAACTCATCCCTGATAATACATCCCCAGAATATACATCAATATCACAATTAATTGTAATAAGAAAAAAACGAATATATATAACCTGATGGTACTTTTAAAATTTTTAATTTATCAATTCGCGGTTAAAGACCTTTTTTGTAGGAAATTAAGTTTACTATAAAAATGTATCTGGAGAAATACAGATTTTTTTTTTTTTTTTTTCGTATTATTTTTTATTAATTATATTTTATATTTTAGTGTCATCCGCAGCAAGGATACGACTGCGGTTGCCCGGGTTATAGATGTAGCTCATATCTTCAGCAAGGTACTTGTATAAATACACAGGACGTAGCAACCGGATTTGGAGGAAGACCTCTGGGATAACAGAAGCTCCAATCTCTTGTTTTATAGAAGCGCGAGTAGTCAGTAGTAGTCAGTTACTCTTATATTGACAGCATAACAGCATACATCTCGTATTCAATAAACTATATCTCTCATGCCTTAATTTAACTGCTGTTAATTGTGGAGTTGTTATTTATATTTTAAGAGTCTTATTATTGTAATATAAGTGATGTTAATTAATAAGTTAGTCCTCAGCCTTGCGGTTCCCATTTTTCCCCGTCTCGTTGCCGTCTGAAACTACATAAGTCATAGTGCCGTGGTCACATGACTAATTATCACGTCGACGGATGTCCGTAAGGGTGCAGTGGGGACAGAGTCCTAAGGCTAGTCCTACATCACATCCAAATCTATCGGTCAATCACTTCGATCCTGGATCAATTAGTAGTAAGACACGTAGCTTATTCACTAATGTAGTATACTAGCAATTTATTTGCGATTCTGTTAATACGGGCAATCTTGCATTCTTTGTGAATCGGGCAATTAACTTGCGTTACAGTTTGTATTACTAGCAATTCTCTTGCGATCATACTTTACTATTCTAGTTTAGTAATTATTATAAATAAAGTTAGTTTAATTAAATTTTACTGTACGTTACCGCCAATATACTCGCAACAGAAAACTATACTATACATTAACTTTATCAATTATCTGTTCATCCTATCCATATCCTATTTTACTGGTAAGATTCTTAAATAGTTTAATAAAAGTATTATTAATTAAGTCATAAATGATGATTCAATCAACAATAAGAAAATAATCTATAAATTATAAGCCGTGAGGTAATTTAGTGAGTTTTAACATACGTTACCGAGTTTGAATAAGTGCGGGACTCTGCTTTGCAAGAACCCCAGCCCACTGCTCTGTCCAGGTAAATTAAAAATTTGTTAGAGGCCAGCCTAAACCAGGGTTCAACCCGCGAATTCTGGTGGCTGCTAGACACCTAAGAGTCTTCCGCAAGATATTATCATAAAAATAGTAAAAGTCTACTACAAGATTATCTTTTGTACGTAGTCTTGGGCAAATTCTTGTAGTATCTGTCAAAAGATTCTCGCAATCATTGTGTAAAATGAGCGAATAAACTAATTGGATCTGGTTTAGGCGTGAGGAATTAAACAATTAACAATTACACAGTTTTTAACACTAAATAAATTAGATATTTATTTACACTTATTTACACTTTAAAATTGTAAGAAACTTAATAATTATAGCGAATGCGACTAAGAGATACGCGATAGCGAATGCAAACTAATGAAAAGATTCACGTATAAAATTCAACACGTGGTCGATAGCGGTTATATTCACGGAAATTAATTTATAATTAATTACACGCGAGTAACAATCAGAATTATTCCCAATAAATAGCAGCCTTATTTTACTGACTAAATATTGAGGATAATTAGCAAAGCGATTTGAATTATATCACACAAGAAATAATTACAGAAGCGGTTTCAAAGCACGAGGTTGCAAGTAGCAAAGCACGTTGTAGAATAGCTAGATGAAAATGTCGTTGAGTCGTCGTCGGCTCTTGATGTTGACGTGGCAGCCTTGCTGCATAAGACGAATTTTCCCATTGGCTTAAAAGCGCGCCAACAGGAAGTAGTTGATAGCGGATTTTCTTATTGGTTGGCCAATATAAAACGAATTATCTGATTGGCCGGCTGGTAGCGGGTTCCCATAGTGTCTTGACACGGTCCTGAGGGAGTTTTTAGTATGTGTCGGGTCCAAATAGCGAGTGACCCGGCACTCTACGCTCTCTGTACAATCGCGAGTTCGGCAGCTCCCGGACTTAGCGGAAATGCACGAAGCTTATTTGAATTAATTTAAGCTCGTGACTGAACACATTGCCTTGACCAGCTACATGTGATGGAAATTTTTACAACGGTATCTTCTCTAAAGACTTCCCTGTGGAAAAATCCTGATAGATCCAAATAAAATACGATGTTTGATTGGAAGTTATGATAAACTATTGTGTTTTTGAAACAGCAATTCCGGAAACTTACAGATGAACGAAAAAAATCATAGACTTATCGGATTCAATCTGGTACAGGAACGACGAATTGGAGTGTATCAGTATTTCCAATTAACAATGATCCAGAATTGCGATACTAAAGTTTACCGATAGAGTTAATGAGGTTGTATCAGTAAATTACACATATTTGTTGTATACTTTTCTATGGGATTTTGATGAGAAAAATGGATAAAAAAGCAAAATAAAGTACTGAGAGTTTCGACTTATTGTTTTGATTGGGAGATTACTGATAAGTTCATAAGGTTTTTTATGAAAATTTATGAGAAATATGCACTATGTACTGTTCAGTATTTTTCCATTCTGACATATCAAACTCTATCGGATAATTCGAATCAGAAGACGATCAGATTGTATGAGGTCGATCGAAATACAGATTGTTCTTTCGCGTGCTGTTTAAAAACAGATATTGCAGATAAAGTTAATCGTTTTTTAATATATATATATATATATTTCATTAAATAAAAAATAACGCATCTTATAAGAATCTATGAGAACGTATTAGCAATATCAGGTTAGTCTTTTAATGTACTATTTTATTTTAATATTACATTAGAGTTTTTTAGGCATTGATAGCAGAAAACGATCAGATTAAAAGAGCTTTCCATTGTATTCAAATACAATATTTATATCTACGTACTGTTTATAAACAGTAATTACGGATTATATTGATCTTTTTTTAATGTTTATTTATATGTATTTTCCTAAACCAAAAATAATACGGCTTATAAAAATCTATGAGAAAATATCAGCAATATCTGTATAGCATTTTAATGCATTATTCCATTTCAGTATTACAGTAAAGTTTATCAGGTAATCCAAATAAGAGAACGATCAAATCATATGCGGTTGATCCTAATACATTTTCTTCAGTAACATACTGTGTGAAAACAGTATTTGCGAATATATTTTATCTTTTGTATAGTTATTTAATGTATTTCACGAAATAAAATATTAATATATGATAAGAATCTATAAGCATATATTATCAATGTTATAAAAGTCTTTAAATGTACTATTTCATCTTGACGTTGCATCTAAATTTACCAGATATTCCAAATTATAAAATGATCAGATGGTATGGTGTTGATCACAATACATCTTCTTCATTCACGTACTACTCAGAAACAATAATTGAGAATAAATTTGATCTTTTTTTAACAATTACTTATATGTACCATACTAAAACCAAAAAACTAAAACTTTAAAGTCTATAATAATTTATTTATTTATTATTAGTATCTTTAGTTAACAGTTATCAACATCATTAGCAGTAAAATTTATTAGCAATAATTGTACTCTGTTATGTTACTTAACTATATTTATTATTTAAAAAATTAAGAATAGATAAAAAAAAAAGTTTAGTTATTGCCGTGTTTATTGCTACTAGTTTCACTTTCAGAATTCGTACTTTCTTCACCAGAACTGCTACTAGCACTGCTACTGTTACTGGAGCTAGAAACTTCTATCCGTTTCGTGCCTTTTCCCTTTTTCGTTGATCCATTAGCCTCTTTCACTATTTTATCAGGCTTTTCCTCAGTTTCTGTAACATACGAATATTGATGTACTGAAAATAAACTTTGAGGCAAGAAAATGTTTAAATGTAATTTTCATCTAGAAAACTAGGTTTAAACATTTTATATGACTTTTCATTTAATTGTCGATTCTCCTGATTAAGAAAAATTATTTGAAATGATTCAAACAAATTTGAAATGAGTTAAAACAATTCGAGTCGACTAATTTATAGATATACATTTAGCATGGATTAAATCATTTTTCTTAATCATGGGGAATATCAATATACGAATAACATAGATAAATTTAAATAATTCTCACTTTTGGGTAGTATTTTTTTCGGTCGTTCTAAGTCTGAAATTTAATATATTTCAGGAAGCAAAAAATAAACCGTAATTTTACGCATGCAAATAAAGTCCAATTAATACAGAAATATTTAGAACAAACAACTGGGGAAAAATGAAATTTTGTATTGTTCCTTTTAAATTTTAAAGGAATCAAAAATTGAAGGAAATAAAAGACTTTTTCTAATTTTTTATACTGCTTATAGTCACAGATTGTTTAAATAAATGAAAAAAATTGAAAAATTAAAACTCCTCTAAAACTTTGTTACAGATCTAAAAAGTTTTTTCATTTTCAAAATAAATAGACAATATTAAAACTAACTTAAATTATTTCTGCAGATTTTATAGACATCTTTTCAGAATACATTAAAATTAAAATTGATAATTGATTGTTAGCAGACAATAATATAATGAAAAGAAAAACAAACCACCTAAGCATATAGCCAACAATTTTTCAATGGAATCTAGGAGATTCTATTTATGAAACTGGAGATTCCGATAAATTCCCATCAATCACGACACTTGTTCAAACCAATTTATCATTGCAATTATAAACTCTCTTATTATCTTTTTAATCAATAATTCAATTAGCTCAATCGTAAGTGAAACAAACAATTTAAAAAATCTCTTAAATATCGATACACATTAAAAAATCACTTAGTAATTTTTTATAATGTAAACTGAAATTAAAAATTGGTTTGCAATGTTTAAAGTAAATACTGCAGTGCCTACTGTTTTAAAAACACTGACAAAGTTAAACAATAATTATAAGAAAGTTAAAAATTTCTTATTAATTTACGAAGTTTTTGATTATCAAAGAATGATTATTCTTACAAATTATCAATTATCATATTCAGTTTTTCGAACGACTAAAATTAAAAACAGAAGTTTCCGAAACTAATTAACTTTTTTTATCTTATTTCTTGTAAAATCAATAATTAGGATTAAACAATCAGTACTTACATAGTCTGGTGTAGATCCCGAGTCGAAAATATAGCTCTGTTTTAACCGTAGTTCTTGACTTTAAAATTTTCGACTACTTTTACGGTTAAAACAGATTTTCCACAACAGAGTGCTATATGAGCGTGAGTCTGGTTTAACCGTAACTAGTGGAGTTTTGTTCCATTTTACCTCATTTACGGTTAAACCAGACCTAAAAAAATAATAATAATGGTAATAACCATAATAATGATAATGTATAATAATAATAATAATATTAAGCAAAATATCCTGCACGCAGGGACGTGGGTTCGAATCCCACTGAGGCCTATTTTTTTTTTTATAATTAAAAAAATAATAATACTAATACTAATAATATAATTATATCATATAAATATATAATATACCTATATAATATATATACAATATTTTGTACGTTATTATTATTACTATTATTATTATTATTATCATCATATTTTGATAATAATAATTATTATCTGAAATAAAATTTAAACCCTTATTAATCTTATTTTGGACAAAGTTAACAGTTTATTTAAAAAGAATAAATATATTTACGACAGTGAAAAAAAGGTTTATTGACACAATGTCCACTTATTATTTATTTATTTTCCCCTTCTTTTTATTAGCTGTGAGAGTATTTATGACATCCGTAAAATCCCCATCCAGAATAACGTCACTGGTCACTGAGCTTGCCCAATCTAAAATAAATGCATTTTACTATATATTTTTCATCATAAAATAATTTTTTAAATATTATTGTTGTAACAATACACAATGTAGAAATTGAAAGTTGATTTAAAAGAAACTTTTGATAAAATTTGTAGTATTCGATACACACAAATGTACATCGCTACATTTTATCACGATTACTTATAATTTATCGCCTTATGAAATAAAATATAAAAGAACAAATAATCTAAATTAAGTTTTTTAATTTTTTATTTACCGTAGAGTGCTCGATATAATTCTACATTAATCCCTGGAGAGCCACCACGAGTTCCTTTCGCACTATAATTTTTTAATTGATTTCCATATACTTCCAATAAGGTTTCTTTTACAAGAATTCTCCAATCGTATTTATTTTTCCCGATTTCACTTCTTCTCTCAATATACATATAAATACTTTTAGGAAGATAAATTTCATAATTTGAGCTAATTTGAACTTTCGTTTTGGCTGGTTGAGTGTACACATTCGATAACTAAAAATAATTTGATTAGTTATTCGATAATATGTAAGAGCAATATAAATACAAAAAAATTATAAACTTTAAACTTTTTGATAAACTTCGTAAATTAATATACAATTTGCATAAATATTTATACCTGGTAAGTTTGTCGTTCAGGCAACATTTCTCTTCGCTGCATATTATGGGAATCCTCAATAATTTGTACGACTTTTTTGAAAAATCTTAAATTTTCCTCAGAGACTAAATAAAACAAAACCATTAAATCATTTATATATTTTTATCCATATAGGAGTATACTGTAGAGTTATAATACTATCTAAAAAAAAAACAATTCTTAATGTTTAATGAATTAATTAACTTACTAAACTCTGGTTGATTTAGTTGTTTTGCAGAATCTGGCTGAGTATTTTTATTACTTCTTTTATTTGCACAATACTTATTAATAGTTTTGTTAAACATCTTTGTAGTTATAATTTTATTTGAACCAACTTTATCTCTGACCCAGCCTGTAATAAAAATAATAATATGTATAGTTCACAAGGATAAAAATTAAAGACTTCATAAATTAAGTTAATGATTATAAAATAAAAGTTTTACCAAAAATTGCATTATATAATCGACTGTCAATAGGTGGGTATTTATCTGTATGAGATTCTTTAACTTTTATACCTTTTGCCGAATAATTAGATATATTATCGCCATATACTTCTCTTAAAGCCAACTTAATTAATGTTTCCCAATCACAACTCTTGTTTTCTTCTTCACTTATTTTCTCAATTTGATTTTTGATGTTTAAAGGAAAGTAGATTTTAGAGCCTGCGACTATTTCAACCATTTGTTCTCCCGATTGAGTGTAAAATCTAGGTATCTGTAATAAGTAAAAAGTAATCATTTAATCAAAATGATAGATATGTAAATATTTTCGAATGTAGATATTAAATCATGATTTTACATTTAGTATTTCAGAAGATTGCCGATCATATCTTTGCTGCGATTCGTAGGCTCGATTTATGGAGGCCTCAAGCATTTTAATAAAATCTAAATCAGCTTCTCTAACTGAAAATATAATTTAACAATCAATATAGACATGTTTCAGGCTATACTTGCACAAATTTTAATATTTTTCATTTTAATTATTTATTTAATCTTCTTAATCAAATCAAAATATGGAATATTATTAATAGGAAATTATCAATTGTATCAAAAATAAATAATTAAATAAGATTAATTATCGAGTAAATTTTACGTAATAAAATATTAAAAATGTAATGAGTAGCTCGATTTTGATCAATAAATAATTATAAATTTTTTTTTATTAAAAAATTGGCAGTTATTCGAAGTAACCTTCATTTTTAAGAAATGTAGCCAACGATCCAGCATATACTGTCTCTTTTATAGTTTCTAAATCAGTTGAATCATAAGCAGGTATATCTATAGTCGGAACTGTGGATTCTGAAGGTGGTTCTTCTTCAACGCAGTTCCAATATGGCGGAGAAGTAGTATTTGCAATAGTTGCTTCAGATGACAAATCCCACGGTCGGAATATGGTACTACTTTCGTTACTATTCTGTTTTTTGAAACCTGAAGAAGATTGCATTGAAGAATCACGTTCATCATTCTGTAAACTTCTTAATTCCAGAACATTCGATGACAAAATATTGATTTGTTGGAGAGGCTCTAGCGGAGAAGAGTTTGAAACATTGATGGCTCGATTATTGATCGTTGACCAATCATTTAAATAATTATTATTCCAAATAGAAGATAGATCTACTCCATAATCTGTAGGTTTATCAATATCAAAGTGATTAACAGGCAAATTATTGAATTTAGGTGAATCAATAAAGTGATCACCAGTAATGTTGATCAGTTTATCAGCTTCTGAACTTTGTTGATTAAAAGCATCCCTCGCAGATTTGAATCGCGGTGGAAACACCGTGGAAGTGTAAACACCGTGGATCCACCGTGGGTACACGGTGGGTTTGTTCCATTTTACCACCGTGTATATACAGTGTATCCACAGTGATTACGCGGTGTATCCACTGTGATTCCACGGTGGCTTTGTGTCATTTCACCACCGTGGTTCCACGATGTATCCGCCGTGTAATCACAGTAGAAACACCGTGTATACACTGTGGTGAAGCCACCGTGGAATCACGGTGAATACACCGCGTAATCACAGTGGTAAAATGGAGCAAACCCACCGTGTTTCCACCGTGATTCTAAACCGCCAGGGATTAACGACTTTATTAATTTTGATACATGATGATAGTGCATTACTTTCTTCAATTATAGCTTGGTCAGCACAAGAATCATTTTTATTAATTAATGTTTTTTCGACACTCATTGATTTAAATTTGGATATTTTTGGTTTATTCCTTTCACACAATGGTGGCTCATCAATACTAAATATGGGTTTTTGTTTTATTATTTTTTTTTCAATATGACCTTGATTTTTTTTTTCAAATTCCTTGCTAATTTTTTTATTCATGTCCAACAACTTTTTTTGTTGAAGCACATCTTCTGTGAACAGTTTCGTGAATTCATCACATACATTCCCCTTGTTGTCTAACCTTATTTTCTCCAATTCTTCAACACTTGCTAGAAATAAAATATTAAATTATTGTTATCGTTTCAATTTATAAATAATTACCAGTGTGACTAATTATGGTTTTAATGAGTTGACCAAAGGAACTTACCTCCAAATTCAATTATTTTCGCGAAATAAAATTTTTTCTTTCCATCTTCTCCTTCCCACTTCAATTTTATTGTTTCATCCTTTTTACGTTTTACGATAGGTACTTTTGTTAATTCGGTAATAGTTTTCTCGCCGCTGACAATCCACCAAATCAACACGTATTTATTATTATCGTTCTTTGTTTTTTTAGGCGGCATAATAATTACTTTTGTTAGTTCTTTTATTTATTTATTTTTATAAAATATTCGCTGCAGAAATAAATATAAATACAATGGACAGCTCAAAATGGCGATTAGTGAAAATCCCGTAACCCGTGCACTGCTATACTCGATGCCCATCGTCTTCCTTACGTAGCTTAGTCGGTAACGGAAAAAGTTATTTTACCATACTCTGTTAACTGCATGTGTCTGGGTTACCTTGTGTACAATATATTTATTCATTTTCTAATATTGATACAATAAAATACACTGCTGATTGTGTATTTTATTGGAGTAATAAAAGTGAAAAAATTGTAAAAATGGTAAAAAGAAATTCACGAAAGGGCTATAATGATTATTCAAAAAAACGGAAACGTTATTGTTTAAAGAGTATCATCAATGTAAGCAATGACAGCAGCGGTGACGATGATAATGATGGTAATAGGTTAAACGAGCAATTAAATGAAAATATTGTAAACGTGAATATTGAAGATAATGATGACGAAAATAATGATAACAGGTTCAATGAACAAATAAATGATCATCAGGTAAAAAATGATTGTCTACTTTATAATTACTAACGAAATAACAAAAATCCATGAAAGGTAAGAGACCCAGTTATTGACACTTGCAATTTTATTTTAATTAAAAAAAAAAGCCAACTCCAATAAATTAATAAATATAATTTGTGAATTATAAATTTTAAGATAATAGGTTTTTTGAGAACATTTTATTTTTTTTAATTGGAATAAAATCGCAAGTGTCAAACAACAAGCCCAGTGTCAGTAACTGGGTCTTTTACCTTATATTAAATTCTTAATGTAAAATTGATAATAACACAGTTAATAAGCATCTATGTAGGTTATATTTTGTGATATAGATTCTGATGTAGATCAGTTGTTCAAATTTCCACGAATCTTTATATATTATGCAGATATAAATATGATAGTCATAGCTAAGGAGTTTTTTCAAATTAACTGTGGTATTATCACACTACTAAATTTTAATATATATTATTCAAATAACTTTAAGTTTTGAAAAGTAATTGGAGAAAAACTTTTACTTGGTTGAAGTTGAAAATAATAATTTCATTGAGGAACATCATAAAGCAGAAGTAGACAATAGTTTAAACACCAGCCAGAATAATAAAGATGCCAATATAGAAAGTGACTTACAAGATAGAGAAGTTTTGAACAGAAATGAAGATAGTGAAGATATTGAAAATGGAACAGAAAATAATAGTAACGATGACAATAATGCTGCTGATATTGATAACGATGATGGTAGGGATGATGATGATGATGATCATGATGATGATGATGACGATGATGATGATGATGATGATGATGATGATGATGATGATGATGATAGTGACGACGAGGATAATGATGCAAGAAATTTTGATTTTGAGCAGTTATTGTATCCTGGTGCACCATTAACAGTCAAGCAAAGTATGTCTTTAATATTATCACTACTTGTCCGGCACAACATTACCCAAACCTGCCTAGGCGATATTATTACTATAGTTAATTTACACTGCATTAATAACATTAATTTCAAAAATAGTTTGCACAAATTTCGTAAGTTTTTTTCACTTTCAAAAAATGGAACTGTAAAAAAAACTAAACACTTCTATTGTGTGATGTGTCAAAAAAATTTAGAAAGAGAAGAAGATAACTGTGATGACTGTCAATCAAGAAAAAAAGCTTATTTTATTGAAATTCCTATAAAAAGTCAGATGAAAGAACTTTACAGCAGACCAGGATTCTACGAATGTTTGCAACATCGTTTCCATGATCATTTGGGAGATAATAATCCTAATATTACTGATATATACAAAGGAAGCCTGTATCAAAAGTTTATTGAGAATGAATTTTTGGTAAACCCAAATAATATTTCTTTAACTTGGTACACCGATGGTGTACCAGTTTATAAATCGTCGAAAGTCAGCATGTGGCCAGTTTATTTGAGCATTAATGAACTACCTGTTGCTGAGCGGACTAAACGGGCAAATCTATTACTAATTGGATTGTGGTTTGGATCTGAAAAACCTAACGCCAATAATTTTTTATTGAAATTCTATAAACAATTTAAAAAATTATCTAATGGCGTTAATATTACTCTAGCTAATCTTCAGATTATTAGAATAAAAGCAGTATTACTAATTGGAACGTGTGACCTGCCAGCCAAGTGTCAGTTTTTTAATTTTACTTATTATATGGGCGCTTATGGATGCCCATCATGCTTATGGCCTGGTGAAACTTATCATCTAACACCTGATGGCAGATCTCATACTCACATTTACCGATATACACCGGATCCCGAAATGCGAACATCAAGACAGAGTGTCGCATTCGCAGAAATTGCTTTAAATAATAATTCTGCGCATATGGGTGTCAAAGGACCATGCGCCTTATCTAAATTAATGCCTGACTTTATTACTGGAACTGCTATTGATCAAATGCACTGTGTTTTTGGTGGTGTAGTGAAAAAACTATTGTCATTGTGGTTTGATTCCAGTAATAGAGGTGAACCATACTCATTGGTTGATACGTCAGATATTGTTAATAATCGGTTGATTGCTATCAAACCACCAAGTTTCGTACACCGCATGCCTCGTTCAACTGAAGATCTTGTTCATTGGAAAGCATCAGAGCTTAAAAATTGGTTCTTCTACTACGCTTTACCAGTTATGAATGGAGTGATGCAACGAGTATATTTTGAGAATTTTTCATTATTTGTTGCCGGAATTTCGCTTTTAAATTCAGATTCAATATCAAATATTGATGTAAATGTAGCATCTAACATTTTACATAAATTTGTATGTGATTTTGAGGTATTATATGGATTGAAAAACTGTTCTATCAATGTTCATCTTATTATACATCTACCTAAATGTGTCCTTGCCCTTGGACCATTGTGGGCGAATGACTGTTACCGATATGAAGATTTAAATGGACAATATTTGAATGTAATTAACGGAACTAGACACATTGATTCACAAATAGTAAGATCACATAATCAGCAGTTAAAACTTCAAAGATTTTTTGATGAGCTACCGGAAGGTAAAATCAAAGATTTTTGTATTAAACAGAAGCATAATAATAAAATTTTTGAACGATTACAGGACAGTTGTTATACTATAGGTTCATATAAAGCTTACAATGATGATTATATGATCCCTAATAATGTTCAGTTAGCTCTAGGAAATTTTTTACCTGTTCAAAAAATTCAAGAGTATCTACGTTTCTTAAAAAATGGAAAATTGTATGTCTCTGAACGATATACTCGAGCATTACAGACTTCTTCATCGTATGCTTTATACAGAGATCACACTGGATACCATCTTGGTTCAATAATTTGCTTTGTTAAATTGAGTTATTGTCAATGTATAAATGAAAATAATTGTCTAAATCATCGTCCACCTGTCCACCAAGTTATAATCCAAACACTTTTAAGTGAAAGAGTATTTGATGTGATATATAATCAAAATGTTCAGTACGATATTCCATATTTATACAAAAGTTTCAAGATGAACAATTTTATATCTATTGATGTTAATCTATTGATTTCTGTTTGTTTTGAAGTTAAAGTTGGAGACGATTTGTACATTGCCATACCTATTAATTCGAACAATAATGAATAGGTTTGATTTAATAGCTAATGAAATTAATGTATATAATTGTAATAGATTACTATTTTATATGAAAAAATTAGTGATTACTCAGTTTTTATATAATAAACACGATACTTTTTCCAAAATAATTTTATGAGTGCCAGAAGATAAGAGTTATAGTTATAAAATTTTTCAAGTTATGATATATTTTTTTTTCTTCAATAAAAATTTATTATAAAATAAAAACATAAATTATAATATAATTTATAAATAAATTTAATATAAAATTATATTTTAAACTTGTGATACAAAATTTTTTTATCAATTTGAATTTTCGCGGCTACAAAAACAAAATGTCAGAGACTCCGGAGCTTGAATCCATACCCACAAGTAAAAGAAATTATAATAATAACCTTTTGATCATTTTTACGGTCAAAACAGAATCAAATACGCCTGTTTTAACCGTACTTATTCTCCCGCGCATACTTTTACGGTCAAAACAGACGTCTTTTAAGGCGGCAAATCAGACTTCAAACGGTTGGCAAACTTTTACGGTTAAAACGGAGCTAGATTTTTGACTCGGGATGTATTATGGTGGGTTATATTAGGAGAACACAGAACGCACATACATTACTTACATTTGTGTCGATATAGCACGATGAACGGCCAAGAAACAACTGACAAGACAGCGTGACTACCGGCCTAACTTCGGTCGGCTCTAGTTATGTACAGTCGAGTCGCGTTATAAGTCCGCTTAGTGTCTCTCTCATATTAACGTGAGTCTGGTTAAAAGAAAAAGATACTAGCCGGACTTATAACGCGATTCGACTGTATTTACATTGTGTCTGACAAATTCTTTACCCCTACCACCAGCATTGTCTACTACACACAATTTCCAATACAATACATTAACATATATCATACACTATTACAGAATATTTTCCATGAATTATTTTTCAGTATGCAAATACTCAATTTCCTGGTACTTGCCCTGTTTGTGAACGAATACTTTTAAAGATATAATTAAAGTTTTATAATATTAAGAAACCACCAAAATTACATAATTTTTATACTTAAAAGTTAAGAAATAAAATGCTATTTTCTCAGAATAAATTCGAATGACGATTATTAATCTAAGTTATTATCATTTTTTCCAAAATATAAATCAAAATACAAAATTTATTTATGATATCTAGTAACTTAAAAACAAAACGATTTTTTTTTTCAAACAATTTTATAGTATATCTAATTATTTATTATAGTTATAAGTTATAACACCTAACGTACAAAAAAATAATTAAAATTATAGAGAATGTTGATAACTACTTTAATGGGATTTATTGGATTTTACGATCAAAATAGTAAGTCCGTATACGATCCTTTCAAGCACGAAAATTGGTAATTGTGCTAATAAGGCTTCTTGGATTTTACAGGTAAAACTATCCTGGTTAAGAGCCCAATTGGGATCCAATTAAGTTAAATCGGAATGAATCGAGTTCAATCGGAAAAAGTGCATAAAAATAAAAATATTATTTTCCGATTGAAACCGATTGATTCCCACTAAAATTTGTAATTGGAATGAATTGGTTCCAATCGGTAAATAATATTTTTATTTCGTTAGTTTTTTCCGATTGGAACCGATCCATTTCGATTAAAAATTTTGAACGAGAATCGATTGGTTTTACTCAGAAAATATTATATTTAACGAAAATTTCCGATCAAATCCTATTGGTGAATCGGATTTCTCAACCATGGTGTAAATCCCTATACGATCTACTTAATGATAAGATTTGTAACTTTTTTAATTCAATTTTAATTAGAATTAAAAAAAAATCTATTTCTATACTTCAATCAGAAAAACTATTGAAATTTTCAGCTCAATTGTAGGGAAATAAAACAAAAAAAAGTTTTTTTAACTGGTGATGCACATTAAAACAAATTCATATCAATTTTCCGTGATAATAGTGTAAATAAGTCAGAAATTATTAGAAAAGTTTCAAACGAAAGAAATTGATTCTTACTACATAGAAAATTTTCTTACCAACTTATGAATAATATTGAAATAATGTGTTTATTATAACTATTACAAAAAACAAAAAAAAAAAAAAAGAAACCTGCAATTGCTTATAGATACAATTACAATTCATTTAATGAAATGTCAGATTCAGTTATTGGAATCTAATGTGTTTTTGAAACAGTATTTTCTTATAAAGATCCACAAAATAATCACATTTATGTATTGTAAATACATTATTATAAACGATAAAGATAGAAAAATTAGATGAGCAATTACTGTTAGCTTCAGATAGGGAAATTGAGTAGATCATCCAGTGTAATATTGACACATTTATTAGCAGAATATCCTGATACATATATGTCTTGTACAACCTAAATGTATGTACAGATAAAAAAATATAGCTTCTAGTAACTGCGTATACTTATAAGATCACTATTTTGATCTGGCTGTATTTAATCCAATAAATAATCTACCTGGGAATCCGAGTAAAATCCAATCAATGAAAAAAAATAAAAGAATCCTCTAGATTACCATATGGAAAACCCGTATAGAATTCAATTTTCGGAATTAACAGATAAGTTACGATAGAATTTCTATCTGAGCATTTTTCGATCCAGATAGACCTATCAGGATTCTTATTGGAATTTAACATTTTCTATCAGATTTTTTCCACAGGGTTGTTCAAGACTGATGGTGTAGACTTGCCGAAGTCTGGAAGTATATGTATATATTTTCATATAAGACTTTGTTAAGAATACTACTAGCCTACTTTAGAGGTTTAATTTACGTCAAAAATAATTAAAACATAATTTAATTAAATTCTTAGAGCCTTTATTTAAAAGCAATATTTTTTAAGTTTTTTTAAAACGAAAAAAAAATTCATTTCATCGGTACAATTCCAACAGCATTGTGCGCCATCTTTGTATCATTTAATTTTTTCCCTCCTAGATTACTTGCGGTAAGCAGAAGCTGGAGGAAGATACTGTAATAATAAAAATAATAATAATAATGAAATATTAAAGTAATTAAAACATTCGAAAAAAAAAATATCTAAAATATTTTTTTTCATCTAAAAATAAAAAATTTTCCCTTCATAACAGTTTGGTAGAGAACTGACATGAAACTGCAAACAAGTTTCTAAGCTCTTCAGGAAGTTACTTTAAATTCAATTACAAAATTCCACTCGATCAGACAAACATGAGAGCGAGTTAATAAAAACGTAATAAAATGACAATTCATCAAAAACATAACATATAAATTTTCCTATTTATCAATAAAAATTTTATCGAAGAAAAATAAATCTGATATGGTCTGAAAAATATTGATATCAAATGAATCGACCCCCATCCGACCTTTAGTCTCACCCAGTGCTGCCAGAACGTGCGATATTTTTACACCCTCCTGAGGTGAAATAGCATTGAGTGTAATGGCAGGAGGGGGTAAAAATATCGCACGTTCTGGCAGCACTGGTCTCACCCCAATTCCCTTCTCCATTTAAAATTCTACCGGCATAATTCAAAAATTCAAATTTCAAAAATTCCCGCTATTTTTTCTTTTTTACTGATTTACCCACAGTAAATAATGATAACCATAACCTGCATTACCTCACGAGTAATTATACTTTTTCTAACGTGTGTGTACACCGTCATATATTTTTATAAACAATAAAAATTCTATAAAGTAAAAATTAAAATTTTTTAAATTTAAAAATCCGCATATTCGCGGGCTTTTTAAAAATAAATTTTTTTAACATAAAATAAAGTAATTGGTAATTAAAATGGCTTGTAATAATTTACTTAACCTCTCTACCTCAACAAAATGCTGTAATTTTTTACTTGCAAGGTAATTTTATTTTAAGAAAAAATAATTTAAAATTAAAATTTTGTAAAATTAAAATTCTTAAAATTTCAATTTTTTTAGGCAGTACAGCGGAACGAAAATACAAAAACTTGAGGAAAAATTTGATATACCGCCCCGACCTAAACGACCTATGAACGCGTTCCTGAGGTTCTCAATGCTCAATAGGGAGGAAATAAAAAAAGAATATCCGGGATCTAGTGCCAGTGCGATAACAAAACGACTGGGAGCTAAATGGAGTCTTTGTGATAAAAGTCTTAAAGATAAATTGCACAATGAGTACAAAGAGGAGATGCACGATTACTCGAGGCGGATTATGTTGTACGAGAAGTCGCTCAATGATGAGCAGAAGCAAATTTTAAAAGACATCAACAGAAATTCGGAGGTGCACAAAAAAAAGTTGGAAATACGAATGGTAAATTTTGAATTTATTTTTAAATTTCAGAGATTTAAAAAATTTTTCAAATTTTATTTATTTTTCAGAGGTTGGAAGAGCTGGGGAAGCCGAAGAAACCACCGACGACCTTCATAGTATACATGCTGTCGAAAATAAAAGATAAGGATCCAAGTGTTAAATTTTCGGTGAGATTTTAAATTTATAATGACAAGTAATTGAGATTAAGAGACCGGGTTGGGCTTAAAATCAAGTTGGGACTTTTCGCTACAATTTTTATTTTTTGGTGGTCGAGTTTCGATCAATAGTTTTCAAAATATTGATCTATACAGATCTATGGATAGAAAGTATTTTCGGGAAATTCAAATTTCGGTTTTAGAACGAGAACTTAAAAAATTCATAACTTGAAGAAAAATTGAGATAAAAATTCGTTCTAGGTCTCATTTGAAAGCTTTGATCTTCCACTACAAATTATCTTTATGTTTGATCGACTTCCGATCAATAGTTTCCTAGATATTCCTAGATTGATCTATATAGGTAGCGTCGGATTTTTTTGAAAATTCAATTTTTGAATTTGAAACTTAAAAAATTTATTACTCCCAGAAAAATAGATATAAAGTATCGTTCTTGGTCCCATTTCACAGCTTTGATCCTCTGCTACATTTTTTGTTTATGGTTGATCGAGATTCGATCAATAGTTTTCGAAATATTGATCCGAATAGATCCGTATTTTTAGTGAGACCAGAATAGTAGATTTTTTATTTGAATTTTGAGTTTTCAATTTAAAAAATTATTAACTTCTTAACTGATTAAAATTACAAGCTTTTATTGGTCTCAAATTGAAATTTTAACCATGAATGGGGTGAGAAAAAATCATACCATCGATAGTTTCTCCTCCCCCCACTCCCATACCAAAAATATAAAAGCCATAAAATTAAAATTTATTATAAATTTCTACGGGTTTGAGTTCTTGTAACTAATTTCATAAATTCAAATTAAATTAATTTTTAGGAGTGGCTAGGAGGGATTGCCAAAGAATGGGCATCATTGTCACCAGATAAACGTGAGAAATATGAAACAGAGGGTAAGAAATTGATGGAACAGTACAAGAATGAGATGACCCAGTGGGAAGAAAAAATGATCAAAATGGGGCACATTGACGTCGTGAGACGCCACGTACTTCTTGAATTAAAAGAAAAACGTGTAAATGAAGAAAAGTGATCCAGTCAATAAAGTCATTAATTTTTAAAAAAATTTCAAAAATTTTTCTTCCATTTTTACATTCTAGTTTTGAAAATAATTATTACATTTCATTAGAATTAGAATTATGTGAGTGTAATTACGCTAAGAATAATAAAATATAGTTTTTTTTTTTTTTATTTAATTTTTTAATTTTTTTTTTTATTTAAGCTCGCGAACTGCGGATCGATTACACAAAAACTTGAAGAACTTCTAGAAAGACAATTGTATACAAATTTATAATCTAGTGAAAAATGGCAGTGAAGAAAAAAAAATTTAATTTAATAATTTTCATTTTTTCAGATATTGCTGTAATTTATTAAATATTGAAGCTACGACTAAATTTCCCAGAAGTTTTTTTTTACAGGAAATTAAATTCTCTACACAAAAGTCTTAATCCGCGAATTGATAAATTCAAAATTCAAAAAAATATGGGTCGTTAAGGTTAAAAGTATGAAATATTCGAATTTCGCGGGTTTTAAATAAACAGCTGTAATTTTAAATATTATACTTAATTAGCCCACATTACATATTTGTTACTGAGTCTACTACCCAGAGTACTGAACATATAACTAGCCACAAAAAATTTATATTCGTCTAAGATCCGAACTAAAATCGATCTTCACCGAACTGATAATAGAATAAAACTTATTTTATAATAAATTTAGTATATCGCGTGCGAAATGCCAAAAGGGCGTACTACAGCAGTTAGATAGAGTTTTGTGCCAAAAGAGCATACAAAAAATTTTTTTTTTGCCATTCAACTCAAAATTGTTTAAAACGTCAAGATCAGTATAAAAAATTTTTTGAAATGCTAATGCCAAAAAGGCGTATCTCAAGTCATACGTCCTTTTGGCTTTAAGAAAATTATGTCTTAGAGCCAAAAGGGCGTATAAAAAAAATTTTGTTTTTTATTACAAAACATGAAAATAATGCTATATCAATGAAGCAATATCAAAATGAATATGAAAGGTTAAAAATTGAACTGTAGGAATAAAGGGGCAAAGTGGGTTTTTTTCAGTTTTATTTGATTCTATATGGAATTTTTATATACCTGAAGATCGAAACGTTTCTCACATATTGAAAATAAAAAAAATTCGTGTAATTTGACTGTTTAAAGGTGACTCAAGGAGTGATTGGGGGTGACTGCAATTTTCGACTGACATACTTGCACTTATGCAAAACATTTCATATATCTAGATCCAGCAGATTTTTTATTTGTCATTTTGTTTTTTTATTTTCTTTCCACGAAAAACATTTCGATCTTCAAGTATATTAATTTTTGAAAATCATCTAACTTTTTTCTATACTCTTTGTAAAGCTAGTTTGTGTGATTCAAATAAAGAAAAAATGAACTTCTTGAAATGCTTATAACATAAAAAAACTCAAAACGATTGAATGATCTGAAAAATGATTACGGTGCTATAAAATATACATTCAAGCCTTTTGGAATTTCATGCCTTAGTAGTGAATAGTATTTCATTGTTTCTTTAATTTCAATTAAAATTAGGATTCATTTGGTTAAGCATAAACATCAAACATTTATTCTGTAATAAAATCCGATTAAATGAACAGTATGCTTTTTGGGCTACGACATTTTTTTTTTTTTTCATTTTTCAGCTTAGAATATGTTTAACAGGTGATTAGAAAAAAAAAAAATTTTACGCCCTTTTGGCTTTAGATCACAAAATTTTCAAGTTCCTAATGCCAAAAGGGCGTATATTTTGAGACATACGCCCTTTTGGCATTAGAAATTCTTTTTTCCATTTTTAAGCTTAGAATATGTTTGCAGTCATTGGCAAAAAAAAAAAAAAATTATTCGCCCTTTTTTTGGCTTTGCAAATCCAAAAGGGCGTATAGTTTTATATACGCCCTTTCGGCATTTCGCACGTGATATACAAATGTATATATTTGTATACAATTATATAAAATTGTCTATAATTATATATAATTATATCTATACGAATACACCCTGTTTAGAAAACCTCATAGAATCACGTTAATTCCCATAAAGTTTTTGTAAGAATGAATGAGTTCTATGAGAAGTGATATAGTTAAGTATAGGACCTTATACATGCAGCTATTAGAATCTATCGGATTTTTTTAACAGGGCAGTATATAATTATATACAAATGTATATAAAAGACGGTTCTATACTTTAACATTAGCTTAAAATATCGCGTGCGAAATGCCAAAAGGGCGTAAAAATTTTTTTTTTTTCTAATCACCTGTTAAACATATTCTAAGCTGGAAAATGAAAAAAAAAAAAATGTCGTAGCCCAAAAAGCATACTGTTCATTTAATCGGATTTTATTACAGAATAAATGTTTGATGTTTATGCTTAACCAAATGAATCCTAATTTTAATTGAAATTAAAGAAACAATGAAATACTATTCACTACTAAGGCATGAAATTCCAAAAGGCTTGAATGTATATTTTATCGCACCGTAATCATTTTTCAGATCATTCAATCGTTTTGAGTTTTTTTATGTTATAAGCATTTCAAGAAGTTCATTTTTTCTTTATTTGAATCACACAAACTAGCTTTACAAAGAGTATAGAAAAAAGTTAGATGATTTTCAAAAATTAATATACTTGAAGATCGAAATGTTTTTCGTGGAAAGAAAATAAAAAAACAAAATGACAAATAAAAAATCTGCTGGATCTAGATATATGAAATGTTTTGCATAAGTGCAAGTATGTCAGTCGAAAATTGCAGTCACCCCCAATCACTCCTTGAGTCACCTTTAAACAGTCAAATTACACGAATTTTTTTTATTTTCAATATGTGAGAAACGTTTCGATCTTCAGGTATATAAAAATTCCATATAGAATCAAATAAAACTGAAAAAAACCCACTTTGCCCCTTTATTCCTACAGTTCAATTTTTAACCTTTCATATTCATTTTGATATTGCTTCATTGATATAGCATTATTTTCATGTTTTGTAATAAAAAACAAAATTTTTTTTATACGCCCTTTTGGCTCTAAGACATAATTTTCTTAAAGCCAAAAGGACGTATGACTTGAGATACGCCTTTTTGGCATTAGTATTTCAAAAAATTTTTTTTACTGATCTTGACGTTTTAAACAATTTTGAGTTGAATGGCAAAAAAAAAATTTTTTGTATGCTCTTTTGGCACAAAACTCTATCTAACTGCTGTAGTACGCCCTTTTGGCATTTCGCACGCGATACACACTGGTCCCAAAAATTAAGGGATAGAAAAAAAATTCGAAATTTTTTGGTGATTTTCAACATGCTGTAACTCGGTGAAAAATGGTCGTAGAAAAAAAATAAAAAAAGAAAATTGTAGCCTCAAGTTTCTAGTTTTCAGATCTGGACCTTAAATTTTTTTATCATGCAAGGTTTCGGAATAATCTTAAGAAAACCGACGAAAAAAATTTTTCAAAATTTTTGCTCCTCTTTCAACAAATCTATGGGCTTCAATAAATTTTTTTGGATAATCTGACCTTATGACTCTTTTAGGAAATTTTATGCCCTGTATATAGGTATAATTTAACATGAGGTGGCTGGCTACTGGTTTGGGGCTGGGTACTGGTACTCTTCCCTATAATATAGGGCCTATATCAATAGATATATTTATATAAAGATTAAAAATATCAATTTATTCGAATCTTTTTAAATTCTTTGGAAGTTTAGAAATTCTTATATTATCTTTAGATTCAATATAATTGAAAAGTATTAATTTTATGTCCAGATGAAAACCTTGTGAAATAGGATCCAATTCTCATCTTTTTCAATACTTTCCAATGAGTATTTTTAATCAGGGATTTTATCCTTGAACTAGATAAACTCTATAGAACTCGATGTCACTAGTTATCTAAGATAACTATTTTTTAGCGATCATGTTTTGCCCAACTCTGTTCTATATATTTTTCATATACGTCTTCTGATCTCAACCTCGATACTCCGCGATAACTTTGGGTCTTGTGGCATTTAAAAATCTAGTAAGACATAACTCACATTAATTTTCCATTTTTATTTTTTTTTTTACAATGTAATGCATTTATTAGATTATAAAAATAATTTTGCGTTCAAAAATAAATTATAATTTTCGATGATTAATTAAATGTATTAGGTAGTAATCGCATGAATGTTAACTTGTTGTGCAACAAAATTATCATAAGAAAATATTGATAAACGAAAATTTTGAAGGACACTATTTTCAGTTTCAATATATAAAAGTCAGCGATCCACAGATTGATTATACAACAGCTTACAGAACTTTGGAAAACAACGATCGGTAAAAAATAGTATTTGTTTACTTTTTTTTAATCATAACTTTACATTCTTGAATTTACGAAAAAAAAAAGTCAAATATTTCTTATAGAAAATTTTATGCTCTATAAATTAATTAAAATTCTTTTTTTATCGTATCCTTGATAGTTTCCCGTAATATTTAAATTAAATAATTATTTTATTTTTCCAGCTCAACATATAAAGTAAAAAAATGTCGAAAATAATTTTATTATTATCAATTTTCGTATTGATTGGTCTTTATGTTGGTGCAGATGCAGCATGTCCAGGCGGATGGGTGAGTAAATACCATGACGTAGTGAAAAAAAAATATTATTTAAACATAAACATTAAAAAATTTGAATAAACTTAAAATTTTAATGATTGTTTGAACTGATTAAATGTTTATTTTTTAAATTCCACCCCTTAAAATCCAAGATTTAATAAATACAGTTATTTATTCGGAACTCGCGCAAGACCGCGAAATTTACATTATCCATACTTTTCACTTTAAAGTTCCATAACTTTTTAAATTTCAAATTTATTAATTCGCGGATGAGGACTTTTTTTTTGTAGAGGATATAATTTACTAAAAGAACATTGCTTTAAGATTGATAAAAAAAAATTTTATTGTTTATATTTGTCAATATACCAAAATAATTCCGGTGGAAAAGTGAAAAATTAATGAATTAGAAATTTTTTTTTTAGTGCCATCCATCTCAGGGTTACGGCTGTTGTGCAGGTCATAAATGTAGTTCGTATCGTTTTCAAGGTACGTGTATAACTGATGCGGAATATGATAGTCAACTATACAGCGGAGTTTGAGCAGCAAGAAAATAAATATGATAATACTTTAATGACTTAAAAATTTATTTCATCAATCAATAAAAGTCTCTTATTTATGAAACTAATTTTAAAGAATACTGATTCATTTTTTAAGTGCGCGCTCATTACACGACCGGCGAAAAATTAAATAGACAGTAATTAAAAAAAAAAAAAAAAAATATTGAATGGTATTCCTGCGAAGCCTAACAAAAATTATATAACAATAATATAAAAAAAAGTGATTAATTATTTACTCCCTTAATCTTCAATAAAAACTCAATGATTTATTTGAAATTCATTTTATTTTCGATTGTAATCATAATTCTTCTAAATTCATACACATATTTACTATTATAATTTTCAAACTTTGATATTTATCATACATAAACATATATATATATATATATATATATATATATATATATATATATATATATATATATTAGGGTGTTTAAAAAAAAAAAAAAAAAATTATTTTTTTTTTATGGTATCCAAAAATTAAAAGTATAAATAAAAATAAAAATTTTGGTACCAATCCGGGCTCTTAATAATGATATTAAGGTTTGCCTCAATCCATTTTTCTATTTTCCATTTAAATAACACGGGAAAAATTTTTTTTTTTTTTTTTTTTAATTTTCTAGCTCACAAACCAATCAACGGATTTTTATGCACAATAAATGTTTTTGTAGGAAATTGAACGCTCTACAAAAAAAGTCTTATCATTTTTTGATAAATCCTACTGTTCATAAGCTATTTGAGCTCCAAGTCAAATTTATAATAAATTTTGAGATTTTTTAACTTTTCCGGCGAAAGTATTAGTCTTATCAAAAAATGTCGTAGGAACTTTTTTGTAGATAATTTTATTCCTTACAAATTATTACGAATAAAGTTTTTCGAAATTCAACATTGTTCATAAGTTATTTTCATTTCAATGTCAAGCTCTTAAAAAAATAGATTTCTGATTGATTTTAAGAGCGTGATATTGAAATGAAAATAACTTGTGAACAATCCAGAATTTCGAAAAACTTTATTCGTAATAATTTGTAAGGAATAAAATTATCTACAAAAAAGTTCCTACGACATTTTTTGATTAGACTGATACTTTCGCCAGAAAAGTAAAAAAATCTCAAAATTTACTATAAATTTGACTAAGCTTAAATAACTTTTGAACAGTAGGATTTATCAAAAAATGATAAGACTTTTTTTGTAGAGCGTTCAATTTCCTACAAAAACATTTATTGTGCATAAAAATCCGTTGATTGGTTTGTGAGCTAGAAAATTAAAAAAAAAAAAAAAAAAAAATTTTTCCCGTGTTATTTAAATGGAAAATAGAAAAATGGATTGAGGCAAACCTTAATATCATTATTAAGAGCTTGAATTGGTACTAAAATTTTCATTTTTAGTTATACTTTCAATTTTTGGACGCCATAAAAAAAAAATTTTTTTTTCTTTTGAAACACCCTAATATATACATAAATATATATATAAAATTTAATATAAAACATTTCACATGAAATTTATTAATATTAAGATTTTTTTTTTTAAATGATCATTATTATATTTGTAGATATTTTTTATTTTTTGAACATTTATAAATTTACAGTTGGTATATTTTTAGAAATTACATACATAGATATATCATTATTTATATATATATATATATATATATATAGATATTTTTTCTTTATAGTTATTAATTATTGATTTTTTTTATACATACATACGATACACGAATAAATTACATCGAAAAAAAATATTTTTTTTTATACACAAATACACTTATATATTGATATATTTATATTTAGTCACTTGTACACATTTATTATTATTATTATTATTATTATTATTATTATTATTATTATTATTATTTATATAAATAAAATATAAAAAAACAGGACGAACACAGATAGTGGTTAAATAAAAAATAAATCCATAACTTTTCATGCCAACGCACTCAATTCAAAGTAATTTTTAAATTTTTAAATTTGGCACAAAAATATTTTTGTTTTTTGTTGTGATGATTTACTGGAGGCTTGATATTTTAGTTGCTGGGTGTGATAAGATGAGAGGCAATGAAGCGACGAATAGAATGAGTACCCACAAGACAGCGTTTGGATGATAATGATTTCGGGTAATGAGGAAGGGGGAGGTAATTATTTCGATTGAAAAAAGTTGTGGGAGTGTTGGGTTGTTCGTACTCAATCGACGGGAATTTTTGTGTAAAGCAAGGATATGTTGGTGGTTTTTGTGTTATTATTTTTTTTTTTAAATTAAATTTTTATCAAAATGCTAGTTTTTTAGAAAAATTGATTCATGTGTAATGTAGAGGGCACTGACACGAGTAAAATGAATACCCACATAGATAGCTTTGCATCAAGTCAAAAACAAGTAATTTTTGTTATTAATAAATTAATTATAAAATTAAGTAAATATGACTCTACTGGAATATCAAATCGTAGGTACTCAATCTACACGATATTTTATTTAGAATCTAAGTTTCGTATCTTTTTGAAGAAAAAAAATATTTTTTTTTTTCAAAAATTTTTTTCTAATTTTAAAATTTTAAAAAAATTTTAATTATTATGTAAATTAACCTTATTAGCATGTAGAGCTCGAAATGTTGAGTAAAATGAATACCCACATCAATAGGTTTAGATTAAATTAAAATTAACCAATTTTAATTATAAATTAATAAACAATTACATTAATCAAAATTAAATTCATTTAAATATAGGCATGTAGGTATTCAGTGTACGTAGAATCTTATTAATTACCAAGATAAATCCTTACAAAACTCAAATTTCAAAATTAAAAAATAAATAAATTTTCAAATTTTGAAAATCATATAATTTTTACAAAAAAATACCTCCACCCCCCCCCCCTACCCTGGCATAATTCCCTCTGAAATGAGTACCCACAACCCTATGCTCAAACCAAAACAATATTTGATACAAATATGAGGTATATATTAAATATGAAACAATGACAATAAACTTTTTCAAACCCTAGGATTGTGGGTACTCAGTTAACGCAAAATTTAACGCTGATTAAAAATATCAACGTCTACATAATCTTTAGAAAGAATTATGAGCCCTATAACAAAATTATATCTTCGCCGTTTTGATAACTTATTTTAAACCAACGTCTCAAACGCAGTATGAATAAAAAAATGTGTTTAATGATTTTAAATTCAGTCTATTAATCTCGAAATGGTCATAGACAAATAAATTAGGTCACGTAACTTGGGCAGCATTTATAACGCGCTTGCGCGTTGGAGTCATATTTATCTGATTATTACGTAAAATATTATTGTTTTGATACAATTGAGGTTGTACAGAAATAATTCCCGTTTGTTGTAAATATTGTTCGCGATACAATGCAACTTCTCCGTTTTGATTAAATCGCCGATCGTGAGATGGCGCCACTACAAGCGTTGGTGACTCAACCGGTAAGGATTCCGGCCGGTAAAGAAGAGGTGACCGTCCAGAAGACATCATCTTTGACGACTGAGTTGGACTCTGACTTATCGACTCTAGAACATGTCGCGGCATATTTGGAGACGGACAATTGACGTCTTCTAATCCGTCAAGACGATTTGAATTAAATACTGGTGCACATTCGGGACGTCCGCCAATTATGTTACGCATTCCCTCACGATCTTTTGCTGATTGTATTGCCGCGTAACGTGTCTCACTGCCAATTCCTAGTACGGGTGCACTCGTCAAGGCAATTGTCTCGCCTGCTGACGTCAGGTCTGTTACACTTGACCACGTAATACTAGCCGTCTCCCATCGACGCAGAAGGTCTGATATTCGCTCAGCTTTTATTGTCCCATCGAGACTTTCGTCGTAATCTGGGCCCTGAAAAATAATAACCAGATGGTTTTTAGTTGTTTCTGTTTGTGGTTTTGGGCACGAGGTAAATTGTCTGCAGGAGATGATTCAGGAGTTCGAGAGCTTTAGTTGGAATACCCACATCGATACTTTTTGTTAATATTGAAATTTAGTAATTTTAGTAATTAATTAATTGATTATTAAAATGATCAATAATTAATTTTTTTAAACTAGGGCTTGTTGGTACTCATTTTACAGGAAATTTTACGAACTTTAAGAGTCACATATCCAAAATTCGGAAAAAAACAATTTACCATAAAAATATGAGTAAAATGTTTGAAAAATATTTTGAAGATTAAAATAATTGATAGTTATTTGTAGTAGATGCCAAGACAAGTAAAATGAGTACCCACATCAATATTTTTTGTTAATATAGAAATTGCGTCATTACAGTAATTAATTATTTAATTACTTAAATGATTAATAATGAATTTTTTCAAACCAGGGCTTGTTGGTACTCATTCTACAGGAAATTTTATGTACTTTAAGACAACACCACTTATAATTTGATAAAAAAATTCTGTACTTACATTTTCTATTTTTTCATCAAGCATCCGGAAAAAATCCAACTGGCTCGAAGACACCTCACTAAAAAAAGGATTTCCTCAGTTATATAATAATAAAAAACATAAAATATTTAAAATGAATAATAAACTCACGCTTGTTGCAAAAGTGGTCCACCAGGTCCGGATTTTTTTTTGCCATTCTTGCCATCTCCCCCATTCTCATCGTTTCGATTAACTTCACCGTCATTGTTATTAGTCTTATTACTCTTAGTACTACCGTTTTTCTGATCAATTGTCGCGGAGCCTGAAAAAAAAAAAAAACATTTTTAATTCGATTCTTTTTTTTTTTCTTTTTAATAAGTAAACAATAATATTGCAAATGAATGATATACTATTTTATTTTTAGACTCAAGGATACCAGGTTGTGAACTAGACCTCGAATTAATAATTAATAACACATTTACTTCCTCTCTAGATATATAATAGAAATAGACGTCGGTTGAATTGTCGGTAAATAAATCACTATTTCGTAATTCAGTGACTATGAAAAGCCATACATCAGATACTAATGATCAAAAATATGTCTTCGGGGGGTCTAAGAATCGCCATTGGTCTGATTATTGATTCAAGCATAATAATTTTTTTTATTTCTAATAATAAATTTATTGTAACAAATTTAAGTTGGTCACAATAAAAATATTTTACTTTAAAAATTATATATCTCGAAAACTGTTGATCGAATCCTAATAAAACACAAATGAAAATTGATCCTTAAGCCTACACCTTTAATTTGAGCCCAATCCCAAACCTAAATCTCAATTTTCCTAAAAGTTATGAATTTTTTAAGTTCCCACCTCCAGATTCAAAAATTGAATTTTCCGAAAATCTTTCTCTATCTATATGGATCTATATAGATCGATATCTCGGAAACTATTAATCGGAACTTAATCAAACACAAACAAAATTTGTAGCAGAAGGTCTAAGCTTGAAAATGAGACCAAGAACGAGACTCTATCTCCATTTTTCTAGAAGTTATGAAATTTTTAAATTCCGCTTCCAGATTTAAAAATAAAATTTTTTTTAAATTTACTCCTATATAGATCGATATCTCGAAAACTATCGATCGAAACTAATAAATTTAAAAAATTCCCACTTTATAATTTTTAATTTAAATTTCCTACAAGTTTCTCACTATCTATATAAGCTGATATCTCGATTACTATCGATTAAAACCCACACTTGTGTATGACCTCGGAATCGTAAATATTTTTATCTTCAACTTAAACACCTGTGCGTTATCTAATTCCACTTATTTACCCAATAATTTATTATATTAATTTGCAAAAATATGAATTTTATTACAAAAATTTTTTTTTATCGAATTTTTAAAAACACAGGCTTAAAAATTAATTTATTTTCAAAACTATCAAAGATACAAAAAAAAACATAAGAATACAATTTTGTAGCAAATTAAATCCTCTACAAAAGAGGTCTTTATAAATTTTTCTCTAAACTCAATATTTAACCCATAAATTAAATTCAATCCTCAATAAAAATAAAAATTTTGAATTTCGCGGCATTTATTATTTAATTAAAATTAGAATATATCCAAAACTAATAACTGAAAATAAATAATTTTTTTTTAATTGTTGCCAAAAGCCTAAGCTTCAAAATTAGCACAGTCACAAGTTTCTATCTTTGTCCATTTTCTAGTTATAAATAAACAAAGGCATTGTCTCATTTAAAAATAAACTAACTCGCAACTTGCGACCCGCGAATTTAAAAATAGAAGTTGATAAATTTAAAATTATTATAAAATTAAATATCAAGATTTTATTATCATTATAATTATTTTGTAGGTTTAATGATCGCGAGGATAATGAACTCACTGCATTGAGAACGCCAAGAAATGAACTCACGCGATTTAAATAAAAAGAATTCGATCGAACAAAAAAAATTTACGTGTCCTTAATTTTTAATTCTGACACTAATTTCTTTATTTTTTTTTATTACCATTGTTATTATAATTATTATTATCTTAATAATACAAATTATATTTTTAAATGTGTTTTCGTTTTTTTTTTATTCTGATACACAAGTGGTTTATTATCAGCCAGACACGTGTAAGCTTAATTTGGACTGTGGATTCAGGTCACCAAGCGATTATTTTTACATTTAATTTGATATATAAATTTATTCGGTAATAAATATTTTTTTTAAAACATAATTGATAAATATTTTTATTAATGTGTAGTGAATATTTGCTTTCATGGTTACTGAGTTATTAATAAAAATAAATGGATGTTTTTTTTAAATTCAGAAGAAAATTTTCGTTAATTTGAGTACCCACATCGATAGTTTTGGATTCGTAGTAATTTAAGTAATTGTTGTAATTAATTTATTAATTAAACAATTGGACAATTGTTGGTTGGACAGAATTTAGGGTTGTTGGTACTCATTCTACGAGGAATTCTATGCTTTTGAAGACTATCAACTTAAAATTTATTTTCTTTTTCAATTTTAAAATATGAAAAATTTTGAGTTTGCTTCTTTACGATTTTTGAAAAAAAACTGATCATAGATTCGTGTTCCTGGATAAATTTCCGTTGATTTGTGTACTGAGACAATTATTTTTGGGGAAAAAAAAAATTAAGCAATTATTACAAGTAATTTAACAATTGAATAATTGATTGAATAAATTAAGGTTGTTGGTACTCATTTTACTAGAAATTTTATGAACTACACAGAGAGTTTATTAATTCAACTCAAAAAAAATTATAACGAAATATTTTTCCAAATTTTAATTTTCCATAATTTTTTTTTTTGCAAAAACATCTTGAAGATTAAATTCCTGATAAAATTTCCATAAATTTAAGTACCCACACCACTATCTTTACTTTCAGCAAAAAATTTTAATTATTTACAACAATTATTCACTAAACAAATTACCATAAAATTAATTTGTTTAAATATAGTTATGTCGGTATTCATTTTATTCGTCTTGCCACGTTCATCTCCCCTTACTCAATACACTGTAAAAAAAATTCAATACTTTAGAAAAACAAATAATTTCCTTCGTCACCCCTTGAATTAATTGAAAAAAAAATGACTCATTGATGACACAGCCCAGGCGCCGGTACTTTTTAATAGGCAATCTAGTGCATCCGGATTTAAATGCAAATTATTGCGCAGTCAAGGACTCGGCGCATGCGTCACTGAATATATTATTTTCTTTTATGAATTAAATTTCTAACCAGATTTTATGACATTATTCCAATTCAATAATAATAACAACAATTAATTAATATAGAACCGATTATTACCAGAATATTGATTTTGACCTCGTAATTCCGGTCGTTAAATAAATTAACTGTAATTTAATTATGTCATGGCATCGAATATTAATTCAATACAAAAACACAAAATTTTGGCTTGTATTCAAAGATTTACATATAAATAATTTATTGTGCTATTATTAGAAATTCACGAGATCCGATCTGATTTCATTATTTGTGAAAATAAATTTTGTTTCTCACAACCGGTTCTCAGAAAATAAATAATGGGTTTTTTGAACGTTTCATTTAATTCTTGGAAAAATGAGTACTCACATCACTAGATTTGGTAAAATGGTCACCGGTTAATACAATAATTAATTTAATTAACAATAAATAATTAATTTTTAATCTGTAGTAAATACAAGCTTGTGGGTACTCATTTTACTTGCCATCGAACCCTCTATGCTTCGAATACACGACTTTTGGAAAATTTTGAAAAAAAATAAGTTTCCTAATTTTTTGAAATTTCCAAAATTCATTTTTTGCAAAAGTTGATTAGACATTCGAGTAGTTGAGGTAATTCCAAGTAAAATGGATACGAACATGGCCATATTTCAAAAAAGTCATATAGTAATTATTATCATTAATCAAAAAAAATTACAGTAGTTTGTAATCTCAATATAGTCATGTGGGTACTCATTGTACTTGGAATCACTTCTACTTTGTACTCCCACTACTAATTTTTAAAAAGTTAATTTTTTGAAAAAATTTCGAAAATATGGAATAATTATTTTTTTGAATTTTTTTTTTTTTTTCGTAATCTGGTGCGGGATCCTTATGCTCCACGAAATTTCCAATGAAATGAGTACCAACAACCCCATATTCAAAAAACAATAATTTTTAATAATTATCTAATTAAAAAAAAAAACCAATTAAAATGTAGTTTTTTAAAAACTAAGCTTGTGGGTACATAAACTGAAGGAAAAAACTTACAGAATTCACTTTTCAACTAAATTTTATTTTAAAAATAAATTTGTAGCCAGGGTAATAAAAAAACAAGTTTTCTTAAAATTACCTCGGGCTCTACGCGCCAATTGTGATAAATTCTGACGTAGTATTTTTAACCACATGATCTTGTATCTTGTTTTTTTAAGTTTTTCACTTGTGGAACCCAGGATCACAATAAAATAATTTTTATTTAACAATAAAAAAATTAATTTATCAATTTTCTCAATTTTTTTTTCTTAGAAAAAATAATATTTTCTCGCACTATTTTTTTATTAATTACCGCGACTCAACACACTTTTAATAATAGTAATTATTTTTACCGCAAATATTTATAGAGCAACGAAATGAATCCAGTGAAAGCTTAGACGCAACTGAAAAACAGCGAAGACGTGAGCAGACGCGAGCTAAAAATAAAGTTGAGCATGTGGAACATGACGATCATCACGTATACACTTTTTATCAACCTACGCAATAGATTGTATGAGTATTTGTCTGTATAAACGTCAAACGTACTATCGTGACTGATAATATCGGGCAATTGCTCGGTGATCCTTGAAACGATTTAAAAATAATTGACGCGTATATTTGTAAATAAATTTTGTTTACTGACACCAGTAAGTGCGCAGTCAATTGATATTTTATTATCGTTTGCACATGACTTTTTATTTCTTAATTTCATATCTAATTTTAATGAATTTTAATAATTGTTATGACTGTAATTATTTAAAGGGAAAATGGTCAGTATTGCTGAATTTTTAAGAAAATTTCCTTTTATTTGAGTACCCACATCAATATATTTTGGTAATTATGGTATAGAGTAATTATTTTTGGTAATTAGATAATTGCATGATTGCAGTTAAATGATTTTTATGGAATATATGGTTGTTGGTACTCATTCTACGGGGAATTTTATGAGCTTTAATGTATAATATTTTTTTTTATTTTTGAAAAAAATTTTTGGAAAAATAAAATTTTTTTTTCTTGTTTAATAAATTTTCAGTAAAAAACTGGTCAGATATTTGAATTCCTGAGATAATTTCCAGTAATTTGAGTACCCAGATCGATGGGTTTGAAAAATAAATAAATAAATAAAGTAATTAATGTAATTAATGTAATTACATATTAATAAGTTTATTGTAATATAGGGTTGTTGGTACTCATTCTACAGGGAATTTAATGAGCTATAAGGTAGAGGTATTCATTTTTTTTTCTTTCACACTTCTATACTATATATTTAGTCAATATAGAAAAATATACGGAGTTTCTTGGCGCCAGTAATTTGCAGCTTAACCAAATAACGACTGCGTATCTTAATCATTATTACATCGATCACGCTTCCGTTGATTGTGTGAAGAAAAAAAAACAATGCGGGGGTCATTTTATTAGTTATCATATCGGCTGTTAACGCAAATAATTGTGAAATATGTTTACATTTTTTTTCACTCGTGTAGAAACTGATAAATAAGATAATTACATATAAGTACTTTGTCAATAAACTCATTTATTTATTTTATTATTTTTTTTCTTAACCCTGGAATAATATTGACCTTGGAGCGAATTTATATGGAAAGCCGTAGCTTAAAAAGGAATTATCTAAAATGATCTTGTAGATGATTTAGAAATCGTGAAAAGTCCGACTTTTTATAATAAGCAATTTATTTATTAATTTCGATTATTTTTTGGGTTATTGATTTTAAAGGGGAAAATTTAATAGAATTATACGTTAAACTAAAAGTTTTCGTTAAAAATTCGATATCTGAAAAACTATTGATCATACCTTGAAGAAACATAAATCAAATGTTTTTCCTTGAACTGTAAGCTTTAAAATGAGATCAAGAATTGAACTTTCTCTTAATTTTCCTGGAAGTTATGAATTTTTAAAGCTCCCACATCCAGAATAAAAAATCTAATTTTCCAAAAATCTCCCTCTATCTATTATTAATGGTAAATAAACAAACTGTGAACATGATAATAAAAAAAATTTTCAAAGAAAAGAAAATTTGGAAAATTCAATTTTTTTAGGAAAAAAAAAAAAATCGAAAAAAAATTTTTTTTTTTCAATTTTTTCCATAATTAATGTTTTTGATCGAAGAAATGAGGTTTGTCGCTAAAAAAGCCTTGTGAAATTAAAGAAAAGATTGAAATCCAAAAAATTGCTCATTATGCGATTTTCGGCAAAATCGATGAATATAAAACTTCGGAACACTAAAAAAAAATAAAAAATCGCAGAGCTTTGAAATTTCCAGAGATTTTTTCGAGCAAGATTTCCGAATATCCTTAAATATGCGAATTTTTACGTGTTTTTAATAAACATTATCGCTTCAAAAAAAATTTTTCCATTAACAGCCACTACTTGTATCTTATCGAGGATGTTTTGCAGTTTTCAAAACACTACTTCCATTCCCTTTACGACCGATATGTCTCGAGTTATTGATTGTCAAATCCAAAATGGACTTTTTTGCTTTGATCAATGACAACTCGGCGCCAAATCGTCGTAGAGACTTTTTGAGGCCGGCAAATTAAAGGGCATTAAATATCCTAAAAGAGTAATAAAGACAGATTATCAAAAAAAATTTATTGAAGCCCATAGATTTTTTTTAAGACGAACAAAAATTTGGAAATTTTTTTTTACGCTGGTTTTCTTGGGATTACTTCAAAACCGTAAATGATAAAAATTTCTCAAGTCCAGATCTGAAAACTAAACACTTGAAGCTACCATTTGCTTTTTTATTTTCACTGTACGACCATGTTCCTTCGAGTAAGAGCATGTTGAAAATCACTTAAAAATTTGAAATTTCGAACCCCAATTTTTCCTTGAACCCTCACCTGTAATTTGAGCCCAAGGACCCTCAATCATAATTTTCCTACAAGTTATAAGTTTTTAAAGCTCCCTTTTTTCAGAATCAAATACTAAATCGTCCAAAAATCTCTGTTTACAAATATGAATCTATATAGATCAAAATCTGAAAACTATCGATTGAATCTCGAGGAAACATAAATTTTAATTGATCGATACCGCAAGAATTTTTGATCTAAACTTGATCAAACATAAACAAAAATTGTTCCTCGAACCTTTACCTTCAATTTAAGCCCTATTCCGGACGTTAATTTCAATTTTCCTAGAAATTACGAATTACTTAAGATTCAATTCCAGATCCAGAAATTTATTTTCCCGAAAATCGGTTCTAATTATACAGATCTATGTCTCGAGTTCTATTGATTTGAAATAAATGTTATGAGTACTCGAAATGAAAAAATATCTTATCTTCAATTCAAACAGATGCGCAAAGTTTTTCTTGATCGATCAATACGTTCAAATTTTCTGCATGCAAGTATATAAATATTTATAATGTTAACTAGAGCGAACTGTTTAATCAAAAAATTTCGTAAGTGAGAACTCGTTATTTTCTCAAATTGTTTATTTTTCATTTTTTTTATGAAATTAAGGTCATTCAAATTCATTAACAGTCTGAAAAACATTTTATTTTCGTAACAAAATCACTGATGAAACTGACTATATAAGTCGGCTATTTCCTGCAGGTGACACTTACAACTCAGTTGATACTTCCAGTACGTCAATTAAACTCTGCCGTAAGTAATTAATAATTAATATTTTTCAAAAATTTCTGACCGCCTGTAACTTTTAATATCTCGGAACCTAATTCTTGGATTTGAGTAAAAAAAAAAATTTTAATTGTTTAACCGACATCTCGAAAACTATCGATCCTATCTTAATTAAACACTAATAAAAATTAATCTTTGAATCTTTTGCCTTTAATTTGAGCCCGATAACGAGTCTAAATCTCTATTTTCCTAGAAGCTGTCAATCTTATAAGTTTTCTAAACTTCAAAAATCTTCCACTATCTATGTAGATCGATAACTCGAAAACTTTCGATTGTAACACGATCAAACACAAATTAAAAATGTTCCTTGAACCTTTACCTTTAATTCGACTCTAATAACGAGCCTTCTTAAAGTTCGCACTAATTTTATTCATTTTTAATTTCAGTTAATTATCAATAATTATGGAGATAATTATTTCGAAATTTATCTATATGATGTCATTGATTGCACTGTT
This sequence comes from Microplitis deprimator, assembly GCA_964016945.1. Classification (NCBI taxonomy): domain Eukaryota; kingdom Metazoa; phylum Arthropoda; class Insecta; order Hymenoptera; family Braconidae; genus Microplitis; species Microplitis deprimator. The sequence goes on from OZ024713.1 coordinate 100,012, forward strand.
GTTAATTAGTGCAACTAATGGAGATGAACTTCCCGGCGGGGAAATAGTTAATAAAATCGTAAGTCAAAAAATAAGTAAATTATTATAAAATAAGGGAAAGGCACCAATTATTGACACTATAAGAGACAAGATTATAATTTCATATTTTTTACTATATTAACGATAAATATCATTGAATTTTTATTTTACCATTGTCTTAATTAGTCTTTTGACTTATCAATTTCATACTTTCTTATAATAATAAATTTAATTTACTAATTAATTGCAAGCGATAAAATAAATTACCCGGATACACCAATTATTGACAGGTTAAAACCCGACTGTTCTAATTACTGACATGCTGTTGCTCCAATTATTGACACCCATAATGCACATGCGTAATTAACCTGTAGAATTAAATTTTAAAAATCAAGCCATTAATTATTATTCAATTAAACACGAAATTATTCAAAATATTTTCTTAATAGATGAAAATTAAAACCGATTAATCGCTTTTTTATAAAAATTTAATATATGACAGCGTGGGTTCTCCAATATTGTCGTTTGGGTTTGTAATGGACTAATGTTTAAAAAAAAAAAAAAAAAAAGACGTTACGGCGCTGTCTACTGACCTGCCAATATGAGATACAATTTCAATATTACGTACTAATTATTGACATCTACTATTTTAAAATTAAAAAACATAAAATTTACTATAAATATATCATATTGATAATTTTTCATATTTAATTTATTTATAAAAAAAAGTTGATGTGATTAGATTGAAAAAATAATTAAAAATCATCGTTTCAAAAGACTGCTTTTCTAAACGGAATAGTTAAGAAAATCGACGCTCACAAGCAATTTTGATAGACACGAATAATTTTTTAAACTTTATTTTTTTAATTAATAAATATTTGATATTTTTCTCTAACAATAATTTTTTTTTAAATTTCTTGAATTATATAGATGGTTTATAAATGAAAACGATCATTATTAATATTGTAGGCAATAAAATATGTCTTAAAATACGATAGGGTGTCAATAATTTGTGCTTTCACCTCATGTATTTCTAGAAAATTTTAAGTTGTTTTATTTATTATTATTCTTTTATTTTAAATAAGGTGCCGATTTAATAGGATGTATCCATAAAAATCAACCAACTGAGAATAAATTAATGCATCGGAAAACAAAATTATTTCTTTAATCCTCATAAATTTATAGCTCAGTAAATCAACTTAAATAAATTTTACAATCATTGAATTCGTCTAATTTTTTTTTCTCATATTTATTATTCCAATCAATCAAAGTTACTGCCAGACTTTTGTTTTTGTTAAAAAAATTGAAAAAAAGTTTTGATTGAATAAAATTTGAAATTTCCCAAAAATCTTCCACTATATATATAGATCGATATTTCAAAAACTATTGATCGAAACTCGATCAAACAAAAATAAAAATTGTTCCTTGAACCCCCATCTTTTCAATGAGACCGAGAACAAGACTTTATCTAAATTTTTCTACAAGTTATGAATTTTTAAAAATAAAATAATTAAATACTCACGTGTATCATTGGTTTTTTTCGAGACATTAGTTTTATTTTTTTTATTCTTCGAATAAATATTTCCAATTTTACTTTGACCACAACCCATTATGATCTTCAATTATTAGTTTACTAACTATTTATTCTTATTTATTATTCAAATTCTTCGTTAAGTTTCAACATCTTCGACTAGAGCTTCTAAGACCGGATATGCTACCATCAGTCTTTTTTATTTTCACTCTCAATAACTGGGTAGTATTTTTTTTCTCCAATTATTATTGTGATTCCGGGTTCTTAGGCTACCGAAGGTTTGGTAGCCAATCCATTTTTGTTCATCAGTCTTCAATGTACAACAATAATTATTTATAAATCACCTATCCCATGTCTTGATTTTCTTCATTTTTTTTTACTGTATCTATCATTTATCTGCTAACTTTGTTCTAAAACTCCTTATTCAATTCCTTCAGTAGCTCTGAAACAAAAAAAAAATTTTCAGTAAATAAATTTCGATAAAAATCATTAATAAGATTTTTTTTCAGAAAAACAAAAGGTACCAATAGATTTTTTAGAAAATTTCCGTTAGTTTGAGTACCCACAATCCTATGTTCCCTCGACGCTAAATTCTTATATATATTACAAATATGAAATATATCACTATGACTATCTCACCTAAACCTAGTCATGTGGGTACTCATTCTACTCCTCTCATCTTTCTCTGTTACAAAATACAACTCATTTTACTCCAAAAAATTTTTAATCTTCTCTACAACTCAAAATTCTATCCAAACTACCAAAATCTTCATCAAAAATTATCTACTCCAAAATCTAATATCACCTTCATCGCTTCTTTAAAATTTCCTCTCAATCAAGTACCTACAAGCCTATATTCCCTCGACACCAAATTCTCATATATATTATAAATACCAAATATATCACTAGAACCATCTCACCGAAACCTAGTCATGTGGGTACTCATTCCACTCCTCTCACTCTCTCCTTTCCAAAAACCATGACCTCCTACCCCAAAAATAATCTCAAAAAATCCCACAACTCAAAATTCTCTCATTTCGAATTCTTTCCAATAAAAAAAGGATTCAATGAAAACATTAGAGTCCTCAAGGTCAGCTTTCCAATCTAATCAATCATTTATTTTATTATCTAATAAAAAATATATATATTACTTTTTATAAATTAAATAAACTTATTATATCTTACCTTGAGCGAATAAATAAATAAATCCGCTTATACTTCTCGCTATCAAGTCAATAATGTAATTATTTATTATTATTATTATTATAATTGTTGATCATCTATACTATAGACTACTATATATACATATACATATATAGTTCAATGAAAGTAGATCAAGATGTAGTCAATATTAAAACATTTCTTTACAAGACACTTGAAAATTATTATTATTGATTGTAATAAAAATTAGAATATTTGTTTTTATTAAAAATGTAAATATTTAATTATGATTATGATTTTTTTTACAATGCTCAGTTAATTTCAATTATTATTTTTATTATTATAAAATGTCACATCTGTTTTGTTCCTGTCTTTCTTAACGACTAGAGACTTAACTAAAATGTGCAACATCTAACACTCGCTATCTACATATGGCGCCACTAGTTTTTACATTTTTGGAATTTAAATTTACGCGCCATCTAGTACCGGGAATTTCAAATTTTAAATTGGCGGGAAAAATTTGAAATTGGAGGATTTTGTTTTTTTATTTTGATGAATGAAGTCCAGTAAATTTTTGTTGGAGTTTTTGAAAATTTTAAAGAGGGGAAGAATTTTAGTGGAACAATAAATTTTGGATTCGGAAAAAGGGAGAATTATTTGTAGGGTAGAGTTAAGGAAAAATAAAGTGGGTGAGTTGATTTGGGAAGTGATTACGTCAAATTTGAGTACCCACATGACTAGTTATTGAAAAATTGGTTGTTAATTATTTTTTTCAAAAATTAATTCATTGAAAGATGGATAATTGTGATATTTTTGGAATATAGGGTTGTTGGTACTCATTCTACAGGAAATTTTATGTACTTTTTTGAAATCTAGACGATCCTTATTTTCTTGAAATTTTCAAAAATAAAAATTTGAAAATTTTATATGGAAAATTTGAAATAATTTTTTTTTTTTTAATTAAGTGCACAGAAGAGTTCTGTATGAAATTACCTGAAGTTTGAATACCCACATGACTAGGTTTCCAAAATTTTTAAGTAAAGCAATTTTTTTTCAAAATTAATTTTCATAAAAACTAGATAATAACGATATTTTGGCAATATAGGACTGTTGGTACTCATTCTACAGGAAATTTTATGTACTTTTTAAAAATCTAATAGATTTTTTTATTAAAAAATTTATCTACAAAAAAATTTTGAAAATTAATTATTGAACTTCAAAAAATTAAATGTTTTATTAAAATAAAAAAATTACTATTTACTTTATTATCAAATTTAATGATATTCGAGTACCCACATTAATCTTCAGGGAAAATAAAAAAATTAAAATTTTAAAGGAATAAAAAAACAAAAATTTCACAATTGTAAAAAAAAAACTATCTTACCTTCAAGAGAACATGACGGCAAGTGAAATAAGTACCCACACCTCCATGTTTACGCATCATCACTCCAAAACCAAAATGGCGTATTATGAATTAATAAATAAATAATGAAAATAACTTACTGACCATCTTACCCAAACATATCGATGTTGGTACTCGTTTATCTGGAAATTTTCTCAATTTTCTAAAAATGAAATCGAAATTTAAAAAAAATCAAAATTGCGAAGATTAAATTTTTTATTAATTAGTTTTGATGTTACATATCGACAACTGTTTATTTATTTATTTAAGTATCTCCACAGCAGTATTTATAATTTTTAAAACATTTAGCTATTCAGTCGGATTGCATAAATAAATAATAAATAAGACACCAGAATTTTTTTTTATCATCGGAAACTTAAATCGACTTACATATTTTATAATTAATTAATTAACTTATTAACTAGCTTACATTAACCGCCACATCGATTAGGCCTTTTTTTATTTTATTTTATTTTTTTAATTAATTAATTAATTAGTGTTATTTTAAATCGTAACACGAATATTTAAAGAGTATGATTGGCAAATGAATTAATCCAAGTTCATTTAGTCACTTAATTAATAATAATATATACATTTATGAAAACACTTGTCCTTAATCTATAGTTTATTTTTCGACTTAATGATACGATCGAAAAAAATCTTACAGCATTTTATTTAAAATCACGAGCGCTTTCGAACGAGTACCCACATGATCTACTTATTTTTACTTTCCATGTTTCCAAAATTAAAAAAAATTAAAAACTCAAAAAAATTTTTTTTTCACATCTTCGTGCTCCAAATCTTACGGGCTCTCAAACGAGTACCCAAATGACCCTCTTATTTCTATTTTACATTTTTCTAAAATTGAAAGAAAAAAAAAAAAAAAAAAAAAAAAAAATTAGTGTATTAGTGCTCCCGATGCTGTGCCCTCTCAAAGGAGTACCCACATGACGTATTTATTCCCACTTTGGATTTCACAAAATTAAAAAAAAAAAAAAAAAATGACCATTTTTGTGCAGAAAATTAAATGCCCTCTGAAACGAGTACCCACAACCCTAAATATTACCTCCACTAGAAGAAAACTGAAATGTGGCCATCGGATAATTAACCGGGGACTTGGGCGAGGGGCACGGATATATATAATCATCAGACTGAACTCGGGCGCATCCTAGATTCGGCTCCGATTTACTTCGAGTTATTTTCGGTAGCCCTTGTAACAGACTTTCAATACTGGCAAGTATTTGTCGGAAAATCGGTCGATCGTCTCTTGAAAATTTGATGCAGTCCTCAATGAGCCTCCTCAGAGCCTTGGGCATATCGGGCCTCAGTTTATTTAAATCGGGTCTCAAATACCCCCTCCCTACCATGAATAAAATCTGGTCCTTGTTGTTGATATTGCAGTAAGGCAACTGGCCCGCGAATAATTCAAACAAGACGACCCCAAATGCGTAAACGTCTGATTGGAAACTGTAAGGATTTTCTTCCTGCATTCTAATAACTTCGGGCGCCATCCACAAGATGGAGCCAGTCGGTTGGTTGAACTGCTGTGAGCCCGACCATCTTGTTTTGGCAGTTGCCAGGCCAAAGTCGCCAATTTTAACCGTCATGTCGTCATGGAGAAAAATGTTGTTGGACTTGAGGTCGCGGTGGATTATATTTTTGGCATGGAGGTAGTCCATACCCTGGGCAGTCTGACGGCCGATCTCGATCTGGGTCGTAAAGGGAATTTCCGTTTCCTCAACGTGGAGCATTTTGTAGAGGGAAGAGCCCTCGCACCATTGGGTGACGATCGCCAGCTGGGGTTTGCTGACGCAGCCCATGAACAGCAGGATGTTGACGTGGCGGGTCTTCCTCAGGACCGCGACCTCGTTCTTGAAGGCCTGGAGCTGGGCAGTGGTGGGGATTTTGACGTTCAAGGTCTTGATGGCAACGGGCCCGTGCCAGTGGGCCTTGTAGACGGTCCCAAAACTACCGGACCCAATTCGGGCCCCGATAAGAATTTCGTCCGCAGGAATTTCCCAGTCTTCGATTGACTCGCGGGGGGCGAGAAGATTTTTTGATGACTCGTCGGCGGAACGGGCACGTGGTCGTTTGGGCCTTAGGGTATTGGTAGGGGAAGCTTGGGTGGACTGGCTGTGCTTGGTGGGACTAGAGCCGGGGGAAATGGGACCTTGATTGTGAAGAACGGGCCGAGTTAGACTTTGGGACCGATAGTCTTCGAGCTCGCAGGGCTTGACGAGATTGAAGCAGACGTTGGGCGCTGAGCTGGACCGGTCGTGCTGATTTAGGGTCCGGGGATGCCGTCGCGGGGCCAGTTGCGGGGCCATGTGGCGATTTAAGGCGTAGCTGGAAGGGAGCTGAAGGATTCCAGCCGTTGTCTCGGGATTGTGGGCCAGCAGAGCTTGGTAGTAGGCGTCCTGCATACGGGATTGGGTGCACAGGGCGGGGACTCCACCGGCGCAACGTTGATGGAATCGGTAATTGCATGTGCGGCAGTAGAATCCTTGGAAGAGAAGCTTACGGCAGCACTCACAGAACGCCAAGCTGAAGAAGGTCTTGCGGACAAAGTTGTGGCTTATTGAAGTTGTAATAGGAAATTTGTCAAGAATTTCTACCGATATTTCGTCGCACTCCAGGGATGAGATGTCGGTATCCCAAGGAATTGGGTATTTTGAGTCGTTGGCGCCCACTATGTAGACGCCACACATTTCGGTGGTGAGATTACGGAGCTTCATTGCTTTTGCTAGAGCGTCTCGAAGAGCCATGCCTTCGCGGACCTGCAATTCAGAGTTTATTTCCTATAATGGCTATCGTTAAATGGGTGGATTTTGAAGGCGGGTCAAGGTTGAAGGGAAATTGAACACTGGGACTGGATTAGGGGGGTCATTTGATGAAGTTTGAGTACCCACATCACTAGGTTTGGGTTTGAAAGATAAGAAGGGTAAGTTGGGATTATGACCAACCGAACTTGGGAATAGTAATTTCTGGTTATTTATTAAAATGGTGATCAATAGGTTCCAGGAATTAAGATTTTTCCATTGTCTCAATTGATCAGACCCAGGAATTAGGATTTTCATCAAAGTAATGACCAGCAAGTCCTAAAAACTGAGATTTTTATCAGAATTATGATCTTAAGGGCCTGAGAGAAATAATTCCGAGTTCCTATTCATCATAATTTCGATCAATAAGTCCCAAGATTGAGGATTTGATAACTTTTTCAATAGATTAGGCCCAGGAATTAGGATTTTCATCAAAGTAATGACCGGTAGATCCCAGAAATTAGGATTTTATTATAAATATGACCTTAAGGGCCAGAGAGAAACAATTTCCAGTTAGTACTGACTTAAATTATGACCAATAAGTCCCAGAAATTGTCATCTACTCAAAATAATGAACAGTAGGTCCCAGAAACTAGAATTTTCTTAGAATTATGACCTTAAGGGCCAGAGAGGAACAATTCCTAATTACAATTCATCATAATTATGATCAATAAGTCCCAGGAATGAGGATTTCATCACTATTTCAATAGATAAGGCCCAGGAATTAGGATTTTCATCAAAGTAATGACCAGTAGGTCTCACAAACTGTAATTATCTTAGAATTATGACTTTTAGGACCAGAGAGGAACAATTTTCAGTTAGTATTGAGTTAAATTATGGCAAATAAGTTCCAGAGTTGGCTTTTTATCAAAATAATGACCAGTAGGTCCCAGAAATTAGGATTTGCATCAGAATTGTAACCTACAGGATTTGAGAATAATAATTCCCAGTTATTATTTACCTTAATAACGACCAGTAGGTCCCAAAAACTAGGATTTTATCAAAATAATGTCCAGTAGGTCCCAGAAATTAGAATTTTATCCAAGTAATGACCAGTAGGTCCTAGAAATCAGGATTTGCATCAAAAGTATAACCTACAGGACTTGAGAATAACAATTCCCAGTTATTAGTCATCATAATTACGACCAGTAGGTCCCAGAAATTAGGATTCGCATTAGAAATATGACTTCCAGAGTTTGAGAATAATAATTCCTACTTACTATTCATCATAATTATGACCCTTTAGGTCTCAGGTTAATAATCCCATTGATTATTCATCATAATTATAACCTGTAAACCTTGGAAACAATAATTCCCACTTAGTATTCATAAAAATCATCACCAATAAATCCCAAGAATTAGAAATTCTGAAAAATAATGACCAGCAGGTCCCAGAAACAATGATTTTCATCCCAATATCAAACCCAAACCAAATTATCTCTGACCATTCACCAGAATGATGATAAAAAACTCCAAGATCTAGGATTTCCTCAGTAATCCATCAATCTTTCCCATGAACTAGGATTCCATTTGCGTTTCCACTACCAGGACTTAAAAAAAACATAAAAATAAGCAACGGGACTCAGGACCTAGGACCAGGACCAAGGATTCAACGGTAACTCAAAGACATCTGGTAGAAATAGTGACCAGGAATGAGAATAAATAAAGAAACCAGAACTTGGTGATAAAAAATAAACTAACCTGGACACTGGTGCGTTGCTGGTTGGGCAGATGAGCTCTTAGCAAGGACCTCAGCGGTGTTCTCGGACACCGGTACCTCTCTAGCAGATCATCCTGATACCCTGCAGCGCTGAGTCTGTCGATCAGCTGCTGCTGCTTGAGCTCCAGCTCGTGTAGTTTGCAGGTGAGCTCTGAGTACTCGGTCAGGTAAATAGGAGGCGGCTGGAGAAAATTAGCGAACTTGCTGGTCAGCGCGTCAATGTTCTGTCTTGTCACGTTGATGACACTCTGGATGTTCTGTAGCTCGTCCAGTGAACCGTTTGACCCGCACTCGTCCTCCAGGTCCTGGTGATCCTCGACCAGACGGGACATAATTTTTTGATCCTCAGGACGTACTTTGCTACGGATGCGACTGAAACTTGATAAAATTCCTGAGGATTTTGACCCAAGGTGAGGACTTGCACCAGAGGATGGCAATTCTGATGCATCTACTGGGTTATTATTAATTATTTTACTATTTATTGGACATGTTGCTGCTGTTATTTCCCGCGCACCAATCGCGGCCATAATTTGATCACAAAAATCATTTGGATTTTTTTTTTGTTACTTGTTTTTTTTTTTTTTTTTTTTTTTTTATTATTTAGATGTTTTATTGTTTTAATTATTATCTGGATCCAAGCTCTCGGTACAGTGTAATTTTATGTACTATATATATATTTCAAATGTGTCATGGCGTAGTGACAATTTTTTTACGCGCATGCGCGTATTATGTCTGATTGCGCAAACGTGAAATTCAAATGCGACATCTGACATTTGAAAATTTGGCGGGTAATTTTTTTTTGTTAATAATGAAAATATTATTTGTTATTGTTGTTAATGATAATTATTGATAATTAAGGAGGGAAATTTGAAAAGTAAAAACTTTTTTTTTTTAATTTGAAAAATTTGGCGGGTAAATTTTTTTTTAGTTTTAAAAATTTATAATTTGAAAAGTTTACGAAATTAAGGAATGAGGGAGAGTTCAAATTAAAGGTGAGTGTGTGAGGAAAAAATTTTATCTGTATTTGAGTGAGTTTCAATCATTAGTTTTCGAGATATCGATCTATATAGATAAAAATTTATGTCAGATAAATAAAAATTCTAGAAATTTTAATTTTTAAAATTCGTAACTTGTAGAAAAATTGAAATTAAGGATCAGGGTCGAGCTCAAATTAAAGGTGAGTGTTCAAGGAACAAATTTTATTAATGTTTGGTTGAGTTTCGATTAGTTTTCGAGATATGGAATTTTAAAGTCGAATTTTTTCATTACAATTTTCGTTTCTTTGACTAAAAATTTTAGCTTCGAGAAAAATTTAAATTTAGAATCAGAATTGGGCTCAAATCAAAGGTGAGACCTCAAGGAACAAAGTTCACTTCAATTCGATCAAGTTTCGATCAATAATTTTCGAGATATCGAATTTTTCACCCGATCACTATAAAATTTAAACAAAAAAAAAATTTTTTTTCAAACTTTAAAAATCAATAACTTGTAAGCCAATCAAAATAAAAATTCGTTCTTGGTCCCATTTCAAAAAACAGACCTCTAGCTACATTTTTTATCCTAACCATTTTTTTCCTCGGTCACTATTTCCCAAAATATTAAATTCCAAACGCAACTCAAAGTAAAAAAATTCCAAATATCAATTCCCGGACTAAAATTCAAACTTTAAAAATTCATTACTCGTAAACTATTTAAGATTAAGACTTTTGCCTGGTCTCAAATCAAAGCCTAGATCTAGAGCTACAATAAAACCTGGCTATCGATCAATTTAGTATCAACAGATCCTCAGAAATCAGCGATTGAAGTAAAAAAAATTTTTTATTAAGAATTACAATTATTTTTTTTTCTTAAGACGTTTCGCGCGAGCGTGAGCTTTTTTTAGGCCAACTCCTTGTTCTTTAATAATCTCCTTGTACTTTTTCTTATTATATTTAGCAAATTCAGCGTCAGCCATAAGCTCATCAACGAGAGTTTTCTTGCGTTCTTTGTTCGAAAGCCGCCCGCTGTAAAATTCAACCGGCGAGTCGACGACTTTTCCAATCTGGAAGTATTTGGGCAGCGCCTTGATGTCATTCTTTTTGTAAAAATGTTTCGGATCAAGAACAGACCGCATCTGGATCACCTGAAGATCGTGTCTAATTTCTGGAGTCATTTCAGTTGCTGGCATATGGAACCATTTCGATCCTTTGGTTTTTTCCCGCTCGCGCTTTCGGTCAATTGTCTGCCGCCTTCTGCTGACTTCGTACCTCGGCACTGTCTCCAGTTGCTCGAATCCTGGACCAACTACTGCCTTTTTAAGACATTCTTTAATTTCTTTTTCTACTGGATCCTCAGCTGAAGTTTTATCAGCAACGGGAACTTTTAATTCTTCATTTTGAATTTTCCCGCGAACTTTAAAATTTTTTTCCGACTCGTTCCATCCCATAAATGAATCCAACTCCTCTATGTCTATTTCTCTAGAGTTTTTTGATTTTTTAGGCTTCTCAGCATCCTCGGGTAATTCAAAACCTAGAAATTATTATTTTTATTAGTAATTTATATTAAAAAAAAAATTATTTTATGATAATTAAAATTTTATTTTAGATTTTTGAAAATTGTGACGCAGGATTTGAGTCTAGACAAAAAATGATAAGGACCTTTTTTCGAGAGAATTAAATTTCCTAAAAATTTTTATTGAAATTTTTTAATCGTAACTTTGATAGTTTACTTAGAAATCGTAATTCTTCAAATAAAAAACTTTTAGAAATTTTATTTGGTTTTTAAATCCGGAGTTCGACACTTGCAAGTGTAATTACAGGAAAAATAATGAGTTTAATTAAAAAGTCATGAGGACTTTTTTTATAGAGAATTTAATTTCCTTCAAATTTTTACTGAGATATTTTTATCGTAACTTTGATAGCTAACTCAGTAATTGTAATTTTTTAATTACAAATCTTTCAGAAATTTAATTTGGTTTCAAATTTCGGAGTTCGGTACTTAAAAGTGTAATTACAGGAAAAGTAATGAGTTTAATGAAAAAGTCATAAGGATCTTTTTTACAGAAAATTTAATTTCCAGCAAATTTGATCCTAATCACTTTTCTTGTATATCCAATAGATAACCTAGAAATAAAATTTAAAAATATTAAACTTTCTTTTTAAAGAAATTATTGACTTTTACCTAAAAAAAAAATTTAATTAATTAGTTTTAAATAAAATAATAATTAAATTTATTGAAAGTAGTGTTTATAAGTAATAAAATACAATAATTAGTAACAAATTCTAACCTAAAATGAAAGTTTTAAGTGATGAAATAAAAACTTACTGAAATTATCAAAATCGAGCTCATCATCGCTGTCAATAAATTGACTCGTACTTAAATTATTTTCTTCTCCTTGTGTGTCAATTATAAAATTCATTTTATTTATTTAGTAATTAATCAATTACGTATTTCACATTAAAAATATAAATAAAAATGTGACGGTCGTATTTTTACTCCTAGCGGAAAAAAAGGGAATTAAATTTTTTTCTCTGATCACGGATTTTAGCGGAAAAATTTGAATATTTTAAACTTTTAAATGAAATTTTAATTACAAAATAATTAATAATTAATAATAATAAATTAATTTTAAAAAATCAAGTTTTTTAAATATTAACTGATAGCTGAAAAATTAAATTTCAAAATTTTATATCTAAGAAACTATTCATCAAAAGTTAATAAAATATTAATAAAAATTGTAGCTAAGGGTCTTAACTTTAATTAAAGACTAATTGTGAGTCTTAATATTAATTATTTTAGAAGTTATTGATTTTTTTAAGTTAAAATTTCAAGTTTGGTCTAAAAAAATTTTTTTATTTAAATTCAAGCTCATGTTTAAAATTCGATATCTCGAAAACTATTGTTTGAAATTTGATGAAACATAAATGAAATTTGTTCCTTGAATTCCCACCTTTAATTTGAGCCTAATCCCGATGCTAGATCTCAATTTATTTTTAAATTTAAAACTTGGACAATTTTTATTTTTCTGACAACAAATTCTATCGATATCTCGAAAACTATTGATCAGAACTTAATAAAATAAAAACAAAAATTGTATTAGAAGATCGTAGCTTTCAAATGAGCCCAACATTGAGCCTAAATCTTGATTAGTTTAAAAGTTACAAGTTTTTAAAGTTCAAAACTCAAAATTTTCCTATAAAAATCCCTTTCACTCGATTCTTATCGATATCTCGAAACCTACCACTTGAAACTCAATCAACCGAAACCAAAATTCATTTTTCGAACCCTCAACTTTAATTTGACTCCCATTCTATTCCTTAATTTCAATTTTTCCAGTCACAAATTTTCCCGCTCAAAATTCCGATAATTTTTTTTTTGAAATTATTTCGAAATCGATCTAAAAACCCAATTCCTTATCAACCTCACCCTCTCCTAATTCCTTTAAATTTACTTCCCAATTCTTCCTTTTCAAATTTAAATTTTTCCCGCCAAAAGTTAAAAACGCCCCCGGGTCTCCCGCGTTAAAATAATAAACTAATTCACCCCCACTCCTCTCCGAAACCTTTCTCATGCTCAGAGACAGGTGTGTCGCTTTCGATTTCGCGGAATCCGGCGTCCGTCAGTCAGTAATCTAAATGTGAATCACGTTCTTATTTTTTTTCCTACCAAATTTAAACGTGTACATAAAAATCTAACACTCAATAATAATAATAATAATAACAATTAAAATAATAATAATAAGAATAATAATAATAATAATAACAACAATGGCCACCGAAAATATTCCACAGTGGAAGCGAGACCTCATCCAGCGGCGTAAGAACAAGCCTTCAAATTCCACATCAACTTCAACCTCAAATTCAAATTTAAATTCAAATTCTCACCTTTCTAATCCAGTCATCAGTTCTCATATTAATTCTCAAAAAAATGTATTAAGTTCTCTACCCAGTGTAAGTGCAAGTGATAATAATAATAAAAGGATTAATGAAACAATTTTAGTAAAAAAATGTACCGCTGGCGCTGGCGTCGGGTCAACAGCAACAGAAACCGAATTGACTTCATCGACGTCAGTTGGATCAGTCGCGTGCACGATGCGTCTCGAACCGGACGTATGTTTGGTTCCTTTTACTAAAAATTCATTAAAAATGTCAAACAAATCAAAAGATTGCGAGAACGACAGCTCCGAAGAATTACAATACGGCCCCGGGATCGTAAATCGTTTGAAATCAAAATATTTGAATTTAACGCGGGAAATAAATAATTCAAATTTTCGCCGCGCCGCAAGCTTAGAGGATTTACTTGATTGTGAAAGTGACAAACGTAAATTTATAAAAAAATCGGGTCTAAGTGCTCCAGGTTCCGGGTTAGGGGTCGCGGTAAAAACCGAGAGGTTCCGTAACGCGACTCGCGGGAACGAGTCAATGAAAAGAGCGCGATCTGTGGAAACTTTAATGAGATACGACGACAAGGTATCGAGAGCTGGTGAAAATGATCACATTGTCCTGGTGGACAGGACAGTGAAGATTGAAAGCCGGTTGGAAGACCGCCCGCGGCTGCTGAAACCCAAGAGATTGAAGCCGGTGGTCGCGGAAACCGAAAGGCCGCCTCCGGATCTGGTAAAAACGACCATGAGAATTTTTGAGAGTTCGGTTAAGAAAATAAAACCCAAAGGTGAGGTTGCTATCAAGGTTGCAACTTTTAAAACGATAAATGATAATTTTAAAGCACAAGGCGGGAAAAAAATTCAAATTCAAATTCAAAAACCGGCTATTCAACCGAAACCTTGCGGTAAAGTTGGAAAAATAATTCAAAATGTCAAAGATGACAAAGATCAAGGTGTCGTTTTAGAAAAAATTGTTAAAGTATCGACTGTTGTTAGTAAATTTCAACAAATTGCTGATATTTGTTCACCTTCAATTAGTCCAGAGCCTAAAATTAAAAATTTTGAACCTGGGACTAAAAATTTAGAATTTGGAATTAAAATTTTAGAACCGGAAGTTACAGAAATTAAAAATGAAGAAGAAATTCAAGTTGAAGTTAAAGAAGTTGATGGTAGAAAAAAAATTTCTAAAAATGCAATGGAAAATATATCGAATGCTGGTGAAACAATAAAATATAATTTTAATGATAATTTAGAATGTAAAAATTATTTACCAATTTTAGTAAATGGAACTCAAAAAAATGATAAATCCGAAAGCGGAGACAAAATTATACAAGTAACGGAAGTACTGGAGGTTAAAATTGCGGAGGATAAAATTGAGGAAAAATATGAGAGTAAAATAGAAGCGAGAATTGAAGTTGATACCAGAAGCGAAGTTGATTTTATCAATGACTCGAGAAGTCATGAGGGAGATGAGGGTGGGGATCAAGTCAAAGTTGTCAAGGAAGTTGAAGTTAAGGGGGCGATAAGTTCAGGGAAAATTGGAAATAAAGTTAAGGAACCGGTGGCAAAACAAATTGGGGTGATCAGGCCGTTGGTTAGCACCAAGAGTTTGAGCAACAGGGAGATGGAGAAGAATTTAATCAATAGGGTGAAAAGTATTGAGAGCGAGCAGCCGACAAAAGTCGTTGTTAGTTTGAAAACCGCGGAGGAAATCGGGAAGAAAAATGGTACTGGGTTATGGGACAAACCTTGGAACCAGCAGAACAATACTATGGTTTTTAATTTTAGTAATAGGAAGGATGTGCCAGATTATATTGAGAATGATGGGCTGATTATTAGGAGGAAGAGGGAGAAGAGTAAGGTGAGTTTTTTTTTTAATTTAGTAGGGGAGGGGAATGAGCTTAGAGAAAAGTTACAAGGACCTTTTTTGTAGAGAATTAAATTTCCTGTAAATTATTATCAGGGTGTTTTTGGTAAATCTTCGATAGTTTAGCCAGAATTTGGATTTGAAGATAAAAAAACCAAAGGTAGAATTTGTGATTTCTACCGATTGCTGGGACGAGTATTTAGGACTTGGATTGTGACTAAAATATGGGGTTTAGAAGGAAAGTTATGAGGACCTTTTTTGTAGCGAATTTAATTTCCTATAAATTATTTTCAATGAGTTTTTATTGCAGCTCTGATAGTTTAGCCAGAATATTGATTTTAAGATATTTCAAAACATAAATAATGATTTAATTTATTTAACGATTTGCTTGAGATCAAGCGCGACAATTTGAGTTTCTTTTTTTTTTACGTTGAGTAATTGTCATTGCAATAAATTTTCACTTTCTAGTTTTAATTACTGACGTAATTATTTTTGAAATTTTTTAAAAAGAAAATAAAATAATTTTGTTGAAATTTAACGGTCGTTATTTTTAAGTACGATAGCTTGGAAATCTGTTCGAAATTTGATCAAATAAAAATACAAATTTTTCTTTAAAATTCCAGCTTTAATTTTAGCCCAATAAAATTCCTTAATTTTAATTAGACACCAAGTAAGCTAAGGGGCCCAGTTTCTGACCTTTTTAGAGTGCCGGTTGGGGTTATTCTATAATAATTAATGTAAGATTTAACTTAATGAGAAAAATAATAATTTTATCAACTAGTTTAGGATTCGTCAGATAAAGTCATGTGCGTAAAATAATTATTTGAATTGAATTAATAATTTAAATTGACGTTTTAAAAATTGATATTCAGAGACCCAGTTTCTGACCCTCAAATTATATAAACCATGATTAGGTTATGAAGTACTAACTAAGTTTGAATAAACTAAAATTATTATTTAGATAAATAAATTAAATATTTAAAATATAAATAAAGTCATAATTTTATCACTCCAAGAATGTACTTTCAAGATCTATAAATATGATCTTTTATTTGTAAAAATGGATATTAAATTTTAATTTATCCCTGTATTATAAAAAATAGCAAAAAATCATTTAAGAATACTATAAATATTGCTATTTTTACATTTTATAGACATGTAATTAAACAGATAACCTCGCTCGTAGTAATTTAGAATTTTAGGTCCAACGACTCCATCATACCTTTAAAATTGAACCCAGTTATTGACCCTCAAATTTAAACAACAAAACTCATTTTAATATGATTTATAAGTGTATTAAAATCAATTTTAATTAAATCTTAATCTATCCATATATTTTTAGTTAAATTTTCTTACTTACATGATAATTAGTGCACAAATTCAATCATCGTACCTCCTAACCTAAACTGTTTAGACTCTACTTAAAAAATTGCTTCCTCAGCCACTTATGGCTAAAATATATATTTTTTTTTTTTCAGTTAATATTTTCTGTTTTTTAAATTGCCATTAATTAGGCTCAGAATAAATGACTATAAATGAAGAAAAAATCGATTTTATTAAAGTTATAGTTTTTTGTAATTTAGAAAAAAGTTGAAAAGGTCAGAAACTGGGCCAGGGTCAATAACTGAGTCTATTATTTTAATTAATTTTCAAAGTTTTATTAATTTTTCGAATTTAAATTCCTGAATAATCTACCCCTATCTATATAAATCAATATCTCGAAAACTATTGATCGAAACTCGATGGTTCCAAAATAAAAACTGTAGAGAAAAGCCTAAGCTTTAAAGTGAGTCCAATCAGAGTCCTTAGTTTTTATTTGCGAAGAAGTTATTAATAAAAATATATCAATTTCTATTACAACTTTACTATAGAGTTATAAAACTTGATATTAATCAATAATAATAATAATTAATGAGCGTAAATGAGCCTTTAAAACAAGTTGTCTAAAAACAATTAAACTTTCCATAAGCGAAAAAAAAAAAAATTTTAACGGAAGTGTGAAGAGAAAGAGAAAAAAACAATTGATAAGATAGGACAGGACGTATGTCCGGAATTTGACCTCGAATATTAATAATAATAATAATAATAATAATAATAAAAATAATAATGATGATTAAAATTTTTTTTTCCTTTTAAATTAAATGTGGAGTTATGAGGAAGAGGCCAATTGTTTGTATTAATTCAAGTATCGTGTATGGGTACAATTATGCTTATGAATTAGTAACTATTTAATACTCTGTTTTAAAAGGGCTCATGTATGCAAACTGTTTTTTTTCTTTTTTTTTTTTTTTATATATATATAAACTGTTTTAAAATTCCTGCGACTCGCCGGATGTTTTCGCGGTTTTTTTTATTTTGTCATAACTTTTAAATAAATTGAGATTAAGCTTCGGGGTAGGGCTCAAATTGAAGATAAGGGTTAAAGGAACAAATTAAATTTCTTGTTGATCAAGTTTCGATCAGTAGTTTTTAAGATATCGAACTTAAAAGCTGATTAGTTTCGATTGCTAATAAACATTAAGTTTGATTTCAACTTTTTTGATTAAAAAAATTCATAACTTTTGAACTAATTCGAATTAAGACAAGAAATTGGGCTCATTTTTAAGAGTAGACTTTTGGCTACAATTTTTATTTGAAACATTTGTATCTAGGGTCAATAACTTCCGAGATATCGGTTACTATAGATGTCCGATTTTTTACAGATTCGAAAGATTTTACGATTTTTAAAATTAAAAAATTCATAACTTTGAATCTAATTAAAATTAAGGGCTTAGATTGGTCTCATTTTAAAGAGTAGACTTGCAGCTACAATGTTTGTTTGAAACATTTTTATCTAGAGTCAATAACTTTCAAGATATCGGTTAATATTGATGACCGATTTTTTACAGATTCTGAAGATTTTACGATTTTTGAAGTTTAAAAATTCATAACTTCTAGGGACATAAAGATTAAGGCTTGGGATTGGTATCATTTTAAGGAACGGACATTTAGCTACAATTTTTATCTGAAAGATTTTGATCTAGGATCAATAGTTGATTAGATATAAATAGAAAACTGATGACTGTTACAAACATTGACTGCAATAGTTTTGTTGAGGAAAAAAAATAGATCATATATCATATTTATATACAAACATACATGTGCATTCAAAGCTTTTATTTGATTAGATATCACACTATCTAATCTTACATCTGATTATAATTTATTTTTATTAAATATTTAACTACTGACTTAAAAATTTTTTTTGTTGTTTAACGCCATTGTACTTATGATTTAATATCTCGAGAACTAATCATCAAAACTTAATTAAATAAAAGTGAAAATTTTTCTTAAAAGTCTAATTTTTAATTAAAGCCCAATGACGAGCGTTAATTTCGAATAGTTCAAAAGTAATGAATTTTTATATTCAAAATTAAAGGAATTGTAGTTTTATTAATGTTAATATTCCTATCTATATAGATCGATATCTCGAAAAATATTGGCCGAAACTTGATAAATCATAAATGAAAATTGTACTTTGAACCTTACACTTTAATTTGAGCCTCATCTTGTTTCTTGGTCTCAATTTTTCTAGTAGTTGTAAATTTTTTAAATTCCACTTCCTGGTTCTAAAATTGAATTTCCCACACATCCCCATTTCTATATAGATCGATATCTCAAAAACTATCGATCGTAACTTGATCAAACATAAACTAAAATTGTTCCTTGAACCCTCGCCTATAATTTGAGCCCAATCACGAACCTTAATCTCAATTTCCCTAGAAGCTATGAATTTTTCAAGTTCGCACTTCCAAATTCGAAAATTGAATTTCTCAAAAATTTTCCATTATCTATATAGATCTATATTGATCGATATCTCGGAAAGTATTGATCGGATCTTGATCAATCATAAACAAAATTTGTAACAGAAGGTCTAAGCTTCATTTTAAGCCCAATCACGAACCTTAATCTCAATTTCCCTACAAGGTATGAATTTTTCAAGTTCATTTCAGAATTAAAATTTGAATTTCTCAAAAATCTCCATCTATATATATCTATCTCAAAAACTACTAGTCGAAACTCGATCAAACCTGAATGAAAATTGTTCCTTGAACCCTTACCTTAAATTTAAGCCCAACCATGAGCCTTAATCTCAATTTTCCTAGAAGTTATGAATTTTGAACTAAAAAAAAACTCGTTTTAAAATAAAGGGAAATAAATTTGAAAAATAAAATCCTTATAAAGGATATTGAATAATATTTGAACGCAAGTCAGCTTAATAGGACAAAAAAAGTTTAAAAAAACGAGTTAGACGTTGAGAAAGGACTTAGTGAGCTGATGGGCAACGAACGCAGTTGTAAAAGGTGATAACGGATCTTGAGAGTTGATTTAACGTCGTCTCAACATATTTTAAAATCTCTGTCTCTTTTCTATGCTCTACGATCTACAAGCAACTCTAGGACGACCATATACACTAAACTACATATACTATATATACACATATGAGCCCAAGATTCCATGTAATCGTCTGGAATGCCGTTCAACCGACATCCGACATTTTTTACTCCGTTTTTATAAAATACCGCTCGGGATAACGATTTTTGTCTCTGCCGTTCGATATCTCAGAGACTGTTTATCGAAACTACATTCAACATTAATAAAAGTTGTTGCTACTTGTATCCCCTTCAAAATGCGCCCAATCTCGATCGTTAATCCCAACTTTCCTAGAAGTTATAAATTTTTAAATTTAAAAAATCGTCAAATTTTCAGAATCTGCGAAAAAATCGTCATCTATATGAAACGATATCTCGGAAGTTATTGACCCTAGATTAAAATCTGTTGAAGAAAAATTTTAGCTACAAGTCTACTCTTTAAAATGGGACCAACTTGAGCCTTTAATTTTGACTAGATTCAAAGTTATGAATTTTTAAAGTTTGCAATTCATATTTGATTGAAATCAATCTCGATCTATACAAGTCGATATCTTACAAGCTATCGATCCTAGATTAAAATCTTTCCAACAAAAATTGAAGCTAAAAGACTACTCTTTAAAATGAGACCAAGCTCAAGTCTTAATCTTTATATCCCTAGAAGTTATGAATTTTAAAAATTTTGTAAATAAATTAAAAATCAAAATTTTCTCTTTTCATAAATATACGGCTTTGAAATTCGATATCTCGAAAACTATGCATCGAAATTCAATCGGACAAAAACAAAACTTATTCTTTAAAATTTAATCTTTAATTTAAGCCCAACAATGGACTTTGATATCAATTTGTTCAATAGTTATTAATTTTTTAATCCATCAAAAATTTTCTTGTTTTTCTGAAAAAAAAAAAAATTATAAAAAAGTTAAAAAAAAGTAAAGATTCCTATAGTATTGAATCAACAGTACACAATTATCCATAAAATACATATGTACAAAAATAATATCCTCCAACTGAGCCAGTACCCAACCGGGGATTGAGAAATAGCCGACCAACCGGTTACATACCGGATCCCTCGTAAAAAAAACTAAAATAAAACAAAAAATATCACTAAATAAAGAGACAGGATGCTCGACAAAAATAGTCGGTTAACTAAAGAAAAAGAAATACAAAAGAAAAATATAAAAAAATTGCGACTTCAAGGGCTGACTTGAAATTTTTCGTCCCATTTACAAGAAAAAGGATGCGAATTCTGTTAATAATACGCTTTTTTTTTACAAAATATCCCTCAACTTTCATTCAATAATAATACATAATTAATAAGTACATGCGTTTGGAATTTTTGCGGAACGATTTGACCCACTTTTTATTTTTAAATCATTTCTTTCCGCGGAAATGGGAAAAAATATTCAAAGTTGCTGGCATTGGATTTCTGTAACTTCGAGACTAATTGAGTTGGGGCCTAGAAAAAAATATTTAATTTTAGTTAAAAGTGTCTAGTTTCGTATCCCGAAGTCGGCTTATTTTTCATAATTACCTGGGATGAGTGATAATCGAATTTAAAAAGCGCGGGAAAAATTTGAATTTTGAATTTGAAATTTTTAATGAATAATATTTTAGAAGCTTTTAATCCTAGATCAAAATTGTTCAGATAAAAGTTGTAGCTACAAGTCCACTCCTGAAATGAGACCAAATTCGTTTCTTAATTTTGATTAGTTTCGAAGTTATGAATTTTTGAAAATAAAAAAATTAACTTTATCGAAATTTGAATTTTTTTACAATCTATTCCTGTCTATAGAAGCTGATATCTTGGAAGCTATTGATCCTAGATGAAAATCTTTTAAACAAAAATTGTAGCTACAAGTGTACTCTTTAAAACGAGACCAAATTCGTTACTTAATTTTAATTATTTTCGAAGTTATGAATTTTTTAAGTCTGAAAATTTTGAATCAAATTAAAATTTTGTCAGATTCCATATAGTGACCGGGTTTAAAATTCGATATCTCGAAAACCGTTGATCAAACTTTGATCAAAGAAAAATAAAAATTGTTCCTTGAAATCTAAGCTTCGATTTGAGCCCAATCCCGAGCCTTAATCTGAATTTTCCTAGAAGTTATGAATTTTCAAAGTTTGAAAAAAAAAATTTTCCTGTTAATTTTTTTATTAAAATTTCTCTAACAACTTTTACCATAAAATAAAATATTTAAATAAATAGAAATAAATGTAATGAACAAAGTATGTCGTTTTAAAGAGTACGAATAATGTATAAATGAACTTTCGAATCCCAGCAATAATAGTAATTGGTGATTCAAAAAAGAATATTTCTCACACTCGCGAGTCGCGATGCGCCGCGAGACGCGACGCGGATTTTCAAAACAAAACTCATATCTAAGTTTATAAATAAATATATCAAGTATGTACACTTATTTACATTACAAATGTATTACATAGCGCACTTGACACTCACACATGTCCTTGGCAATAAAATAAAAAAATCATAGAAATTATTTATAAGAAAATTTCAATAGAGAAATTTTGAAATTTTTATTCGAAAACTTTTTTTACATTAATGGTAATTAATTATGTCCATTACGATTAGGTAGAGTTCAAAAAAAATTTTTTTTATTCATTTTTAGTTGAAACGAAATTCAGTTCATCTGATTTTTTAAAAAAATTTTATTAAATTTTAGAAAGTTCTTAAATTATAGGAAAACTGAAATTCATGGTCGACCTTGGGGTCAAATTAAATGTCAAGGTTCAAGGAATATTTTTCATTCGTGTTTTATCAAGTGACGATCGATAGTTTTCGAAATATCGATCTATGTAGATCCATATATAGACAGAAGAAATTTTGGAGAAATTTAATTTTTTATTCTAGGATCGGAACTTAAAAAATTCATAACTTGTAGAAAAATTGAGATTTAAGGACGAGATTAGGCTTAAATTTAAGGTTAGGGTTTAAGGAACAATTTTCATTAATGTTTCATCAAGTTACGATCGATAGTTTTCGAGATATCGATAAATATAGATCCATATAAATAATTGGAGATTTTTGGGAAATTCAATTTTAGACTGAGATCGGAATATTTAAAATTCAGAACGTCGACTTTAATCAAAATGGAAGACTCATTTCAAAGAGTAGACTCGTAGCTACAATTTCAACTAAAAAAATTCCGATCTAGGATTATTAATTTAAAAAATATTAATTATTAATATTCGTTTGTTGCTTCTCAGTAATTGTCAACAGTCTCAAGGTACAAAAAGCATTATTTTTTTTAATTCTCACAGGGAGAGGGGATAATTGTACTGGATGCGACACTGGACGCGTCGACGACCGACGACGGGGACTGGGAACTGTCTGGAGGTCCGCCCTCGCCTTGTGATGTTGCTTTTTCAAATGATAACATACTAATTAACGGCCGTAGTAATTTGTCGAGGTCACCTAGAAATCATAAGGTAATTTTTTCAAAAATTTGATTTTTTTTTTTCCTAAAAAAAATGTCACCAACTTAAAAAAATTTTTTCGTCACTCCAGCTCACTCTTAAGACTCCACTTATTTTTTTTGACATTCTCCAGACTGACATCACGATTCAAAAAAAGAAGGCTCAAAAATCTTGATTAGATCCCGGAAAAAAAATTTTTGAACGATATTTTTCAAAAATATTTTCTCACGTAAATTTTGTAGAAGGAAGAATAAATTGTTTTGTGATCCGTGTCTTAAAAAATAAAATTTATATTTAAAAGTCTGGCGGTAGAAAATTTACAAGTAAAAGTATCACGGTCTGATGAATACTCACGTTCCCAGACTTATAGATTCCACGTTTTAAATGGCTCTGCTTACTTTAAACTTTTATTAACGTGATCTATAATAGTATAATACACAATTATGATGATAGATAAATATATAAATGCAAACAATATTATTATTTTATTTGATAAAATTATTCAAACAAATCTTTTATGTTTTAAATAATTTTTTTCTCACGATCTAATTGATGGATTTTAAACTTATTTTTTTTAAATCGTGACGTCAAAGTCTGAGAAATTCGATAAAGAATATATATAAACTCTTAATAACTACTCTAAGTACTGCAAAAGTGATCAAAGTCTTGCAAAAGATGAAAAATTTCGCGCGATAAAAATTTGAAATTTTTCTTGTGAAAAAAATTTTTTTTTAATCAATTATAATAATTATTTATCAAATAATGAACCTGTCTTACAATAATAACTTTTATTTCCAAACCAGTTTGAATAATTACCCAAGTTTTATTTATCCGCCTCAAAAACCGCGGAAACCGCGAAATCCGCGGATACCGCGAATTCCACGAGTACCGTTTTCTTTTCCCTCTATGTACATATCCAAACTTTTTTTCTCATTATATCGTAAAAAAAAAATTTCAAAAAAAAAAAAAAACATGAAATTTTTATTTAAAAAATTTTTTTTCTGCGTAATTATTAATGACATAAATAATTTTCAAATGTCATCGCAGTCATCTTATATAATTACATTTCTATTGTTTTATAATTTTATATATTTTTTTTTCGCTGACATGATACTGATAAGACACGACGTATTATTAAAACTGATTCAAACACTCAATTACACAATACAATGTTTATAATAATAAAAAAAAAAGTCACGATTTGTTTTTTTTATTAAATGCGATCGCGAATGCGAACGTGATAAATTTTTTTATTATTTTTTTTGACTTGCATTTAAACAATGAGGAAGAGAAAATAGTGATTGCTACAGCTGATCAAGTCTAGTCACTCTCACAATATAAATAAGTAAATAAAAAAAAAAAAAAAAAAAAAAAAAAAAAGTGAACGGACTTTTACTTCAGACGCTTCTGTAATTACGAGTAATTAATTAAAAAATATGTATCATTTATAATTATTTCTGTCTTTTTTATTGTAACCAAAAAAAAATTCAAAAATCTGTTTTAAATAAAAAAGAAAAAATTCAATATTTTTGAGAAAAATTTCGATGTCAAAAAAATTTTAATTCTTTTTCTTAATTTAAATCAGTACTAAAATGTAAAGAAAATTATTTTTATTATTCTTTAATTTATGGAAAAATTTTCCCAAAAATCTGCTCTAGATCTTGAGAAAAAAAAATTTTAATTTTTTGACTTCGCGATTTAAAAAAAAAAACCGCGAACAGTTATCGCGATTATTTCAAGTAAGACATTATTACCGGACACTTAATTGCGTCTTTATCGTAAGCTTGATAAATCAACTCTAAGTCATGACATTACCCCCCCCCCCCCACCCCAGTCCCTTGTCATCAAACTTACGCGTCGCAATCCGCGAGTTACTCGTAACCCGCGGATTACAATCGTAATCTCGATGACTGATACTTAATATAAAATGATACATAAATATATATAAATTGTTAAAATACCGTTTTATATTTATTTTTAATAAAATAACCTAGTAATTCAATAACAAATTGCGCCGCTTTTTTTTTTATTTATTTTCTTTTTTATTCTGCAAGTGACTTTTTAGATGCAGTTATCATGCACTCGACCGTAAACTCTATAATTTATATAAATATTTTATCTAAGTACATCTTTATTATTTGTGCATTATTTCTAGTCCAGAAACTGGAGAATAATGAAAAAATAAAATTATTTTTATATATTTGTGTAAAAATAAAAATTTTAAATTTTTACACCGATATTTTGAAAATTACCATTTTATAATCTTTTCAAAAATTTTATTAATTTTTCACTTTTTCATCCAAACTAACCCCCAAATTCGCTTATCACATATATATTATGAATCTAAACACCATAAGCTTAAAAAAAACCAAAAAGAAAAATTCCTAAACTCAAAAAACCAAAATCCTATAACTCTGAGACCATGAATTTATTTTTACTTTCCCCCATATCTTCTAAACTAATAACGCGATTGACTTCTTCCAAAATTATTTCAAAAGTAGACATTCAAAGCTTTTTAACGAGCTGAAACTTTTAGCAATTTGACACTTCGAAGCCTTAGAATTATCAATTTTTCTTTAAATTTTCCATCGAAAAGTTTCTAAGTGAAAGTAATTTAAATTTTTATTTGTTTTTTCCATTAATTTGAATACTTTATCGATATTATAGATAATTTATAAATATAA
Organism: Microplitis deprimator; assembly: GCA_964016945.1. Classification (NCBI taxonomy): domain Eukaryota; kingdom Metazoa; phylum Arthropoda; class Insecta; order Hymenoptera; family Braconidae; genus Microplitis; species Microplitis deprimator. The sequence goes on from OZ024713.1 coordinate 125,925, forward strand.
AGGACAGAGTAGACGTGACGTTTGTACCAAAGAGTATGAAAATCAACAAGTGTGACCGTTTACTGTTATGCGAAGTTACACACCGTGTTGAATTTCCTCTCTCTTTTTCCGGTGCTTCCATTTTAATTTTTTTTAAATTTTACTATTACAATTTATCTCACGCTTTAAAGGATGCCCTTTTGTATCTCCCTCTAATGTAATAATTATCATCATTATTTATGATAAATAATTAATAAAAAAACTAATGATTTGTTATTTAAATTTGAAATTACGAAATAGCACCGGATACAATTTGACGACACGGCGACCCGGACCTTCGAGTATCCGAGTGAGGCGTCGATGCTGGAGGACGAGGGCAGTTGTGTTGACGGTGAAACTACTTCCGGTATGGCGACGGGTAAATCAGAATCTGGGACTGGTAATGGAGATGGAAATATAGATGGAGATGGTGTTGGTGATATGTGTGGCGGATTACTGACGACGGAATTGTCACAGACGCAATTACAGCAGTGTAATATTTCTAATGCTGCTGCTAATCCTATTTTAGGTAAGTTATTTTTTTGTCCTAGAATATTTTTCACTACTAGATGATCCTAGAATTTTTTTTTATTTCTAGATAGTTCTAGAATTTTTATATACTTATTCCTAGACGATTCAAAATATTTTCAAAGCTCCTAGAATTTTTTAAAACATTTTTCTGGGATTTTTTCATTCCTATGAATTCCTAGACAATCCTACAAGTTTTTCAAGCTCCTAGAATTTTTCAACACATGTTTTCGGGATTTTTCATTCCTGTAAGTTCCTAGAAATTTTTTCATCATTTTTTTAAGCTCTCGGAATTTTTTTGACAGCCCTAGAAATTCTAACATTTGTTCCTAGACTATCCTAGATGTTTTTTAAGCTCCTAGAATTTTTCAAAACATTTTTCGGGGATTTTTCTTTCCTGTTAGTTCTTAGAAATTTTATACATTATTTTTTTTATCCTTAAAAATTTTTTTATAGTCATAGAAATTTTTATATTTATTTCTACGTGATCTTAGATCTCTACAAAACTCTTAGAATTTGTCAAAACAATTGTTTCTTTCCTGGTAAGTCCTAGAAATTTCCTTACATATTTTTACAACTCCTAGAAATTTCTTAATGCTCATAAGATTTTTTTAACCTGTCCTAGATGATTTTACATGTCTATAGAATCCTAGAATTTTTCTTAACATTTTTCTAGTACTTTTCATTTTCTGTAAGGTCCTAGATTTTTTTATTCATTCCTAGACGATCTAACATATTATAGCTCCTTAAATTTTTTATGAGATTGTTCCTAAAAATTTTTCCTTGTATGTTTTCTAAGTCTCAGAAATCTTTTGATCCTTCTAAAAATTTTTCATTTAATTTTAAATAATTCAAGAAATATTTTGAAGACGTTTTTAAACCTCCTAAAATTTCTTGTCCTAGAACTTTTGTAAACTTTCTTGAATTCTTAAAAATGCTCTCGATCTTTTTGAAAACTCTTTAAAGCCACTTATACAAGTCTTAGAATTTTCCAATAATTCCTAGAATTTTTTAATTCCTATTTTAAAGCTCCTAGAAATGTTGTAAACTTCAAAATTTTTTCTGCTGCACGATTCAACTTTTCTAGAATTCATGCGACTCAAAATATTACTAGAACCCCTCCCCGAACCTAATAAGAAAAATAACTAACGTTTGTTATATTTAAAAAGGTGGCGGTGGACTCGCTTCATTCACACCAACAAAAATGGACTTAACCGCCGAAACATTTGAACTTGGCGTCACTAGATCGCTAGCGCCACCTGCCGAGACCCACCAGCCAGTGGTCGAACAATCGATAGAGGAAGCTCAGGATTTGTGTGCCGACTCAGCCGCCTGGGGCGCTGAGGCTACCGCTGACCTTCTCTACTAGCCATTAAAATTTCAAATTTAAATTCATCTTTTCCCGCTTTTATTTTTAAAAAGCTCATTTTCACCCACTTATTTATTCCGCAGGATAACGGGATTTTTTTTCCTCTTATTTACTCCTAATTAAATCATTCCACACGCATTTAATTATTAATTGATCAATTAAGCTCATTAATTAATAATTATAATAATAATCATTATAAAATAGCGATAATTAATTTCTAACTGCCGAGAGTTTTGAGACTTTGCGTTTGTAAAAAAAATTAATTAGTAATTATCTAATAATTATTAATTACCAGCAGGATAAAAAAAAACTTTTGGAATTTTTTTTTTACAAAAAATTATTTTGAAAGCTTTTCTTTACATTTTCCAGTGCGAGAGCTCGAAGAGTGATTGTATAATCGACTAAAAATATTTAATTAATTATAATTATTATTATTATAAATATATATAAGATAGAGTAGATTTATATGATAAATTCTGCCAAAGTAGATTAAGTCTACTTGAATAATTACACTATGGTATTTATAATCGACTAGTGATTTTGAAAAAATCACAAAAAAATTTTACATTTCCAAAAAAGTTTTTATAAAAGCTTTCATAGTAATTTCGACTTCCGGTCAAAAGCTCGGCTATTTTAGAGATCCTTGTGGTTGGACTGATCAACTAGTACCTGAGCTTGCGAGGTTTGTTTACGTTAAATTTTTTAAGCTCAAGTGTAAGTTCAAGGATAGAAAATGCTTTTCAATAATTTCATACAAAAAAATTGAGTGAGCTTTTAAAAGCTGCAGTAGTCATGATGTCTTATGGCCGAAAGCTCAATAATATTTAGAATCTACGGATGGTAATGAATTTAATAACTTATGAGCTTGCGAGATTTAATTTATACTAACGTTTATAAAAGCTCAAGGTTTATAAAATTTTATAAATTAGATTTTTAGAAAAATTTAATTTCTGACCTTTTGTGATTACGTGACAACGCCCAGATCAAAAATATGAAATCGACTCTGGCTAATGCTTGCGATAGTTGAAAACTTCTGTAAGAAAAATATTTGCAAGTTTTGGGAGCTTCACAAATTATTGGCACATGAGATTTCGGCGTAAAATTTTGGGAGACTCATTTTCAAAAGCTTCCAATTTCTTATAATGACAGTGCAAACTTACAAGTGCGATTAATACTTTTATGAGTTTATCAAAAATTTATAAGTATTCAATACTTAAACTTGCAAGCTTTCACCCTTATTATCAATTTACGTCGCAAGCTCAATATTTTTTAATAATAAATGCCCATTATTTATTAATTTAACCACGAGCTTCTAATACAAATTGATATCTAAATTTTTTAAAAGCTCTCACATTTTGTGAAGTCCAAAACTTGATAATAGAATGAAAACTTGGCTAGATTATATCATTACATTGGTTGCAGCGTGCCTAAGCTCCGCTAAATAAAGATTAAAGCTCCCTGCAGATAGCCAGAGCTTTTGTGACTGAGCTTTTAATATTTATTTCAAGTTTTTATTGAAATTTTTTTTTCAACAGAAATTTTAATGTTTTCTCCAAAAAATCTTTAACTCGCAAGCATTCATATTAAATATCAACTCATCTCGCAAGCTCAGTATTTCCTTCATGTATTTTTTCCCGCTCTATCGATTTCCGTCCGAGCTTTTGACATCCGACGCCATCTTGAGCTCTAAAGTTTTCCACCCAAAAAAATTTTTTATATTTATACTAAATTTCGTACCGTTGAGTTCTTTCGGGAGCTCATCTAAGTAATACCCGTTAATTTTTTTGTATAATTATTTGAGTTATGTTATTTATAATTAGTAAAAATGTGATATATATTAATTTTCATGCGTACTTTTTTTTTTATTAAATAATTAAATTATTTATTTAAATCATCGAGTTTTTTTTAGAATGAATTTTTCATTCCAAAATCAATTATCATTATTATTATTATTATTATTATTATTATTATTATTATTATTATTATTATTATTATTACTATAAAATATGTAATTAATTAAAGTGTACTTGTTTTAATGTTTTATTTGTATATTATTAATTATTAATTACATGAACTTATTTATTATTAGATGAAAATAATTGTTTAATTGTATACGAAAAAAAAAAATGTTTTTTTTTTTTTATAAAAAAAGAATTATATTTAAGAATATATTTATAAGTTATCTGTAAAATTAAGCGTGTAATCTGTGTGTTGATAAATTAATTATGATATAATTATTATAATTGCAATTATAATGATGATAATAATAAAAAACAAATACATATTTATAAAATTATTTTTTATTCAGAATTCGATAAATTTGTAGTGTTGAATATATAGGGACCAGACATCGCAGATTGATGATAAGTTAAGATCTTCATAGTTTTAACCAAACTTGAAACTTTAAACGTGTTTTTATCAATACTGTGTTTATTAACCCTAGAGCTACAAACCGGGGTAGATATGTACCCCAGGTAAACTTTGAACTATGATTCTAAGTTAGTCAGTGACACATTTCACTGAAGACCTGTATCACAATTTAGTTTAAGGTTCTAACATTGGTCACGAGATCCTTCAGTTTCTTGTTTACTGTGACAGCTTGAAGACGTAAAGCTCGTGTGCAGGTAAGTTATTTTTCTCTTTCTCAATAAAATAAATTTAATTCACGTATTATAACCTTATTTTACAATAAAACATAACTTGCATAATTTTTGGCGATGATTTTCATATTTTAAATACCCATACATTGGAAATGACAAAAAAATTGATATGCATTCCATTTTTCTTGGCAAATGATGGCGAAAACATAAAATTTTAAAAGCGATTCAGTGGCGAAGACTTTGACGGAATCCGATATTTCCATAGAATCATAGCAATCGACTGTATTTGAATAAGTCAAATAACTGTGCTTCTCAATATTTTTTATATGTATCAGATTTTTTTTTTTTTCATTCCCAATTTTTTGAATTTTCAAAGTCCTAAATAAATAAACTTTTTTGGCAAAACATCATAATGGTATTTTTTTCTTCAAAACCTTATGAGAGCCCTTTAAAATCCTGCTTGAAATTTGAAAATCGGTTATTTAGAAAAATAGTTATAAATTTTTGTTTGTTAAATGACGAATTTAACCGTTTTTCAGCACTTATATAGCAATTTAAAACGATTTTTAGCCAACTAAATCTTGATGAAATTGAATTCACTCTTTACGATTCTCTTTGGCATGAAAAAACGAAAAAATCCATGTACTTAAAAGTTAGATTACTTCTTTCAGAACGATTTTACGAGCAAAAATCCCATGAACTAGATATTTACCCCGGTTTATAGTTTACAGGTAAAAAAATGGGTTTGCAATTCTAGGGTTGAACTTTCCATCATATCTTGAGAACGGTTTCCCCAATTCACTTGAAATTTATAGGGTAGGCTCAGCATACGTAGACGCGCGGAGTGAACTAGAATCATCGAAAAATTCCGAGTCTATTTTTTTGTAACCGAAAAATAAAAAAAATCATGAAATTTGAAACTTTTTTTTCAGAAATCTAAGAAAACCTCAGTTTTCAGTATCTACAAATGATTCCAGTTCATTCGATGCAATTGCAAAACGCCGTTTTTTTCAGATAAGCCGATGAGCCAAATTGTGGAGAAAGTGAGCGTACTTTCTTTCGAGGTGGGTGTCTTCAAAGCGGTACAACTTACGTTGTAATGAAGATTTTTACTTGAAATTTGTTTTACATACTCTTGAAATATTAATAAATAAATGATGAAAAACTCATAGTTCTATCTTTTCATTGGTCATCAAAAAAAAAATTCCCAAAAAACGCTTAAAAAACAGGCTATCACACGAGGGAACCCCCTTGACTTGTTAAATATTGGACTTACGGCTTAAACTCATAGGACCGTTTTTGTAGAAAAGTAAATTCCCTACAAAAAAGGCCCTTATCCGCGAATCGATAAACTTAAAATTTAAAAAGTTATAGAAGGTTGAAAATACAAAATATAGATATGCCGCAATTTTTCGCGGGTTTCTCATAAAACTATCTGTTTAAATCTTAAACGTATGGTTCAAACTCTTAGGACTTTTTCTTAGGAAATTAAATTGTTTATGTAAAAATGTTTCTAAAAATTGATAAGTAAAATAAATTTTGACATTTTTTGGTTAATTAAAATTTCCCATAAAATTTTTACTGGATGAAAATCTCCGATTAAGTATAAATAGTATGCTGATAATTTGTGATATTCATACATGAATTTTGTTGCTAACTTGTCTGCTGCATTTGCATAATTGTAAATTTATATTATCTAATTTTTGTCGGTAGGTGTGCCAGCCGTTCAGGAGTTGACATTAATCCACGGCCGATGGCACTGTTAGTATTCACAGGAACCTCGCGATTATTGAGAATCGATAAGAAGCTTATTTTTAAACAGTAATTACCATTTTTTATCTTGTCAACATATTTACCCTCATAATTAAAGTAACGGGACCAAAGTCCATCTCCGTTTTACGGGAGACCGTTTCCTCGCCCTTTTGGGCATACACGCGTTTCGTAACACCCCTATCATCCACCATAATATAATAATTGCGAACTATTGAGCATAAGCTCATTATTGGCTTACCCTAGAATCGATGATCAGACCAAGAATCCTTCTGCGTGTTAGTGCCGAACCAACAGCCACCACGAATCCATAGGTATGGACCTCTCTTAGGCCAAACACTCTTATCATTTCAGGAAATAAAGAAACTCTGGTCGAAGTGGGGTTGGAAAGACCCCTCGTGGTACCAGTTCCCTAAACTGGTGATCAGGTTTTGCTTCATGATAAATGGTGAGACGCAGCTTCTCCTCAATGCCCTAAAAAAAGTTTCCTTCATTTATAATCACTTAGATTTCAAACATATGCCATTAACCCAAACTTGCCCTAATTCATCACTTAGTAATTATCTAGTCTTCGAGCTTGTATATCCTGTGATTTTGTAAAACAAATCAAAATGGCGCGGTAATACTCGCGGAGCGCGCGTTAATAAGTTCGCAGAGGCACCTGTTGGTTTCCTGCAACCACAGCTTTGAGGCTGTAACGGCTTTCGCCATTTACCCTAATAGTCAAGCTTACAGAAAGTTATTGACAACCTATTGTTGCAACTTGTCGCCAAATTGAACACAAAAGTTGGCAATCCATAACCCTAATAGCACAGTTTGCTTGAGCAAAAGTTTACTGTACAAAAGTTTCGTTGAATTTTTCGTCAAATTTCCGTCAACTTCGGATTTTTCCATTTTTTACTACAATTTGTATGTAACTTGCTATTGAATTTGACGTAAATTTACTGCCCGAATTAGAATGCAAATTCACTGAAAAAGTTGACTAGAAAAAAGTTGTCTTTAATTTTCAGACAAATTTTGTGTCAATTTATTGTTAATTTGACTTGAAAAATTGTTAAGTATATTTTTACGCTCAAATTGTAGTCAATTTTATGCATAAATTCGCTTACCTTCTGAAATGGTAAGAATGAACATTACCGAATGTTTTTTTTTCGTAAAAGTTTACCTGAATGACCAACTTTTTAACGATCAACTCGTGCTATCAGGGTTGAAATTGAAGAAAAATTAACCAAAAATTTTTATATTCAACTTTTGCTGTGAAATTGTCTGCAAATTCGGGCAGCAGATTTCAGGTAATTTCAACATCAAATTACCCTCAATTTCAATGCAAAGTGGCTATTAGGGAAGTTAATGGAACGTTGCCTTAAATTTTTCCAGAAAATATTGGCAACAAGTTGTGACAGTAAAAAAATACTTCTCGCAATGCCTTAGCATCAGAGTAAAAAACGCCACAGACTTTTCTTCAGTTGATGGAAGCTTGATAGTTGTTCTTATCACATACATAGACGACTTCAGCTCCATCTGTTACTAACTTCTCGCTGAGAAAATCTAAAATTTTCAAAAAGTTATTTGTTTAAATCCGATTTTGAAAAATCGAATTTCCAACAGATCTTGACGTTTTGAGGCTCTAGGAAGCTATTCTGACTAATTTCACGATGATGTCCGAGTGTACGGATGTAAATATCTATAACTTTTGAACGGATGAACCGATTTTGATCATCAAGGTGTCATTCGACGCAGCTTGCGAATATCTTGAAGCTGAAAAAAAATTGAACTTGATCGGTAGGGTTCGTTCAGAGATACTCCAAAAATAAACTTTTTTCAAAAATGTTATTTTTTGATAACTTGTAATGTGCTCCATGGATTGATTCCAAAATCAACTGGGCTCTGATACTTTATAAGCCGCGTAGAATGCTACCTCAACCATCAAAATCGGTTCATTCTCTCAAGAGAAATCGTTGTCGAAAGAATTAAAAAAGATAAGTTTTTTTTAGTATTTTCGAAATTTCTCAGAAACGACTAGATAAATCAATTTTAAAATCTGATCAGCTGTAGAACTCATTAAACGCGTCGATTGCCACCTTAACTGTCTCAATCGGTTTATTCGTTCAACAACAATGTATTCACAATAATGTTTTCGAGCTCATGGAGCTTGAAAACAGCGGGCCCGCAGAGCCAACCGACGCCCCCAGATTTTTTTACTCTAATCTCGCATTTCATTTTATCAGATACATCGATTTTAACATAAATATTTCTATTGTAAGACTGAAACCGTAAAGTCTTTTATTCAAACCTCCCTGTGCACTTTTTTCAATTATGATGTTTTTGAATCAATTGAAATTAAGTTGACTCAAGTGCGAATAGGCCAAGTACGCAGCATATTTCGGAAAAAACACGATTTTTATCAATGTAGAAATCAATATTTACCCGAATTTCTTACCATTCATTTATTTTTTCTTTGTCGAATAATTCTAAAAATTTCGAAACCATAAATTAACACTTTTGAGCACTTGAAAAAACAAACGAACGTTATTTAAACTTAATATTTTGCAATATTATTATAACAGGTATATTAAGTTAAAATATTTACTGAATCGTAATTTCTGGTCTTTAGAAATGAGCATGTGTCTAATTTACATTTTTATTAGATAATTTAGTTTATAGGAGAAACCGGGACAAGAAGGCCTCCTGGCGCACCGAAACTAGAGATTTCAAGCTATAAGATGTTTTTTTTTTTTAAATCTCGATACGATTATTTTTCACAAAGTTACAGCCTTCCAAAAATCACTAAATAATTTATTAAATTTTTTTGTTCCTTTAATTTTTTGCGGTAGTGTATGAACATACACTGTTAAAAATTTTTTTAAAATTACAAATATTTTACAAAACAAAATATGAGTAAAATTACAAATCAGTGTGTTGTCAATACAATATACAATACAATTTGAGTAATCTACCAAAACGTGTTAGGAAACCTACCAAGATGAGTTGGTGTTTTACTATCTTTATGTAGTAACCCTACACGTATTGAGATTTTACCACATCGTTGATCAGTTCCCAATGAAAAGTTTTTAAAATTTATAAACATTGTTTGTAATTTGATGTACTACAATTTTTTGTAAATTTACAAAAAAAAAATTGTAATTGAAATTACAATAAATAAGTAATTAAAAGTTTAAAAATATTTTCAGTATTTTTACAACTCTGACTTGTAAATTAAATAACCCATTGTAATTTCGCCAAAAATTTTTATTTTTCTCACTCGTTTTTTAATTTTACCAAACCGTTAATTAATTTCCAATAAAAAGTTTTTAACATTGACAAACATTATTTGTAATTTGATTTACTGTATACTTAATACAGTACATTAAATTACAAATAATTTCCAATATACATTTTTTAATAAAATTACAACACTTGCATTGTAATATTACCAAACTTAATGCATAATTTAAGCATAAAAATGTCGATTTGAAAAAAAAAATTCTGACTCAAGATACAAATATCAAGATAATTAATTATTTGGTGTGAGATAATTTTGAATTTCCAGATTTTTCCGGATTCGAGTTAACTGTTCTTTCTACGTAGTTATAATTTACAAGAACATCAGATAATTGTAAAATGTATTAGTAATCAATACTAAAAGTTGGAATTATTTTATAATATAAAAATTAGAGTGTGTCGAAAAACATTTTTTTTTTTTTACACCACCAGATATTAATGAAATCTGTCGAAATAAAAATTCTGTCAGAAGATCGGCTCTTAAATTTAAGTTTTATTGGTAGCCCATCGCATTTTTCGATTTCCGATATAAATAACATAGGAAAAATTTTTTTTACAGTTTAGAATTTTATCACTCACCAGGGAATTAGTGTATAAGAAAAATCAATGAATACTTGTGTTGAAAATTGAACGCTCTACAAAAAAGGTCTTATGATTGTTTGAAAGTTATTTAAGGTCACAGTTGGATTCATAGTAAATTTTCGGATTATTTGACTTTCGGCGAAACTATCAGACTTATCTTAAAATGTGATAGAGTCTTTTATGTAAATTATTTCCCTTCCTACATTTTATTTTTCACAAAGTAATACAGTTCACTTGAACCAAGAAAATTAATCTTGATACAAGAAATTTTTTTCAACGATTCAGAAAATTAAAATTTTCTTGCACCTAGTAATTAAATATCATGAATCAAAATTTTTTTTTCCGCAAGTCAACATATTTTTATGCTTAAACAAAAAAATTTTGACTTGTTTTAAGAGTTTTTTTTTCTAGATATATATTTTTTTTAAGAAAGATGTGTTAGTTTTTTGAAGCAATATTATATTTTTTTGTTTGAAGACAATAAATTTTCTCGGAATAAGTGCTATTTTTTGAAGGCAAAAATTTTTGTATGCTCCAACCAAGAAAAAAATGCTTAAACTAAGAGAAAAATAAGTTGAGAGTGAAGTTAAATATGTATATATGTAGGAGAGAGAAGTCACCGGTGCTATAAGCAGCAGCGGAAGTAGTTCGATACTCGCCACGAGATCGCGCCCACCTGTTGTAGTGTCCCTGGTAAGAAACATATTTTAAAGGTGTTATATTCAAATGTTGGAAGCAATTTTGGCACGAGTACTCCTCTGTTAGTTGACAGAGTGATAAATTCCTTTTTTGGTGGTAATATAGTATATTCTCTATTACATAATGATAAAAATATTTATTGTCAATGCTTCCATGAATAATTTTTCTTAGAAAGTAAACTTGGACTTGCAAAAAAAAAAAATATTAAAATAAAAAGTATAAAGTTTCTACTATATGAACAAAAATTTATAGTTTATTTAATACATTGTATAGGAATTTAATTGTATATAGTTCTATATAATTATGTATAATTTCTTTACCCGGGAACTTAGTTAAAATAAATTGTCTAGTAAATTTACAATACAGCTTACTGAAATTACAAACTATTTTCAATACAAATTGTTTAGTAAAATTACAACATTTGGATTTTAATATTACTAAACGAATGTTCGATATATGTTCAGTTAACTTCAACAAATATTTTGTAATTTTCCTAAATGGAGTTGGAATAAGTTGTATAGTAAATTTACAAAACTGAATGGTAGTATGACAAAATTGTTATGCCTTAAAACTTCCTACACATTTGTTGTAAATTTATTACAGAAATTTTTAACAGTGTGGGCCAAGTAGGGCCCCGTCGTTCAACTCTGGCAGCTCCTACATGAGTAAATAAACTCAGTAAGATTTTGAATAGTAATGTAAGCGATGAATGCCAGCGGGATCTCGTACTGTATTCTGGTGATTTTAGTTCCAGGATGGAGCCCTGGGGAAAAGCTCTCATAAATTCTGATAAGATATTGAATATTTTTTATAAGAATTTATGAGCTTCGAAAATATCTATGAGATTTAAAAAAATTCTCATATGAATTCTTATGAGAATCTATGAGTCAAAGCTTTTAATGTTTTCTTATCATGATTTCCGTACTAGATTTTTAAAAGAATGAGTAAGATTTTTCAATTTATGAGATTTTGTGACTCGAATTCCGCCAACGATTATAAGATTGAATAAGTACTTTCACTTCTATAAGATTGTTACAGTTTATTCTAATGTATCTTCAATAAGAATTGATCAGGCGAATTCCGATGTTATAATACTTACAAAATCTCAATAAGATTATTTTTTTATACGAAATTTTTAGAATTTATAAGTTTTAATAAAAGTTATCCTAGGAGATAATATCTTATTGAATATCATAAAATATTTATCATATTTTATGAGAAAATATTTAACAAGTATTTCTTAGAAATTTTATGAGACTGAATCAGGAATCACATGGACAAATGCAGACCTTTTTCTCATAAAAATTTTATGAGAATTAGTAAGAAAATCTATAATCGAATTAACTTGTAAAAACTTAAAAGATTTAATTTTAATTTAAAAGCTATGTAATTTATGAGTTTTTGTAAGTTTTAGTTAGAAGGCTATTACTTATAAAATATTATGGAGTACTTATGAGATTTTATTAATAATTTCCATTCACATAAAATATTAATTTTATCAGATGCATTCAAAAATTATTGCTTAACTTTATTTTTTTTTATAAGAATTTACACCAAAAATACTAATATAATCACTTTTTCTTGTACTTTGAATATTTTAACTGTTCGGAGATATGGAGAAGGGGAAAGTCACCGGTGCTAGGCAGCAGCAGCGGAAGTAGTTTAGTGCTCGCCAAGAGATCGCGCCTACGATTTGTAGTGTCCCTGTTAAGACATTTATTTCAGAAGTGTTATATTCTAAATTTTAATACGATTTTGTTCGAGTACTCTTCTGTGACTTGATAGAGCGACAAGTACCTTTCTGGATTGTACTATATTATATCCTATAATACATCATGACTTTAATATTTAATATTAATGTTTACTTGAGTAATTTTTGATGAATAAATAAACTGACTCAATTTCATATATTTTTCGGGAATAGATTGCTGAGGATTTTCCGCGTAAATACTCATACAAATATTTTTGAGTATACATACTAAAAACTTTTTGAATTCATGCTAAAAAATTTAATAATTTAGCATATAAACCTTAATCAATACTAAAGAAATTGTAACTTAATTAATTTCATAAATTTTTTCGTTGCTATATGGAAAATTACTGTACTCACATTGATTAATCAGTATCAAATATTATATGATTACTTCAGAAATCGTCTCATACAATCTTATTCATTTCCAAAATCTACGCAATAGTAAACTTTACATTTTTCGAAAACTTATAAATACTTATAATCACAAAATTACAGCTTCTGTTCCTTGTAGATTCTGATCATTTGAATGAGAATTTAAAAAAAAATTTTTTTTTGATGCACCATCTATGTGAAAATAATTGTATAAGAATTTTTGAGATTTTTCGCGGACAAATACTGATCGTTTTCTCATAGCCAATTTTTTTTATGAGATTTTATAAGACCTTTTCCATGGAAATTTTTTGAAATACTAATGCCAAAAGGGCGTATCTCAAGACATACGCTCTTTTGGCTTTAAAAAAATTATGTCTTAGAGCCAAAAGGGCGCATAAAAAAAATTTTGTTTTTTATTACAAAACATGAAAATAATGCTATATAAATGAAGCAATATCAAAATGAATATGAACGGTTAAAAATTGAACTGTAGGAAGGGGCAAAGTGGGTTTTTTTCAGTTTTATTTGATTCTATATGGAATTTTTATATACCTAAAGATCGAAACGTTTCTCACATACTGAAAATAAAAAAAATTCGTGTAATTTGACTGTTTAAAGGTGACTCAAGGAGTAATTGGGGTTGACTGCAATTTTCGACTAACATACTTGCACTTATGCAAAAAATTTCATACATCTAGATCCAGCAGATTTTTTATTTTTCATTTTGTTTTTTAATTTTCCTTCCACGAAAAACATTTCGATCTTCAAGTACATGAATTTTTGAAAATCATCTAACTTTTTTCTATACTTTTTGTAAAGCTAGTTTGTGTGATTCAAATAAAGAAAAAATGAACTTCTTGAAATGCTTATAACATAAAAAAACTCAAAACGATTGAATGATCTGAAAAATGATTACGGTGCGATAACATATACATTCAAGCCTTTTGGAATTTCATGCCTTAGTAGTGAATAGTATTTCATTGTTTCTTTAATTTCAATTAAAATTAGGATTCATTTGGTTAAGCATTAACATCAAACATTTATTCTGTAATAAAATCCGATTAAATGAACAGTATGCTTTTTGGGCTTCGACTTTTTTTTTTTTCATTTTTCAGCTTAGAATATGTTTGCAAAGTCATTAGCAAAAAAAAAAAATTTATACGCTCTTTTGGCTTTGCAAAGCCAAAAGGGTGTATAGTTTTATATACGCCCTTTTGGCATTTCGCACGCGATATCTTTTGAGTTATATCCTTAGATATATCCGTTAATTACAACCGAAATTATAATAAACTATATCTCAAAATATATCTTTTGAGTTATATCCTTAGATACATCCGAAGTTATAATCAAAAAGATAATAAATTACACCCTAAAATATATCTTTGAAGTTCCCGGGAAGAAAAAATTATGTATAATAATAAATAATCATATATAATTATATAATTTTGTATAATTATACATGATTATATCTCATTATTTTAGCTGTGCGGGTGTTTGAATCATAATATTTTGTGAAATAATTTAGATACGACCAAACAATGTAAGACTATTCATAAAAACTGCAAAATGATTGATAAAACAAAGTCGATGAAATTTTTTAATTTATTACCGCATTCATAAATGTTATAAAGAAAAACTTTTTTTTAAATTCTTGGTAATAGACTAACAAAACCCAAAGCGGGATGACATCTAAAAAATTTGGAAGTTTCAACGATTACTTATGTTATAAAAAACTCAGATATTAAATTAAAAAAGTTTTAGTGAAGTTTAAAAGATTTTAACTTCTCATTTTTTTTTAACTTCCCGCTAAGAAAATCGAAGATTTTCAAAAATTTCGGGAAGTTATTGTTTTCACCCCGATTTGCAAAAATCGAAATTCCAACAGATGTCGAAGTTTTGAGGTTCTAGGAAGCTATTTTGACTAAATTTCAGATGATGTCCGACTGTATGTATGTATGCATGTACGTACGGGGATATTCCAAAAATAAAATTTTTTCAAAAATGTTTTTTTTGAATAACTTTTAATTTGCTCGATGGATTGATTCCAAAATCTAATCAGCTCTAAAACTTTATAAGCCGCATCGAATGCCACCTCAGCCATCAAAATCGGTTCATTTGTTTAAGAGAAACCGTGAACGAAAGAATTAAAAAAAATTTTTTTTTTTAGTTTTTTTGAAATTTCTCAAAACCGATCAATCGATAAATCAATTTTAAAATTTGATCAGCTCTAGAACTCAATAAAACGCGTCGATCGCCACCTCAACCGTTGCAATCGGTGAATTCGTTCGAGAGATATTGTTGGAAAAAAAATGGTAAAAAACGTTATTTTTGAAAAACAAAGGCACTCAAAAGTATTTTCGAGCTCGAATAGCTTGAAAATGTATTCTCAAAAATGTTTTCGAGCTCAAGGAGCTCGAAAACTGTGGGAAGTTTTGAGGCTGGCCCGCAGGGTCAACTGACAGACCGATTTTTTAATTTGTCAAAAGAAGGAATTATTGCGCCGCTATCAGTGTGTGTACCACTATTGGTCTTTTTACCCAATAAACAATAACATAATTGAATACAATACAAATAATAGAATTAACCATTTATTGATGTCTTTAATTTTCTAAAGTTCATTTGTATCCAAATAAATACAATTAAATTCATGTTTCAAGTGGTTCATTCAGCACAATGGTGAATACATTCGACTTCGAATCTGAAGAATTCGGGTTCGAGCCCATAACTCGGCAAGTTTTTTTTTTTTTTTTTTTCATGGCTGTTATTGTATATGTAACTTAATAAAGTAATATATAATTATATATTTATACCTCGATTAGACTTTAAAATTGTATTTGAAAATTTATAATTTAAATTTTAATTTAGAGTTATAATCTATGGTTTATAATTTGGATTATAATTTAAAATTATATTTGGAAAATTATAATTTAAATTACAATTTTGAAATTAGAATATGATTATTGTAATCTCGAATATAATTCTAAATTATATCTCAAGGTTATAATCTTGCGGGAAAATGTCATATAATGTAGGATATATCCAAGTTATAATCATGGATACATATTTGACTACATTTTCGGTTATAAATATTTTCGTATGGGTAATATAGGAGTGTATGAATTTATATAAGAATCCATGTTGAAAACTATGGGAAATTCACAGAGGAAACTGTGATTACCTGGATTTCCATAAAGAAACTAGACATAGGAATTTAGACATATGGGCTTCTTTGTGGAAAATTCATAGAAAAATCCGGGTTTCTATATAAGTAATTTCTACCATATGGAAATCCATCAAAAAACGCCATGTAGAAATCCCCATAGAAATCTAAGCTAGATTTCCATGTGGATTTTTTGATAAAGTCCTATTATAATTTCTATAGATTCTTACATAAATCCATACTTTTCTATATGGGTTCCTATATATAGGTTTCCATGCAATACCACATGAATTTTTTTAATAGAATATTGTTAAAAAATACAAAAAAAAAAAAAATCACCCAATTGCGGAAGAAATAAAATGTTCGACCAGACGTCATTAAATCAAATAAAAGATTGTATAAAATCGAAAAATATTTGATTAATTATAGATGGTCGATTATCCAGATGTTTACTTGAGAATTAAAACATTACACTTTGATTGACATAATTTATTCGATGCACATGTGTTAATAATATTGCAAAATATTCATTATCAATAATCATAATTTCTCCTTTTCTAAATATTAAGAAATTTAATATTTACTTTACAAAAAAACCTGAGAAACGATTGACCCTGTGAGCTAACCCCGAAACTTTTCCCTTTTTTCGAGGTCAGAGAGATCGAAAATGTTTACTGTTTTTTGTGCTCTTCGAGCTCAAAAAACGGATGTGTTTTATGAGAACCAAAGGAAAACCCTATCAAAGAACCCATTTAGGATTGCATGGGAAGCCATAACAATCCATATAAGAAAGTATGGATTTATATGATAATCCATTTAGGACACCATGGATATCTGGATTTCCATATGGGATATCTACGCATAGAAAACTGGTTACCTGGATTCCCATATAGGAACTTGGATATATGGATTTCTTGGTAGAAAATTCATATAAGAATCTGAGTTTCTATACAAGTAATTTCTAGAGGATCCGGGGTATCCGGATTTCTATGTCTATGTCTGAAAAATTTCAACATGTCAAAGAGAATGCCAAGTGGGTCTCGCATGAATTAACTGAAGATCAAAAAAATGTACAAATAGCCTTTCCCATACGAAAATATTTATAACCGAAAATGTAGTCAAATATGTATCCATAATTATAACTTGGGTATATCCTAGATTATATGACATTTTCCCGCAAGATTATGTAACCTTGAGATATAATTTAGAATTATAATCGAGATTACAATAATCATATTCTAATTTCAAAAATTGTAATTTAAATTATAATTTTTCAAATATAATTTTAAATTATAATCCAAATTATAAACCATAGATTATAACTCTAAATTATAAATTTTCAAATACAATTTTAAAGTCTAATCGAGTTATAAATATATAATTATATATTACTTTATTAAGTTACCCTCGCGGAATTGCCATAACGGTATTTTCCTGGTATTTTTTGGATATAAGTAGTATTACGGTATACCCACGGTATAAATGCAGTATGTTTGTGAAATTTTATTACCGCATTAATACCGTAAATATATTGTGTTGATACCAAATTTATATAGGGACTATACCGTATTTATACTGTGGTAATACCGTAATCACGCTCTCGATATACCGTATTTATACGATTATTATACTTCATTTGTATAGTTTTTATGCTGTACTTAAACGTCGGTTATACCCCATTTATACGGCCGCTATACCTCATTTAAACAGTGGTTACTCGGTATTTATACAATGTTCGCACCATATTTATACGGTGTTTATGCCGTATATATATAGTAGTTATGCTGCATTTATACGGTGATTATGCCGTCTCACTCTTACAAGCTGAAAAATACTTTTCTTATCTTTTAGTTTTATTAACAAGCAATCTTCAGATTATATAACAGATATTACAATATGTTTTACTACTACTTGCATTCTTAAATGACTCATCTCTTCACTATGTTCTGCTTTCAATTGTTCAATAAAAAAATACAGTTCATTTTCACTTTCAAAAAAAAATTTTTTCAAAAAAATTTCTCTCATATTAAAAAATAAAAACTCTCGAAACTGGTAAAAATTTTTTAATTTAAACAAAAATATGCTGACTTGAGGAAAAAAAATTTTGATTCAAGATAATTATTTACTTGGTGCAAGAAGATTTTAGTTTTCCGAACCGTTAAAACAAAATTTCTTGAATCTGGAATTTTTTCCTTGATTCGAGTTAACTGTTTTTTCTATGTAGTAATAATTCGCAAGAACATCAGATAATTTCGAAATACATTTATGATCAATATTAATAACTAGAATTATTTTATGATTAGAAATTATAAAAGTTCTTCAATTTAAAGATGTTTAAACACCGCAGTGTTTATGTAGTATGGGTATTTTGACATAAAAGTTTTTTTTTAGCTCATAAAGTTCTTTATTTGCACGTTATGAAAACCTACACGCCTTTTGAATTTTAGTTTCGCTACACAGATAATACAGTTAACGAACCAAGAAAAATGTTCTTGATACAAGAAAATTTTTTTCAACGATTCAGAAAATAAACATTTTCTTACACCAAATAAATAATCATTTTGAAATTTTTATCTTGAATCAAAATTTTTATTCCTCAAGTTAACATATTAGGGTTACAAATAAGTTTCCGCCGTTTTTTAACACAAATTAAATATTTATTATAGAAGAAAGGTAATATAAATTTATTTAAAATATTGCCCATCACTTGTAACCACTTTTTCCCATCTCTCAGGCAGCATTCGAATCCCACGTCTGAAGAACTCCTTGTCTTTTGAGGCTATCCACAAATCAACCCAATTTTTGGTATCCTCATAAGATGTGAACCGCTGCGCCGTCAGAGCATGTGCCATGGACCGGAACAGGTGATAATCGGACGGTGCAATGTCTGGTGAATACGGCGGGTGGGGTAACACTTCCCAATCAAGTGTTTCCAAGTACTTTTTCACGGGAGCCGCAACATGTGGACGAGCATTGTCATGCAGAAGAATAATTTTTTCGTGTCTAGAATAGTATTGAGGGCGTTTTTCCTTCAGAGCTCGGCTCAATCTCATCAATTGTGTTCGATAGACGGCTCCAGTAATTGTTTCGCTCGGATTAAGCAACTCATAATACACTACACCTAGCTGATCCCACCAAATACACAGCATAAGTTTTTTTCCGTGAATATTCGGTTTTGCTGTTGATGTTGACGCGTGGCCAGGTAATCCCCATGATTTTCTTCTTTTTGGATTGTCATAATGTATCCACTTCTCATCACCAGTTATGATACGATGTAAAAAACCCTTTTTTTATGTCTAGCTAGCAGCATTTCACTTAAGCATAATCGGCGTTCAATATCTCTCGGCTTTAATTCGTACGGAACCCAATTTCCTTGTTTATGAATCATTCCTAATGATTTTAAACGATGCGAGACTGCTTGCTGAGTGACTTCTAATGTTAGAGCAAGTTCTTTTTGTGTTTGAGATGAATCTTCCTCCAATTCTGCATCCTCGTAAATTTTTGGCCTTCCACTGCGATCTTTGTCTTCTACGTCGAAATCTCCGTTTTTAAACTTTTGAAACCACTCTCGACACGTTCTCTCACTCAAAGCACCCTCACCATATGCTTCTACGAGCAATTGATGCGCCTCCGCAGCAGATTTCTTTAAATTAAAGAAGTAAACTAATATTTCCCGCAAATGACGCTTACTTGGCTCAAATTTTGACATTTTCAACTTATAAAAATTATATTTTACCAATATAAAATCAATGATAATTAATTAATTAATGTAACGGGACCTAAGTCCACCTTCGCCGACCGGAAGCCGTTTCCTCGCCCTTTTGGGCATAGACGCGCTGCGTAAGTCCTTTCTTTTCTACCATAAATATTATATAGCGAAACATTGAGCAAGCTCAATATTGGCGGATATTATAACCCTTAGGATCAGAGATCCTTTGCGTGTGGGTGCCGAACCAACAGCCACTACGAGTCCATACCCAGAGTATCCTAGCATTCGGTTTCCCTCATGCCGGCTTGGAAGGATACGCCCATAGCACCAATTTAATGTATTGGTCGACATACCACTTGGTTAAGAGGGGTCGTGGTTTCTTCCCTCGCCTTCCTGAGAAGACACCCAGTTTTTTAACATTCATTCGTCCATACTTAATACATTCACACTCACACCTAACTTCGGACTGACATCCGAGATGCACAGAGTCTTCACAATTCGTGAGCTCCGCACACCCATGCCCAGATGCTCCGACAACAACTGGGTGGATGCCAGTTGAACCGCGATCTAGTAGTCTTCTCCTCCTTCCTCTCGGTGTTGGAATTGGCTGCTGAGCTTGTGGTGGAGACAATCTTTGCTGAAACCATTGAAAATTTTAAAGGAGTTTGGGGATGTGGCAAGAACCCGCCCGATTTGTGGCCACTCCGCGACCCACCCATCTATGCTCTGGAGCACCTCACGCTGAGGCTCGAACTCGGTGCATTTTAGCAGTAAGTGCTGAACGGTGTTCCACCCTTTGTTGCATTGGGGGCATTTCCTATCTTTTGCGAGTCCGTACTGGAAGAGTCTATCTTTAAAGCAGCCGTGACCGGTTAAAATCTGGGTAAGCCAGAAATTAGGGCTGATGTGTTTGTTTGCTAGACGTTCAGTAACGTCGGGAAAGAAGTTGAATGTCATGCGTCCTTTGTCCGTTGTGGACCACTGTTCTTGCCATCTGCGAATGGTTTCTTTCTTAAGGGAGACAAGGCCTTCTTCGTCATCTGGCTGCACGGTCACGATTCCAAGGGTTGCCTGTTTGCCAGTGCGAAGATTATAACGGGCGCAACGTTCATCAATCACAAGCTCAATGGGCACTGCCCCTGCAACTACACAAAGTCCCTCATACGATGCCGTCTTGTATGAAGACGTCATCGTAATCAGGGCTCGCCGTTGCAGGGCCCTAAGAGCCTTCCAATCCTCTACTCCACATAGGTCACTCCAACCTGCTGCCGCATAAGTGACAACAGGCAGGAAGTAGCCCCTGTAGATAGTGGACATAGCCGGAAAGCGCAGTCCCCATTCAGTCCGTGCGAGACGGCGTAGACGACCAAAAGTTTTATCTAATTTCGCGCGCCTTGTCTTTATGTGTGTTGTTGGTTTGAGGTCCTGGTCGAAGTGTACCCCCAAGTATCTAACGCTCTTTTTGAATGTTATTTTTGAATCACCTATAACGATTTTCGGTGGCTTTGAATCATACTTGGGCTTTTTCTGTCTATTCGCTTCGTATGGGTACGGACCTTTGTCCTTGCGTGGACCGCGTCGGGTGTAATCTCTTTTGAGGAAGATAGCTTCAGTCTTAGACTCCGACAGTGTGAGTTTCGCGGAACGACACCATTCCAGTATCGAGTCTACCGTCCCTTGCCCCTTTCTTTCAATGTCCGCATGTGAAGTGCCTTCTATGATGACGAGGAGGTCGTCAGCATATGCTACAAATTTACTCCCGTGTTCTGTTGACTCTAATTCTTTAAGTAGATCATCGAACATAATGTTCCAAAATAAAGGCCCTAAAACTGATCCCTGTGGACATCCTCTTGTTGGCTTTTTGTATTCTTTCCCGAATCCCCATGACAGTGAGACTGTCCTATCCTCAAAGTAACTTTGAACCACCCTGTAAACATTTTTGGGGCATTCCCGCTTCTTCAAACCCTCGAGTACTCGCGGCCACCACACGTTGTCAAAGGCACCAGAAATATCGAAGAGAAGTCCGATTGCCAGATTCTCTGTTGTCGAATCTAACAAGCGGCGCATCTCAACGATTGCATCTTCAGTCGACCTTTTGGCCATAAAGCCAAACTGTTGACTGGAGATATTATCTCCAGCTAAGACTGTGGTGGTGAGTCTCGACTTAATCAGCCTCTCAAATACCTTCCCGATTACCGATAGTAAGCAAATTGGTCTATATGATTTAGGGTCACTCGCGTCTTTGTCACTGCTCTTAAGGAGCATGATAATCCCACCCTCTTTCCATGCGGTTGGGAAAACTCCTAGTTCTAGGCATCTATTATATAAATCTAAAAACTCTCCTGATAAAATTACTGCCGCCCTTTTGACCACCTCATTCTCTACTAAGTCTGGCCCGGGTGCTTTTTTGTTTTTAAGGGTCTTTAAAATTCTGTATAGTTCGCGCGGGGTGAATAAGTCGGCGTCCGCGGTGTCTGGTGGTGTTTGTGAATTTACTCGGGTTGCTTTCTGCTCCTCCGTTTCTTCCTCTGGTTTGTCGTCAACAATGTGTGTGTTGAGAAAGCAGCTAGCTGTGTCCTTGAAACTTTCTGTGGATCGTCCGTCACGCCGGAGTGTGGTGAGCACTCTGTTAACTCGGTGTTTATCTGCCTGGACCTTGTAAACGATGCCCCAGTGCTCCTTGTTACCGTTCGACGTGACAAACTCTCGCCAGCTATTTTCTCTCTGTCTTTTAACGTGTTTTGAGTATGTCTTGCAAAGCGTCAAGTAAGTCCATTTAAGTTCTGTCTTCCTGTCTTTCTCCTCCTCTCTCTGGTATCTCCTTCTGGCTTTATACACTTCTCTCTTTTCCCTTGTTAGATCCCTGGTCCACCACGGGTATGACTTCTTGTGCAAAAATCAATGATATCAATAGGTTATGTTGTTCTTGAATGTCCAAACTATTTTTTTTAACCGGTTATCATCTGCGAAAGCTAACCGAAACTCCGTGCCGCGCCATCTACAATAAAACGGCGGAAACTTATTTGTACTTCTAATATTTTTATGCTTTAATCGAAAAACTTTTACTTGTTTTAAAAGTTTTTATTTCTTAATATAAGAGATATTGTATTGAAGGGAGCCGTGCCAGGTTATTGTAGCAATATTGCATGTTTTTGTTTAAAAAAAATTAAATTCCTTGAAATAATTACTATTTGTTTAACGCAAGAATTTTCGTATGCTCCAAACAAGAAAAATCGGTCTGTCAGTTGACCCTGCGGGCCAGCCTCAAAACTTCCCACAGTTTTCGAGCTCCTTGAGCTCGAAAACATTTTTGAGAATACATTTTCGAGCTATTCGAGCTCGAAAATACTTTTGAGTGCCTTTGTTTTTCAAAAATAACGTTTTTTACCATTTTTTCTCCAACAATATCACTCGAACGAATTCACCGATTGCAACGGTTGAGGTGGCGATCGACGCGTTTTATTGAGTTCTAGAGCTGATCAATTTTAAAATTGATTTATCGAGTCGAAAATCTTCGATCTTCTTAGCGGGAAGTTAAAAAATGGTATTTTCTGCAGTTTTCTAAACTTTTATATAGGAACAATTTTTTGAAAAAAGTAGATAAATAATATTATGAGTTGTTCAGAATAAATGATGGAAATTGTAAAGTTTCGTATGTTTAATTACTAATATCTATCGAAACGCTTAATCCATTTTGACCTTAAAAGTATCATTCACTGCAGTTTTTTAATCACTAATATTAACGAAAAAAAAAAAAAAAAAAACCATTATTGATTAGTTCCAAAAATTTAGATTTTATTAGAAAACTAAATTTTTTGCGATTCTGTTGACAGCGGTATCTTTCGAACGAATTAACCGATTGAAACGTTTGGGGTGGCAATCGACGCTTTCTTTTGAGTTCTAAAGTTAATGAGATTTTGGGATAAATTTATGTAGTCGTTTATGAGATATTTTAAAAAAACTAAAAAAAGTTTTTTTTTTTAATTCTTTCGGCAACTGTTTCCTTTGAAAGAGTTAACCGATTGAGACGGTTAAGGTGGCAATCGGCGCGTTTTATTGAGTTCTACAACTGATCAGATTTTAAAATTGATTTATCGAGTCGTTTATGAGAAATTTCCAAAATACTAAAAAAAATTTTTTTTTTAATTCTTTCGACAACGGTATCTCTTGAAAGAATTAACCAATTTTGATGGTTGAGGTGGCATTCGACGCGGCTTATAAAGCTTCAGAGCCCAGTTGATTTTGGAATCGATCCATTGAGAACATAAAAAGTTATCTGAAAAAAACATTTTTAAAAAAAGTTTATTTTTGGAATATCTCTGAACGAACCCTACCGATCAAGCTCAATTTTTTTTCAGCTTCAAGATATTCGCAAGCTGCGTCGAATGACACCTTGATGATCAAAATCGGTTCATCCGTTCAAAAGTTATAGATATTTACATCCGTACATTCGGACATCATCGTGAAATTAGTCAGAATAGCTTCCTAGAACCTCAAAACGTCAATATCTCTTAGAAATTCGATTTTTGAAAATCGGACTGAAACCAATAACTTCCCGAATTTTTGAAAATTTGCAATTTTCTTAGCGGGAAGTTAAAAAAAAGTTGCTCAAACCGAGAGAAAAATTTCTTGATAGTAAAGATATATATGGAGGAGAGGAAAGTCACTGGTGCTAGGCAGCAGCAGCGAGAATAGTTCGGTGCTCGCCACTAGATAGCACCTACGACTTGGAGTGTCCCTGGTAAGGAACTGATTTCAGAAGTTTTATATTCCAAACTTGTGACTATTCTGGCCCGGGTACTCCTCCGATATTTGACAGAGTGATAAGTACCTTTTTTAATGGTAATATAGTACATCCTATATTACATAATGACAAAAATATTTATTATTAATGTTTCCGTAAATAATTTATCTCTGAATTTGAACTTGAACTTTAGAAAAAAAAATTTTAATCAAAAGTCTACATCGTCTCTACTATATGATTAAAAATATACGAGTGACATAATACATTGTAAAGCAATATATATATATATAAATATATATATATATATATATATATATATATATATATATATATAATTCTGTTGAAACACCTTATTAAATCAGTACAATTGTTGTGTGAACTCGGTCGAAATACCGTATTATTACGGTAACAATGCCATATTATTACGGTAGAAATGCGGTATTATTACAGCACAAATGCCGTATTATTACGGTAGAAATTTGGTATTAATATCATATAAATAAAGTATTAATATTATAGAAATGCCGTATTAATACAGTAGAAGTACCGTATTATTACGGTAAAACTAACGTATTTATACGGTAGAAATGCCGTATAAGCTCCGTATAAACGCAGTATAAGCTCTGTAGAAATACCGTAATTAAATTTCACAAATATACCGTATAAATACGGTGAAACTACTTGTTATCGACTACGTTTATACTCTTTTAATACAGTGTTCAAACCGTATCATGAAAACCGCGAGGATACATATACAATAACAGCCATGGAAAAAAAAAAAAAAAAAAAAAAACTTGCCGAGTTATGGGCTCGAACCCAAATTCTTCTGATTCGAAGTCGAATGTATTCGCCACTGTGCTGAACGAACCACTTGAAGGAAAAAGTTAATTGTATTTATTTGAATACAAATGAACTTTAGAAAATTAAAGACATCAATAAATGGTTGATTCTATTATTTGTATTGTATTCAATTATGTTATTGTTTATAGGGTAAAAAGACCAATAGTGGTACACCCACTGATAGCGGCGCAATAATTCCTTCTTTTGACAAATTAAAAAAAAAATGAGAAGTTAAAATCTTTTAAACTTCACTAAAACTTTTTTAATTTAATATCTGAGTTTTCTATATCATAAGTAATCGTTGAAACTTCCAAATTAATTAGATGTCATCCCGCTTTGGGTTTTGTTAGTCTATTACCAAGAATTTAAAAAAAAGTTTTTCTTTATAACATTTATGAATGCGGTAATAAATTAAAAAATTTCATCGACTTTGTTTTATCAATCATTTTGCAGTTTTTATGAATAGTCTTACGTTGTTTGGTCGTATATAAATTATTTCACAAAATATTATGATTCAAACACTCGCACAGCTAAAATAATGAGATATAATCATGTATAATTATACAAAATTATATAATTATGTATGATAATTTATTATTATACATAATTTTTTCTTCCCGGGAACTTCGAAGATATATTTTAGGGTGTAATTTATTATCTTTTTGATTATCACTTCGGATGTATCTAAGGATATAACTTAAAAGATATATTTTGGGATATAGTTTATTATAATTTCGGTTATAATTTCGGATATATCTAAGAATAGAACTCAAAAGATATATTTCGGGATACAGTTTATTATAATTCCGATTAGAATTTGCGAATATATCAACGAATGTAACCTTAAAAATATATTTTGGATTATAATGTATTTCAAATTATAATAATTATAA
Source organism: Microplitis deprimator (assembly GCA_964016945.1). NCBI lineage: Eukaryota > Metazoa > Arthropoda > Insecta > Hymenoptera > Braconidae > Microplitis > Microplitis deprimator. The sequence continues at coordinate 152,244 of OZ024713.1, forward strand.
CCGATTATATTTTAGGGAGTAAATTTTTTCGTATGGGTAATTCCCATGAACTCTTACAGAAATCCATACTTTTCTATATGGATTCCTATGGGTTCCTATGCAACCCTACATGGATTTTTCTGATAAGGGAATGCATATGGACTTATAAAAGAATCCATGTTGGAAACCATGGGAAACTTGATTCCTATGTAGGAAATCCACATAGAAAACTGTGCTATAGAACCAAAATACAATCCGACTCTTACTTTTGAAGGATAAATTTGATTACTGACTTATGGCAGCATTCAAGTCGGAATTACTGCTTTACGACATCTTTTTAAAGGCGTCCTAAAGAACTCTTATTATGACTTCTTAATTAAGAGTTCTTGAAGACTCCATAAATAAGACGTCAGTTTAGTGACGTCTAAATGTATTCTTTTTTCAACTTCTTTATGAAGTTAAAATTAAGAGCTCTTTAAAGACGTCATGGTAAATTCATATTGAAGTCTTATTTGCCAAGTCAGAAAAAAGAACTCTTTGAGAACTCTTTTTAAAGACGTCTTACTGAGTTCGTTAGGTGGCTCATTCGATATCTTGAGAACTTCTCAAAGACGTACTTCATTAAGATGTTGGTAAGACGTCTAAATTATAAATAGGAACTCATTCAGAACTCACCAAGACGTCATTTTGTTATCTGGGAAAGGATTTGCTATATGTACAAAATTTGATTTTTTTAATAAAAAAAAAAAAAAATAATTATAATGAAATCGAATAAGATTTGTTAAAATCAAGCAAGATTTTAAGAAAAAAATAAGTTTTAAATTTTTTTTAATTGTTCCACCACCAGAAAATTCAAAAAAATTCCTGAGTATAGAGGAGTATAAAAGACATTTTCTGACGAATTTTGGTGAGTAACATATTTCAAAAAGGCTAAAAAAAAAAGATTATAATTTTCTTTTCTCCGTTAAAAATCGTCTTTTAGTTTGAGAATCATGATCATATGATTTTTTCATGTTTTGAATTCGTAAGAATTTGGGAAAAAATCATCATTGATTAATTCCGAATTTTACTATAAAAATAATAATAATTTCGAAAAAACAGGTTTTTTTGAAATTCTCGAAAACCGTTTGAGTTAAAGAGCTAAAACTTGAGGTGAATTATTTTCATTCGACACCAAATCGACCTCCTAAGTATGAGTCAAAAAAGCTATGGGGGCAGAATTTCCATATTAATCCGGCTATACCCTTTCTTTTTAATTATTTATGAAAAAAAAAAATCGATTAAATCAATGTTGATCAACGATGGAAAATGATAGGACTGAATTAAGCTTGTGTGACTCTTGGGAGCAATTATCTTCTAAATCGTTGAATTTACGAAAATTTGAAATATAATTTTCTTTTTAGAGCATTTAATTTCCTACAAAAAACTGTAATGAAAATTTCTTAATTCTCAGTGGTGGAGTACGGTTCTATTAATTTAATAACTTGTTATATATGTGTAATAATAAGTGTATTTTTAAAAATTTTATATTTTTTATGCATTCAATAATTCATATAAAAGTGCACTATTTCTATTTTCAGCTTGTAGAAAACAAAATTTTAAGGGCCGATAAATTTACTAAGTATATAAATTAAATTTTTTCATTTTATTACAGGGTTTCTTAGATGATCAATGAAATAATTTTTCGTACAGAAAATAATTAGTGTCAGGCAGCCCTTAATTATTCCCACTAATGAATTCCCATGAAAATTAATATATTTCCATAAGCAGATTTTTACCAATTAATTTTTTTTTTTTTTTCTTATATTATTAAAATTTTGACAGCATACATTAACACTTTTAAGCACTTGAAAAAACAAACGAACGTTATTAAGACTTTTGATATTTTGCAATATTATTATAACAGCTACATTGTATAAAAATGTTTATTGGAGCCTAACGTCTGGCCTTTAGAAATGAGCATGTGTCTAATTTTACATTTTTACTAGATAATTTAATTCTGTATGACTCCTATAAAAATCCAGTATAGATCCCGATATAAATTCCTATGAGAATCCACACCATGCCAAATCTATATGGGAATCTAACAGGGATTCTCATGTGTAATTTACCATAATTTCCCATGGGAATTATATTATATCAAAATCCACATGGTAATCTAGATACCCAGTTTCCTATGTGGATGCCCCATACGAGAATCCAGATCCCCATGATTTCCTACATGGATTTCCATATAAATCTGGATTTCCATATAAATCTGAATTTCTATACACTCCTATATTAGTTCTTATGGTTTATTAGATAAATCCATAGTTCCTATATGGATTCCTATAGGTTCCTATGCAATTATACATGAATTTTTCTGCTACAGAATATATGTATATATATATATATATATATATATATTCTCGAACTCGTTGAATATCATTATCACAACTTTTCGTTCTTAATGACATTTCGCAATAATCTTATTAACGCAGGTGTATTAATTAATGCTGTTAATTGAAGCGAAAGGTCTCAATTTTAAGTAAACATAGGAACGATTGGTCAATTTCATCAAAAGTAAATAGTATCTACCCGTTTTGAATAGTGTTTTTTTAGAATTTATTGATGTGTGATCAAACATCTGTTTGTCGTCATCAATATACTGATAAAATTATGTATATAAACCGAAAATTTTTGTGCTATAGACACTCACAAGCAAATTGTTATTAACAGCACTTTGATTCTATTCTCTGGTAAGGAATTAATAGTTTGTTACGTCTTATTTTTTTTCTCTAACAATATTCCTAAGAAATATTAATACATTATTATGTATAGTAAGATATCAATATATACTAATATCTATTTTGTTTTCATTTTTATAGATTGGGGTGATGTAAAAGTTTTTTCTCCACTTTTACACGCAGCAATTGTTCTCAATTAGAATGCTATGGTGTCACAGTAAAGCCGAGTCATCTTAGGCACTTAACAGAAATTCAAATAAAATCATGCAGAAATTACTATGACCATAGTAATATTTACAGAGATTAAAGGGAGAAATTATTTACGTTAAAAATGCTTTGCTGTCATGTAAAGCCGGACCATGTTGGCCATCTGACGAAAATAGAAATAACCACATGTAAAAATTACTATGGCCATAGCAAAATTTACAATGGTTACAGTAACTTGTGATATAATCGTTGTTAATTTTACTACGGCCATAGTACTTTTGCATGTGTTTCTTTCAATTTCCGTCAGGTAGTCAATATGATTCGGCTTACTATGACACCATAGCATTTCAAACGAGAATAATCTATCCGTGTATATTACAAACTGCTGTAACTATTGTATATTTTACTATGACCATGTCAATTTTTGATCCATGATTATTTAATTTCCTTTGAATGGTCAATGTAGTCCGGCTTTGCTATGATACCATACCATTTCAAACTAGAATAGCTTTTTCTGTAATTGTAATACTATGATTTTCATAGAAAGTTAAAATACTCATAAACTATTTAAAATTTCATAAATTAACGCATAGATCTTCTAAGCTGATTCTTAGAGCTTTTCAGAAGTCTACTACAAATCATATTTTTCATAATTAGAACACACATTAGAGCCAATATGAGAATAACGTTTACGCTTCGCTCAAACGAAAGTATAGTAATTTTTATATTGGCTTTTCATTAGTAGAATAAATATTTTTACACACCCTTGTGGCTTACATTCTAATCCGATACATTTAGGGCAATATAATACATGTTCATATGTGTCTATATATGGACTTATCCTACACTGTGAAAAATTCCCATTAAATTTTACTATGGGTGCATTGTAACCCCGGACCATAAGAAAACTGATACAAAATTTACAAGTGTACCATAGTAAACGTATGCGCATAGGTCCCAATCGTGTCGTCTGCGCATACCGTTTACTATGGGACACTTGTAAATTTTGTACCAGTTTTCTTATGGTCCGGGGTTACAATGCACCCATAGTAAAATTTGTTGGAAATTTTTCACAGTGTAACATACATCTCTAGTAGCATTCTTGAGATAGTTTTAGGTAAATCTGTATCTTCAGTCTTCAGCAAGTCTGCATCATCAGTCTTGAAAAAGTCTGGGGCAATATTTGTATAAAATACGTTAAGAAAGTCTGTAGTAATACATGCGTAAGACATGATACCTGCTCAAGATCCATCAGTTCAGATTTGCTAAAGAATTGCTTAAGATACCTGGGCGTGGCTGCCGTCTTAGTTTCTTCCCGAGCCGTCTATTCAGCATTATTATAGTAAACTCAGTGGCGCTCACTTATTGGGCGTGTTTGGCCAAAATAAGTTTATTCAGAACTTCATTCGGCCAAACACGACCAATGTTTGATGAAATTTTGTTGAGTGATAATATTATTGATTTGTGGCAGTTTAAATTTAAATGAGGACCACTGGGTTCGCTACAGATTCTGCGATTGAACTTGGAGTGATTCGGAGATAAAGAAATTCGATATCTTAAGCAAATCTGCAGCAACTCTGACCTAAGAGTGTTCTATAGAGTGTATCTTGCTTAAGAATTGCTGCAGACTGTTTTTACAGATTTCCGTAAATCTTTACGAAGAATCTTAAGCGAGACTTAATGGAATCTTTCACAAGTATACTTATGAAATCCATCTTGTTCAAGTCTTGTTTAAAACTTTTTTAAGAAACTTACTGTAGTCAATGCTACTAAAGATGATGTCCAGGTTAATAGAACAAGAATATTTAACAAGCATGCATAGATAAAAAAATAAATTGAAAAAAAATTTAATTGTCTGTATGAATCGATATCCTGAAAACTATTTATCGAAAGTTTATTAAACAAAAATATAAAGTGTTTCTGATATAATCCTCCTCAATCTGAGCTTAATGACATTATTTAATTTATATAAATATATCAGTTGTTAATTTCAAAGAATGATCTGTTATTTATTCATATAAATTATTAATCTCAATAATTTTTTATTACAGATAATAAAAAACTATCTCATTCAAAATGAACTCCAAATTTATGTCCTTTATTGTAATTTTCGCACTGCTGTCAATTGTTTCGAACTTTGCAGTTCATGTAAGTCCATTAATCCGTTTCTTATTTATATTTTTATATTTAATATTAAATTATTAATTTATTTTTTCATATTACAGGCTACTTGTGGTTCTGGTGGCGTGAGTATTAAAAAAATATTTTTAAATCAAGTTTCTCTTACGAAATATTTTAAATTAATTATTTATTTTATTTATTTTACAGGGTTACACCGCTGACGTAAGTATTAAGTAGTACATTGCATAGCGAGTGGGATAAGGAAGTCTTTATCCGGAAAGCCCAATGTTTTTAGCACGAGCTGTAGATGACACGCACGAGCGTTAGCGAGCACTTACTATGCGCTGGAGACAAGTGCCAAGAACATTGTGTTTGACGAGTAATAACTTAGCCCACGTGCTATGCACTATACTTTATTTTACAAATATCTGATTTTTTAAAATTAATATATCAGCAAAGTAAACCAGGCCGGGTTATATAAGATTCTAGTTCTTGACTGCTCTCACCACTTATTTTCTATTCATTTTTTAGTTTCCCGGGTCATGATATCTAGTCTCATCGAACCTCAATCTAGCCTCATCGAACCCAAGTAAGCCTCAATCAAGCCTAATTTAGCTAAAAAAGCATTTTGAGCCTCAAATGATGCTCAAAGGGCCTCAATGAGCCTCGAATAATACTAATCGAATTTAAATTACATTTGATTGAACTCGTAAAATTATTATTATTTGAGATTCATTGAGTCGAGATTAGGTTCATTTGAAGCTAATCGAGGCTTATTGAGGATCTGTAAGCATCATTTGAGGCTCAAAAAACTTTTTTAGCTAAGTGAGGCTTGATTGAGGCTTACTTGGGTTCGATGAGGCTAGATATTATGACCCGGGTTATTTTAATTAATAAAAAAATAATCAACGTGTTTATATGTAGACACCGAAATAATAATTGTTAGATTGATTGTACTACTCATTCCAAATACATTAAGTGTCGAGAGATCATTTCCTCTTGTGATAATAGTAGAGTTTGTTTTTGAGAATCGTCGACAATGACTTTAAAGAAATGTGGTTATGGATTCAAATGTGTTTGTTATGACCTCCATAATCAAACGCTATTGAGGATCACAGAAAGCCATTTGCTTTTTGAAAAATTATTAACCACCGAATGGTAAACGGCCATTTAGGAGTTGCTTTGCAGATATGATAAAGAGATAAAAGATAGGAATAAAAAATATTTTATAATCAATTTTGTCGTATAATGTATTTTTAATTATTTATTTATTTCATTTACATTACAGATCAGTCAAAAGGTGAGTCAAAAATGAAGTACTCAAAAAAGTATCGTATACATTACGTAGCATCGGTATTGTAACTCGATGTCACTAGATGTATACAATAGTTTATGTAATATACTATAGTTGATGTAATTAATGCCCGCTATCAAAATTGAAAATTTTCAAAAATTCGGGAAGTTATTGTTTTCAACCCGATTTTCGAAAATCGAGTTATCATTCGATGTCGCCGTTTTGAGGTCCTAAGAAGCTATTCCAACCATTTTTAGAATGATGTCCGAGTGTCTGTATGAATGTGTGTGTGTGTGTGTGTGTGTGTGTGTGTGTGAATGCTTTAAGCTCGAAAACAGCAGGAAGTTATGGGGCTGGTTTGCAGGGTCAACTGATTTAGTTTTTTTTTTCTGTTAAGTTCATACTACTAAAAAAATCTGGGCGTCGATTGGTCCTGCGGACCAGCCCCAAAACTTCCCGCTGTTTTCGAGCTCAAAAAGCTCGAAAACATTAGTATGAATACAATTTCGAGCTCGTCGAGCTCGAAAATGCTTTTACATGCAATTGTTTTTTTATGAGCTTTTCAAGCTCTAACAAGTTACGTTGTATGTTAAAGTTTGAAAATTTAAAAATCGAAAATTATTAATAAACATAAAAATAGTCAGAATAGTCTTTCGATTGCTGTAAGAACAATTCAAACCGCATAGCGAGAGGACTAGGTGAGTCCTTATACGGAAAGCACAACGTTCTTAATACGTCTTAGGTGCACACGCACGATTGCCAGCGAGTGCTTAGTGTTCACCGGATACGAATGTCAACTCTGTTTAGAAAATCTCATAGAATCCAATAGTTTCTCATAAATTCCCATAGAGATTTTATAAGAATGAATGAGTTCCATGAGAAGTGCTATAGTTAAGTATAGGGCCTTATACATACAGTCATAAGAATCTATCGGATTTTTTATGTAGGAAAGAACATTGTGTTTGACTACAGTTAAGTTTGCAAAAGAATGGACTTTTCTCCCACCATTTTTCTACAATTAAGTCATTACTGCGCGTGCGCATTAATGCAAAGTCATAGACTTGATCATAGCCAAGTAGTGGGAGAAAAGCCCATTCTTTCGCAGCCTTAACTATAGTAGTACAGGAGCGATGAGCCCACGTGCTATGCACTATACTTTTTTCGACAAATGTTTGATTTTTGTGAATTATTATATAAGCAAAGTAAACTCGAAATCACGTGGGGTTATATAAGATTCTAAAGTCCTCCCAGAGAGTAAACCGCCGTCGGGAATTGTCGGAAATTTTCGGTTTGTAGTGTTAATGTGTAGTAACGGCGTGAGATTAGATTTGTTTTTCCATAGTGGGGGTAAAAACCGACGGCGACTTACTCTCTGGGAGGACTTTAGTTTTTGGCTGCTCTCACCTTTCACTTTTTATTTTATTTCAATTAATAAAAAAATAATCAACGTGTTTATATGTAGACACCGAAATAATAATTGTTAGATTGATTGTACTACTCATTCCAAATACATTAAGTGTCGAGAGATCATTTCCTCTTGTGATAATAGTAGAGTTTGTTTTTGAGAATCGTCGACAATGACTTTAAAGAAATGTGGTTATGGATTCAAATGTGTTTGTTATGACCTCCATAATCAAACGCTATTGAGGATCACAGAAAGCCATTTGCTTTTTGACAAATTATTAACCACGGATCGGTAAACGGCCATTTAGGTTTTGCTTTGCAGATGTGATAGGGCGCGATAATCAGGTATGCGTTGAATAAAATATCCCTGATAACCAAGCTGGCAGTAAGCTAGTGACAGCCTATTGCAGCAACTTGTCAGCAAGTTGGCCGCAAAAGTTATTCGGGCATAAATTACATTAAATATTTTTAAATAAATTATTCCTCACAATAAATTTTATTATTTACTTTTTTTAAAATGAAATATTAGGCTAATGCGGATAACTCTGGTTTCAATACTTTCTATCCGTTAACTGGTTGCCTTGGTGGATCTAGTCTGGGTAGCTCGGGTGGAACATGCCACGGTGGCTCGGGTGGAACCGGCTCGGGTGGAATCGGCTCGGGTGGAACCGGCTCGGGTGGAACCGGCTCGGGTGGAACCGGCTCGGGTGGAACCTGTCATGGTGGAACCGGCTCGGGTGGAACCGGCTCGGGTGGAACCTGTCAGGGTGGAACCGGCTCGGGTGGAACCGGCTCGGGTGGAACCGGCTCGGGTGGAACCTGTCAGGGTGGAACCGGCTCGGGTGGAACCTGTCAGGGTGGAACCGGCTCGGGTGGAACCTGCGTGGGTCACTAGGGTGGATCCTTCGGGACTGGATGCTAAAGATCCGTAAGTTAAAAATACCATATTAAATCCAACATAACTTTTTGCAAATAAATTATTAAAATTTATTTTCATTTATTTAAATTGCAGGATCCTGTTTCACGGCAGATCTAACGCTATGAAGTATCGACAGACCGCTGACGCCGAAATGAAACGAAATCTTGGATTCATTGCAGAATACTTAAATCTCAATAATGAAATAATATTTTATTCGCATTGCATGTCGGGTTAAATACTAAATACACTTTATAAGCATCATATTTCATGAATTTTTATTTTTACCCTTTTAGTTATTTTTTAATTAATTTAACTAGAGTAAACTAAAATTTTATTCTGTGTAAATAATTTAATATTTTATCGATTTATTTATTACCCGGTAAAAAATCAGAGTTGATCATGCGTTAATCTCATGCATAAATATTTGCGTCATGATCATGCTCGCGAGCATACAGGATGGATGTTAATGTAAAATCATACTGAATCATACAGGTTAACGCATGAACGATCATTGTCCTTCATTAAATAATTGTGTGCATCTATCACAGCACAGGCGTAATTTAGGATGGCTAAAGTTACGGAATCCAAGATTATACCTCATTGCGTGTGAGTTTTATAAAGTGTTGTGTCTTGGGAGAGCTAGTTTATTTAATCATCAACTAAAACTTAGATCTAATGTAATTTCAGGTAGAAATCCATTGCGAACTGATACACTTCAGGTCCCTTTTGCACATACAGCTTGCTATCAAAAGTCTTTTATTATAATAGGTTGTACTTTTTGGAACTCACTTCCATTTGAGATTACGTCATCAGAATCACTAGATTTATTTCGTCAAAAATGCTTTAATTACTTAATCGATTTGGAAGAATCAAATGATCTATAGATAATAATAATAATAATAATAATAATAATAATAATAATAATAATAATAATTATGGGTATGGAACTGTTAAAAGTCTGTTGGACTGATTTGAGTTGAGTCGAGTCTGGGTTATGTGTTCTGAGTTATAAACTGTAAATTACAAATTATAAATTTAAGCTATTTCACTACTTGTATTAATTATTTTTTATATGATTGAAAGAGGTCAAACCTTACGATTCAAAATAAATAAATAAAAATACATAGTCAGTAAGCCATTACATGACTTGTTAAAGACATCTTCCAAAAGACCATGTAAAGAAGTCATTCTGATTTGTATGCTGTCTAGTTCCTTATCAAAATGAAAAGAAAATAATCAGTAAATTAGAAAAAATTTATTTCACTCACAACTTATACATTTTTTTATATAATTTAAATTTAAATAAACAAAAGTAATTACTTATAAATGGAAGTATAATATTCTTCTTCAAGATCGTATAAATCGGCGGCCATGTCGTCACGCAAAGTAGCGAGTTTTTGATCGCACTCAGCCTGTTTTTGTCTGAATAATTTTGAATTTGTTGCAATCGCTTCGTTTACTGATGGAAAGTCATTTAAAATCAGGTACTGTTTTATATCTGATACCAACTTCATTAGGGATTCACCAGCGCGTACAATATTAGCAGCCCGTACGTGCATTTCGTAGGTATCCTGCTCACATTGAGTCATTCGCGATAGTTGTGAGTCTGTGTCACCTTTCCCCAGTTTCAAAATCTCTGTAATAATTTAAATTATTTATTAGTAACTTTAATATTTTTTTTTTATTTTTAATTGAGAATTTAAAGAATTCAAATTCTATGACTTGTGCAAATATTTCAGAAACTATCAGTCTTAGGGCAAAGTTTAAAGAGACTGAAATTGTCCAAAATTAAATTTCCTTTGGAAAGAATACCCACAAGCCCTATTTACACCTAAAATTTACCAAAGTAATGATAATAATTATTATTATTATTGGTACCCGTTGTATTTATCACATAAACTATCACTCTGAGAAAAAAATATAAAGAGTAAAAAATTTTAGGAAATTGAATTTCCTCTGGAAATAATACCCACAAGCCCTATTCACTCCTAAAATTTACACTAATAATTGATGAAAAAAAATATGTAAAACTACAAATTCCACAAAACTGCAAAAACTAATAAAAATTACGTTTATTTATTAAGCAAAAACTACTTTACAACCCTGGTTAAGAATTTCGATTGAATCCGATTGCGTTTAATCGAAATGCATCAGTTTCAATCGGAAAATATGCATAAAAATAAAAATATTATTTTCCGATTGAAATCAACTCAAAATTTTTAATCGAATTTATAGAATTCTATATAATTATATATAATCTATACGAAAACATTATTCGATTATATACAAATAAGATATAATTATGTACAATTGTATACAAATGGATCGGGCCATTTTTTCTATCCAATTTATGTATAATTTTATATAATTGTATAAAATCCTTTTTCATCGGGCGGGTATGGCCAGATGTAACTTTTTTTCACAACAATGATTTTTCATTCAAATTTTTATCATTTTAGTAATGAATTATGAAAAAAAAGATTCCAATCAAGTCAAGTAACTCGAACAAGACAACTTTTCCATCGGAATCGATTAGTTTAAGAGCAAAGGATAATTATTCGAATAGTTCGAATTATTCGAATTTTGAATCGAATACTATTTGCACATCCCTAGAATTGCCCCAACGATATGAAATATTTAATTTTCTAGCAAATTTATTAATTGTTGCTATAGCATTATCTTTAAAAGTCATCTTATTATCAATTATTACTCCTAAATAATAATAATAATAATAATAATTACCTTCAAAATTTTCCAACATTGATTTAATATCATCCTTCAATCTTATTGTATACGATTTAAGTAATGCTTCTTTACTTTGCGGTAATGTACGTACGCTACTCATCATATATTTATATACATGTATATTTATACACTAATTACTGAATTTTTAAAAAAAAATAAACAAATAATTCCTCGTGTTTGTTATTACTCTCATAACCTCGTCATTATTACTCGGCTTCTACTTTTTTCCCTCTACTTCACCTCGCACAACTCTCACACCTGCGCAGTAGATAACAGAACTTCACTCTTATGCGCAGTGGGTAAAATAAACTTCTTTCTTCTCCGTTCTTGCGGTCCCCACCTACTGCGCATGCGCACTTCCCATTAACTGCGCGTGCGCATAAAATATAACTCCGCGGGAATTAAAAATTTTTTAAAATTAAAATTTTATTTTTTTTTATCGATTTTATGAAATAGTAAAATTCATAAATTTCTTTTAGATTTTTCACATAATTATAAAATTTTTTTACTTTTTTGTTTTTTAGCAAAGCAGATTTTTATTTTTTTTATAAATTAAGGGGAAGGGGTGTATTGATTTAAACACACCCTCGGTGGCTCCCTTGAGCTTATCCTAGTTCCAGTTTCCAGTCTCTCGGTCGAATCGATATGACTCGCATTACATTTTTATTATTAACTAGAAATTTTATTAAAATAATTTAGAAATAAAATTTTTGTTTTGTTTTTTTTTTGGTCAAAAAAAAAAAGTTTTAGTTGTTAAAAAAAGTAAAAAAAACAAAAATGACTAAATTAGAAAATTATTTAACGAATTAAAAAAAATCTGTTATTATTTTTTTTTGTAAAATGGAGTTGAGTGAATTTATTATTTTGTCACTAATCGCAACTATTTCATGCAAATTACCTCCTAGTGATGACAATATTTTACACATTGGAGGAATATTTCCTATTGGAGGTGAAGGAGGATGGCAAGGAGGTCAAGTAAGTATTGATTTTTTTTTTTTTTAATTATTTAGATCCTTGATTAATATTTTTATGTGAGATGAGATGAGATAGCGAAGAAAGTGCTCGTGAGAGCACAAAATTTTTTGTGTTTAGTTTAAAACTGGGAACGAGAAGTTTTGTTATGGCGTTTGAAAAGTAATTCAATTCGAGTTTTCATTAAAAGGCAGTGTTGGGGTCATTAGTAATTTTTTTGAGGTTTGGGAGTAGAATATTTGAGTCGAGAAGTTAATTTCCGTTCAAATGAGTACCCACAAGCCTAATTTATTTTTTAGTCATTTTCGTGTAATTACTGGGTAATTAAAATAATTACTTTGTAGAGTTGAAGGATAAAGTACTCATGTGGGTACTTAATTTAAAGCTCACATAATTTCTCACTAAATTACTGATAAATAAGAAATTTTTAAGCTTCAGGTCGAAAGTCGCTCTTTAAATCAATTATTCAAATATTTTATTGCAAGAAGCTGTCGTAGGTTTTTCAAAATAAAATTTAAAATACATATATGTGTTCAGCATCAAATTTCCGTTGAAACGGGTACCCACAAAGGCTACTTATCTCCAATATTCTCAAAGTCATATAATATGGTCATACTTTTAGTAACAAAAAATGGTAAAATTTTTTTTACGGTATTTTTGACCAGATTTTCTAGTCCAGCGGTAAATTTTCGATTGATTGTGTACCCACAACCCATATCTATCTCTAATTATTTTTAAACAGTTATTAAGTAATTAATTAATTAATTAATTTTCCAGGCGTGTATGCCCGCAGCAAATCTAGCACTGGACGATGTCAATCGTGAGAAAAATTTACTACCAGGATTTGAATTGAAACTGCATTCAAATGACAGCGAAGTAAATTTTTTTTCTTAATTAAAAGAATTTTTTATTTTTTAAAGTTAATGAGTTGAATTTATTTTAGTGCGAGCCAGGTTTAGGTGCATCTGTAATGTATAATTTACTATATAATGCGCCACAAAAATTAATGTTACTTGCTGGATGCAGTACTGTCTGTACAACGGTTGCAGAAGCATCAAAAATGTGGAATTTAGTTGTCGTAAGTATTATTTTGGTGACTGGTATATTTATCTCGTAAACTATTGATCTGAGGAGGAAATTATAAGAGTAAAAAATTATGGGAAATTAAATTTCCTCTAGAAAGAGTACCCACAAGCCCTATTTATTCCAAATTTTTACTACAGTAGTCACAATAATAACAATTACCAGTACCCGTTGTATTCATCTCGTAAACTATTGCTCTGAGCAGAAAATTATAAGATTCAAAAATCGTGGGAAATTGAATTTCCTCTGAAAAGAGTACCCACAAGCTATAACTTTTTCGAATACTTAGTAAAATAATTAGATATTTAATTATTTAGCTTTGTTATGGTGCATCATCTCCAGCATTATCTGATCGTAATAGATTTCCAACACTATTTCGTACTCATCCTAGTGCAACTGTTCACAATCCAACTCGTATTAAATTATTTCAAAAATTTGGATGGTCACGTGTCGCCATCTTGCAACAGGCTGAAGAAGTTTTTATATCTGTAAGTAATTGTTATTTAGAATTACTCTGAATAATTATTTTAAATTGAATATTATCTTTATTTTAGACAGTAGAAGATTTAGAGGGCCGTTGCAAAGAGGCGGGTATCGAAATTGTGACACGTCAGAGTTTTTTATCAGATCCAGCAGACGCAGTGCGAAATTTACGGCGGCAAGACGCGCGGATCATCGTGGGCCTATTTTACGTTGTAGCTGCACGGCGAGTCCTCTGCGAAGTCTATCATCAGAATCTGTATGGCAAAAGCTACGTCTGGTTCTTTATCGGGTGGTACGAGGATAATTGGTTTGAAATAAATTTAGACAAAGAGGGAATAACTTGCACGAAAGAGCAAATGCGTCAGGCGGCCGAGGGTCACATGACTACGGAGGCCTTGATGTGGAATCAGAATAATGACACGACAATAAGTGGCATGACTTCCGAGGACTTTAGGATGCGGCTTAATAAAATGCTCAAAGAGGATGGTTATGATGTTGATAATAATCGATACCCAGAAGGTTATCAAGAAGCTCCGTTGGCTTATGATGCCGTTTGGTCTGTTGCTTTAGGTAATTTTTATTTTTATTTGTTTTTTTATGACTACTTGTCGAATTTCAAAATCAAACTTCAATTTGAGGTATCAAACTTCACTTTAATACATCAAACTTCCTTTCGATATCTCAAACATCACTTCAATGCATCGAACTTCCCTTCGATACCTTAAACTTTCCTTTGATACATCAAACTTCACTTCGATACATCGAACTTTCCTTTGATACCTCAAACTTCTCTTCGATACCTTAAACTTCCTTCGATACATCAAACTTCACTTCGATACATTGAGCTTCATTTCGATACTCAAACTTCCCTTCGACACATCAAACTTCACTTCGACACATTGAACTTCACTGTGATGTGTGGAACTTCCCTTTGATACCTCAAACTTCACTTCGATGTATCGAACTTCACTTCATTTCATCAAACTTCACTTCGTTACATTGAACTTTACTTCGATATATTGAATTTCACTTTTACATCTCAAGCTTTAATTCAATGTATTGAACTTCATTGTCCACACATTCAACTTCAAACTTGATTAATTGAACTTCAATATTTATTTCTTACACTCCACTTCGACACCTCAATCTTCAGTTTCGATACCTCGAACTTCAATTTCGACTAATTGCACTTCAGTATCAATACATCAAATTTCATTTCAATAAATATAAAAAATTTTTCTTCCCAGCTTTCAACAAAACAATGGACAAACTCTCAAGATCAGGAAAGAGCCTGAAGAACTTCACTTACACCGACAAAGAAATCGCCGACGAAATTTACTCAGCCATAAACTCGACCCAATTTCTTGGCGTCTCCGTAAGCATGTTCCCCTCGTACTTATTCACTTCACTGTAACCTAACGAACAACCCTATAATTCCAGGGATACGTCGCCTTCAGCTCCCAAGGAGACCGAATAGCCTTAACCCAAATCGAGCAGGTGATCGACGGGAAGTACGTGAAGTTAGGGTACTACGACACCCAGAGTGACAACCTGACTTGGAAGAACATGGAGCGCTGGATCGGAGGGAAGGTACCCCAAGACCGTACCATAGTCCGAAAAGTTCTACGAACCGTCTCGACGCCGCTCTTCGCCTGCATGAGCGCTTGTTCTGCCCTCGGAATCTTGATCGCCATCTTGCTGATAATCTTCAACGTCTGGAACCGTCACCGACGCGTCGTTCTCTCCTCTCATCCAGTCTGCAACACGATAATGCTCGTCGGGGTCATCATCTGCTTCATCTCCGTGTTCCTTCTAGGTCTCGACGGCCGGTTCGTCTCACCTGGGGAGTACGCCCACGTCTGCCAAGCCCGTGCTTGGATGCTGTCCATTGGATTCACTCTCGCCTTCGGTGCCATGTTCTCCAAAGTATGGCGCGTCCATCGCCTGACCACCAAGACCAAAGCCGACCAAGCGAAGCTCTTCATGGCCAAGCAAAAAGTCTCCAGCGTCCAGAAGAACATTCAGCCCTGGAAACTCTACACTATGGTCAGCGCCCTGCTGGTCATCGACTTCATCATTCTAGGTGCCTGGCAGGGTCTCGATCCTCTCCAGCGTACCATTGAAATTTTCCCACTGGAGCCTTCCCCCCACGGGGACGATGATGCCAAAATTAGTCCCGAACTCGAGCACTGCGAGAGTGAAAATAATGGAATCTGGCTGGGTCTCATCTACGGCTACAAGGGAATTGTCCTCGTCTTTGGTCTTTTTCTGGCTTACGAGACCCGCAGCATCAAAGTAAAGCAGATAAACGACTCCCGTTACGTCGGAATGTCAATTTACAATGTCGTCATCTTGTGTCTCATCACTGCCCCAGTGACGATCGTCATCGCGAGCCAACAGGATGCCAGTTTTACTTTCGTTGCTTTGGCAATTATTTTCTGCTGCTTCTTGAGCATGGCCCTTATTTTTGTGCCCAAGGTAATTGAGGTCATCAGGCATCCACGAGATAAAGCCGAGTCCAAGTACAATCCTGACATGGGAATGTCCAAAGAAGACGAGGAGCGGTACCAGAAACTCGTCAACGAGAACGATGAGCTTCAAAGATTAATTGCACAGGTCGGTTGGTTTTTTTATCAAAATGGCGGTTATTTATAAAATGGCGGCAGTATTTAAAAATTGGCGGTAAAATTTGAATTTGAATTTTCAGAAAGAAGAAAAAATCAAAGTACTGAAGCAGAGATTGGCGGAACGGGATGTTGTGAAAGGTGGCGCTGTAAGCGGATCTAATTTTGGAACTGGACAAGGGGGCGCTGCGGCAGGTGGTAATGTACCAAAAGACTCGCTGATTGTCGCGGACTTTGTTACCGGCGAGGGGACCTCTGATAGTGCAATCGGTGGGGGTATTTCTGTTTACACGAGATCTTCACGTGCATCCGCATCTGATTTTGAATTTTCAGAGTCATATCTTTAATTTAATAATAGTTTTTTTTTACTGCACTATCCCACTTATTTTTAAAATAAACTCAAAATGTGTGTCAATTTTCAAAATAAGTTCCCATGTCTTAATGCAAATAATTAACTTATTATTATTGATATTTAATGAGTTTTGAACATTTTCATTTTTAGAAAGGGGGTTAATATCGCGAAAACTAATGGGTTTAGACGAAAATTTTACAAGACTAAAGTTGTAGAAAATCAAATTTCCGGTGGAAACAGTACCCACAAGCCCTATGTGTAACAAATATTCACCAACATAACCATAATAATAACATTCTATGTCATTGAAATATTTATTTCCTAAACTATGGGGTTTAGAAGAAAAGGTTACAGGACCAAAGTTGTAGAGACTTTAATTTCCGGTGGAAAGAATACCAACAAGCCCAACTTATCACAAATATTTTTTCAAATAATCATAATAGTTGAATTTGTGATACCCGATATATTTATATCGCAAACTATTATTCTTACGATAAAAATTTATCTGTAAGAAATTATTCTAAATCAAATTTCCTCTGGAAAGAGTACCCACAAGCTATGATAACTATCAATATTTACATGAGTCGGTTAATTATTTGCGATTATTAAGACAATTCGGTGAAATTTACGAGTTTAAGCAAAAAAAAAAAAATATATATAAATGTTTAAATAATTGTAATTATTATAAAATAGGCCTATATATATTTTTTGGTCTTTATTATAGTTAATGTATAATAAAAAAAAATTTGACGAAAGTACAGACCTAAAAAAATATTAAAAAAAATTAATTGAGATTTTATTAATTTTGATATTTTTTTAATGGAAAAAATGTTTATACATAAATATAATAATAATGATAATTTATTATTTACCAATAATTATTTATCTGGGTCCAAATGATAACAATCAGCGAATTTTTAACAGAAAATATTAAAAACATTTTTTATTAATCGTCTTCCGATAGATTATTAAATTGCATGTCGCACGATCTATTAGTTTTATTTACAATTACTGAGCTAATAAGTCATGAGAAATTTTTTTTATCAATTTTGAATCTCGGAATCTATTGAATGTAGACCAATTCAACATGAGAGAAATTTTTCCTTCAAATCCCGAACGTTGATTTAAATCCTAAAATGTCCCCTTATCTCAATTTTCCTAGGAGTTATTAATTTTTTATGTTACGTCTAGAGATTCAAAAATTGAATTTTCCTAAAATCTCCCTCTATTTATATGGATCTATATAGATCGATATCTCGAAAACTATTGATCGAAACTTTATCAAACAGAAATGAAAAATGTTAATTGAAACTCAAGCTTTAATTTGAGCCCAACCCCGTTCCTTAACCTAAATTTCCCTAGAAGTTATGGATGTTCAAAGTTCCCTCTTTTAGATTCAAAAATTAAATTTCCAAAAATCTGTCTCTATCTATATGGATCTATACAGACCGATATCTCGGAAACTATCGTTCGAAATCTCATTAAACAAGAAAAAAAATTGAAGCGGAAGACACAAGCTTCAAAATGACAACACAAAAGAGCCTTTATCTCAATTACTTTCCAAGCTATAAATTTAAAAACTCAAAATGTCAATATCCCAATCTATGACCCAAAAATAACCTACTGTCTTTAATAATTAATATCTTAACAATTATCGATCCTGCACAGAAATCATTTATACAAAAATTGTAGCCACAAGTCTACCCTTTAATTTAAGCCCAACCCCATGCCTTTATTTCCATCACTTTAAAAGTTATGAATTTTTTAAGTTTTTGCCAAAAAATTTTCCCAACCCAAATTTGGTCAAAATCTATTCCAATCTATATAAATCAATATCTCGATTTCTAATGATAAAAAATCGATGTTATGGGTGGTCTTGAGATCGGAAAAAGTCTGATCTTTGAATAGAATCCACTTTCATTTCTTAATCTTATCAACTTTCTAAGTAATGAATTTGTAAACCTCATGACTTATAGCTCAGATATAAAAAAATATAAAAATTAATTACTTTATT
Organism: Microplitis deprimator; assembly: GCA_964016945.1. Classification (NCBI taxonomy): domain Eukaryota; kingdom Metazoa; phylum Arthropoda; class Insecta; order Hymenoptera; family Braconidae; genus Microplitis; species Microplitis deprimator. The sequence goes on from OZ024713.1 coordinate 171,167, forward strand.
TAATTAGCGCATGTTTAATTAACTCATTACTAATTACCGTAATAAATAATTGCAGTTAAATCTCGTTAGATTGTTTTATCAACGCTAATTATTAATAAAGTACTTTAATTTTATTTACAAATGTAAGCCTCATTAAAAACTCCCAAATAAAAAATTCATAATTTCAAATCACTGATCAATCAAATTGAATTAATTAATTAATAAATAAATAATCTAAATATTCTAACGAGATTTAAAATGCTTTAGATAATTATTTTTCTCATTCATAAATTTGGGAGATTTTTTTGAGGTAAAAAAAAAAAAATTGTAATTTTTTTTTTTTAATTTTAATTATTTATGAATGGGAAAAATTAATTAATTAATTTTCTGATGAATTAAAAAAAAAAAAAGATTTTTTTATTTTTATTTTAGAAACTGATCACAATGGCTAGAAGATGGATCCCCAAAAATTCATACAAAAAAAAAATTTTAATTAATTAATTAATTAATTAATGGAATGATTTAACTGCAATGAAAATAAAAAAAAAACAATTTTATTGTAAAAGTGGTGAAGTAGAAAAAAAAACTAGAAAAAAAACTTTAATAGCAAAAGAAAAATTTTTTAAATTTAAAAACTAAAAAAAAACAAAATTGAATTGCCAGTTAATTTTATTTAAATTAAATAAAAAAATGTTGAAGAAAGTATTCATATATTGTCTATGTATATAAATTATATAAAAATAATAATAATAATAATAATAATAATAATAATAATAATAATAATAATAATAATAATAATAATAATAAATTATTAAAAAAAAAAAAAAAGTATTTTTCTAATTTTTAAATTTTCCGCACATTAAAATTTTTCCCGCCATTTAAAAAAAATTTCTTTGTTAATTAATTACTAATTATTTAGTTTTAACCGTAATTACAGTCATTACTTTTTTTGTTTTTCTTTCAGATAAAAAAAATAAAAACTTATTTTTTATTTAAAATTTCAAATTTTATTCAGTAATTTATTTATTCATAAGTAATTAGTTAATTAATATATTATATATATATATATATATATATATATATATATATATAATATATTAATTATTGAAACGAATAATTTTTTTAATTTTTAAATATTCTGTAGTTTATAATTTTTCCCGCGTAATATAAAAATTTGAACGCATGCGCGCAAAATTAAACTACCGCGCATGCAGAGGTTTGAAACTGACCTAGAATTGCAAAATGGCGGGGCAACGAAAAGAAACGTGAGGAGGAAAGAAGGAGAAGTGTTGTTACGTTTTATTTAATTCTAATAATCAAATAAATGACTAGTTAATTTATTACTGTCATTAGTTTAATAAAAATAGAGTTTAGTAATAATAGAGTAATTAGAAATGTCATTCGGAACAAGTTTTGGTGCTGCGACGCCTGCAAGCCAGCCGTCATTTAACTTTGGCAGTCAATCAACAACAGCAACTCCTGTAAAACCTAGTAAGTAACTTCTTTTTTTAATTATTATTATCAATAATTACTTTATTTATCTTTCAATTTTTTTTTATTTTTTTTACATGAAAAAAATTTAATCGGATTTTTTTCCCGCTGAAAAAAAAAAATCATTCATAACCTCAAATTTATATTTTTGCAATTAATTAAACAAATAATTAATTAGTTATATGTAATTAGTATTTTTAAGAAATCATTAATTTTTTATTTAATTTTAATTTATCTGACTGCTGACAATTAATTTTTTTTTTTTTTTTTTTATTCAAAATAAAGGAAATTTTCATTTTTATTCAAAAAAATATTTTTTGCTGCTGATTATAGTTGATGACTTGAGTATATAATTGTATAAAGCTTCGATAATTAGGTAATTAATTTAAAAAAATTAAGTAATTAAAAAAAAAAAATTGGCGGGAAAATTTAAAATTCGAAAATTATCTTTTGTTTAAATTTTTTTTTTTAACTTAATTTAATTATAAAAAAGTGGATACTGGTAGATTTGAGGAAGATATTGATACCTTATTTGTAATCGATTTAATTAGAGTTCTTTATATTAATTATCCTTTAGTTTTCTATTATTTTATTCTAAAATTATATTCGATAAATTCAAAAAATTTTTATTGACAAATTATTGCTTACTTTAAAATTTGGTAGTTCAAAAATTAGTGATCGAAATTTGACCAAACAAGAATGAAAATTTTTCCTTGAACTCTAACATTTAATTTGAGACCAAAAACGAGTCTTTATTTTAATTAGTTTCGAAGTAATTAATTTTTTAATTGCAATCAATTTTTTTTTTTTCCTAAATTTGAAGATTTTTGTTGAAGAAATTTTATTTTACTTCGAAATTCAATATTTCGTTAACTATCAGTCAAAAATTCATCAAACAGTAATGAAAATTGTGGCTTATGATCTTGCCTTCAATTTGAGACCAACAGTAAGTCTTAATTATAATTAGTTTCTGAGTAATTAATTTTTAAAGATTGACAGTTTATTTTCTGTTTAAATTGCACGAAAAATCTACCCCTATATATATAGATCGATATCTCGAAAAATATTGGTCGGAAGTCGATTATACAAAAATGAAAATTGTAGCCAATGTTCTCATCTTTAATTTGAGACCAATGACGAGTCTATATTTCAATTAGTATTCAAGTAATGAATTTTAAAAAAATAATTAGCAACGATCTTTTTGGTGTCGCGAGAGTCGAGAATAACGAGATGAGACGAGATAAAAATATTCGATATCGAGAATGGGTTGAGAGAAAGCAATAATTATTTTCTAAAAGACGAGAAGTCTCGAATGTTAGTAAATTAATTTAAAGCTTAGATTTTTAATGTAATCAGGTCCTAAAAACTACAAGATCCTGGAAAATAATTTTTCTATGTATCAATTTTTTGCTCAACATTAAATTAAATTTGACTAATCTAATAATAAAAATAACTATCATCTAATGATAATTTAGCAAAGAATAAGCGTGGAATGTTTAAATTTTATTTTTCTACTGAAATAAAATTTTGAAATTGATTAAGACAAGCATAAGTATGTGAAGACATTTATTATGATTAATAATTAATGCCACATTGTCAAAATTCTGAAAATAAAAATAATGATATTTTATATTAATGATTTAATAACTTAGAAATTTAATTAAGGTAAAAGCACCAATTATTGGCACTATAAGAGACAAGATTATAATTTCATATTTTTTACTATATTAACGATAAATATCATTGAATTTTTATTTTACCATTGTCTTAATTAGTCTTTTGACTTATCAATTCCATACTTTCTGATAATAATAAATTTAATTTACTAATTAATTGCAAGCGATAAAATAAATTACCCGGGTACACCAATTATTGACAGGTTAAAACCCGGCTGTTCTAGTTACTGACATGCTGTTGCTCCAATTATTGACACCCACAATGCGCATGCGTAATTAACCTGTAGAACTAAATTTTAAAAATCAAGCCATTAATTATTATTCAATTAAACACGAAATTATTCAAAATATTTTCTTAATAGATGAAAATTAAAACCGATTAATCGCTTTTTTATAAAAATTTAATATATGACAGCATGGGTTCTCCAATATTGTCGTTTAGGTTTGTAATGGACTTATGTTTAAAAAAAAAAGACGTTACGGCGCTGTCTACTGACCTGCCAATATGAGATACAATTTCAATATTACGTACTAATTATTGACATCCACTATTTTAAAAATAAAAAGCATAAAATTTACTGTAAATATATCGTAGTGTTAATTTTTCATATTTTATTTATTTATAAAAAAAAGTTGATGTGATTAGATTGAAAAAATAATTAAAAATCATCGTTTCAAAAGACTGCTTTTCTAAACGGAATAGTTAAGAAAATCGACGCTCACAAGCAGTTTTGATAGACACGAATAAACTTTATTTTTTTTTTAATAAATATTTGATATTTTTCTCTAACAATAATTTTTTTTTCAATTTCTTGAATTATAAAGATTGTTAATAAATGTATACGATCATTATTAATATAGTAGATAATTAAATATGTTTTCAAATAGAATAGGGTGTCAATAATTGGACCCCTGTCAATAATTGGTGCTTTTACCTTATGATTAATATGAGAACAATTTTCAAAGAATCCGCCAAAACTTATCCGTGTAAATTTATTTCAATCTTAAAATCGATATCTCGATAATTAACTTATAAAATTCGATACTCCAAAACTAAGATTTTAGCCAGCAATTAAATTATTCGGATGAATATCGTCAGAGTTAATTAATTTTACTTAATAAGTATTCAAAATTTACAGAAAAATAAACAAAAGTAATGTTTTAAATTAAAGCGGGCTTTGGAACGCCGTCATTTGGCTTCAGTACACCAGCAACAACAGCGCCAAGTCTCTTCGGCACCCAATCAAACTTCGGCGCCCAAAGTTTCGGTACCCCGTCATCAAATTTCGGCACCTCAACATCCGCAACCACCAACACTTTTACCAGCACCGGTTCTACTTTCGGTTTCGGTACCCAAAACTCTTCTTCCTTTGGCGCTCCAGTCTCATCAAGCTTCGGTGCCCCTGTGTCCTCAACCTTCGGCACAACATCAAATTTCGGCGCTCCAACTTCAACATTCGGCGCACCAACAACTTCAAGCTTCGGTTTTGGCAACTTCAATCCCACAACGACCACCCCCAGTCTCTTTGGTAATTTTCCTACCACCAGCGCCCCCGCATTCGGTAGCTCGTTCACTTCATTCGCAAAACCCGCCACAACCTTCACCGGATTCGGTCAGTCAACGCAGCCCGGTTTTGGCGCCCAAACTTCACTAGCTCCTAGCTTCGGTGGAACTTCACTCGGTTTCGGCACATCAGTACCTCAAGCTCAGCAACCAGCCACAGCATCCGAGGCTCTTTACAACGCGGTCTTCAACTGCCAGCTGTTTAATGATGAGCGTGACAACACAATCGCCCGGTGGAACCTCATCCAGGCTCTCTGGGGCACTGGGAAAGCCTACTACGCCACAGACAAGCCCCCCCTGGAGCTAAACCAAGAGAATCTTCTCTGTCGGTTCAAGGCAATTGGCTACAGTTGCATGCCCACGACAGATAACAATGACGGCCTGATTGTCTTGTGCTTCAACAAAAAAGAGAATGACCTCAAAGAATCCAAACCCCAGCTGATAACATCACTGACCGCCATTTTGGGCAACAAACCCAACCTCACAATTAATGTGGACAATGTCAAGGCTTCCGGTGACTCAAAGTGTCAAGTTGCGATCTGTGTTACTGAGAAAGGAGTCACCGGGTCGGTAAGAAAGATTCCTGCCAACGAACTCGTAGGATTTCTGAGTCAGCTCGTCCAGAAACAACAGCTGACTTCATTAGGAGTCGAAAACATGTTTGCGCAAGTAAAACTTGACGCAGCTGCGCTTAAAGAGTATTTAGAGAACCCACCATGCGCGATAGACCCCAGGCTTTGGAAACAAGCTCAGCTAGACAATCCTAACCCCGAAACTTACATTCCTGTGCCGATGATCGGGTTCCAGCAAGTGAAGTACCGGCTCAAGTGTCAGGAAGAGGAGACTGCGAGGCATCGGGCGTTCTTAGATCAGGTCGCTGAGAAGATCCAAGAGTTACAGAGAGCCCACACTGCAACCCAGGCCCGGTTAAAGGAACATCGACGCTCGTTGTTGGAACTTCAGCACCGCGTACTTCAGGTCTTGGTAAAACAGGAAATAACTAGAAAAGTTGGGTTAAGTCTGCAACCGGATGAGGAAGTCCTGACCAGGAGATTCGAGGCGATGCATGCGCAGATCAGTGCGCCGACGCAGTTTAAGGGTAGGATCAGCGAGATGTTGAGTCAACTGAGAATGCGCAGACATGTTGACCTTCAGGGACAGGAGAGGTACACTATGGACCCCATCGCGCAGGATGACATCAAAGCGGTGAGTCTTTTATACTTTGAGCGGGAAATTTAAATTTTAGGCGGCAATTTTGAATTTTTTAAATTTTGAGGTTAGGATCGAATTTCTTGGGACCTATGGGGAATTTTCAGTCTTGTGAGGGCTTAAAATGTTTGGAAATAATTCCTGGATAATTTTATTTATTAATTTTTAGAAATTTGAATTATCTGATTGTAAATTTTGGAGTTAAATGGGACAAAATTTAATTTTCAAAAAATTAAATGCTCAAAATTGATTAATTAGAGTTCAAAATTGTTGCCGAGAATGTAATTATTGTTATCCATGCACATCCGTTCATTTTTATTCCTTAGTCATGAATTTTTGGAAATTGAAACCAAGGAAAATTCAAATTTTTATCCTAGATCCTTACACTTATTCATTTCTTGAGTTCTAATTGATCAAAATATATCGAAAGGGTGGTCTAGAAATCAGGAAAAGTCTGATCTTTAATTTGAGCTCAATTACAAGTCTTATTTTTAATTAGTTTCGATAGTAAAAATTTTTAAAGTAAAAAATCGAAAACTTGAAAATTTGAGTTCACTATTTTGTCTTTAAAATTCGATATCTCGAAACCTAGTGGACGAAACTTGATCAAACATTAATAAAAATCGTAACAGAAAGTCTCATCTTTAATTTAAGTCCACTTCAGTGTCTTAATTCAAATTATTCAAAAAGTTATGAATTTTTTAAGTTCAAATTCTGTTTCGATTTAGATATTTCTAGTTTCAACTAAAGCTCGTGTTCAAAATTCGATATCTTGAAAACTATTGACCGGAAGTAGATCAGACAAAAATGAAAATTATAGCGAAAAGTCTACTCTTCAAAAGGAGACCCATCGTGTTTTTGAATCTTCATTATTTTCCAAGCTATGAATTTTTTAAATTCGAAAACTAAATTTTTATCAAAACTGAATTTTTTTACTTTGATCTGTCTATCTATACAGATTAATATTTCAGGAACTATTGAACCTAGATAAATCTTTTTTAAACAAAAGTAATAGCTTCAGGTCCTATCTTGAAAATGCGACCAACCGCGATCCTTAATCTCTGTAAGTTTCCAAGTTATGAATTTTCAAAGTTCAAAAAATCAATTTTTGCTACGACTGAATTTTTTCTTCTGACCTGTCCATCTATACAGATCAATATCTCAGGAACTATTGATCCTAGATTAATCTTTTTTAGACAAAAATTGTAGTTATTGGTCCTATCTTCAAAATGAGACCAACCCCATTCTTTCGAATCTCGATAAGTTTTTCAGTTATAAATTTTCAAACCAATTATAAAAAATCCCACATCAAAATATTTCAGTTTTTTCCTTAAATTCCTAACAATTAAAAACTTCAATTTTCTAAATTTTTTTCTCAAAATCCATAAAAAAAAAATTTCCTATAATTTAATTTAATCCTTAAAAATAAATCCAAAACTTCTCAATTTCTTGCCCAAATTCCTGAAATAAAAAAATTAAAAATTAAAATTTTTTATTTTTTGTTGCTCAGTATCTCAGTCTCGAGCAAGATGGAATGGCCCAACTGATCGATACCATCAGCACAGATCTCGAGCACCTAAAAGTAATAAAAGACGGCATGGCGGACCTCCTAACCGGAAGTACAGCCTGAGCCTTATTATAAAAAAATTAAAAATAAAACTTGTAATTTAAAAAAAAATTATAAAATTTTCTTTTTTTGGTTTTGTGAGAAAAAAAAATAAATGCCCATTTATAAATAATAATAATTATTATTTTATTTATTAAATCGATACATAATTTAACAAAATTAATTTCTTAACCTCAAGGCACTTGGGATCGACAATTAAATTAATCAATTGATTGATTAATTAATTAATTAAAATTACTTTTGATTTTTAAAAATTTTTTTCGAGTTATTTACAATCGAGGCACGACAGTTGAGCAATTAATTGCTAGCTAACATTAATTATTGGTTATTAATAATTATTATTTGGCTTAACAGTCTGAACAAAACAATTAAATGGATAATTAATAATTATTAATTATTATTTATTATTTATTAAAATTAGTTAATAATTACAAAAATATTTAAATAATTATTAGGAGAGGGTTAGGAATTAAGTGGAAAAAGACCGGAAATTAGAGGTGATCGTTGCGGAGACCGTCGGGTTGATAGCGATCTCGGCAATGAAGACCTAGGCCAGCTAGACCTCCGGATAAATAAACACACGAAAATTTTTTCAAGTCCTTTGATTTGGTTATTTTCTTGTTGGTATTGAGGAAAGACGAGTTGGGGATGAGGAAGAGTTGGTAAGATGGCGGGGAATTTGAAATGGATGTTTGTTTTTGCGGGAAATTCAAATGGGATTTAAGTTTCGGACACTTGAGATGTGATAACTTTTTTTTAAGGCTCAGATTTGTTTAGAATATGATAAGCATGCGGTTTAAGAATTCTAAAATGCTCGAATAATTTTTCCTATGACATAAAATATTTTTTTTTTTTTACAAATTTTGTGGTTGGAAGACTTCGGGGCACATAAGCCCGTAATTTTTAACAAAAATACAGATAAATTTTTTTTTAAGGCTCAGATTGGTTCAGAATTTATAGAACGTGTAGTTTATAAGTTCCTCAATGTTAGAAAAATTGTTTTATGCCATGCAAAATTTTTTTTTTCTACAAATTTAGCCGTCCAAAGACTTCTGGGGCATATATGCCCCTAAAATTTTAACAAAAACACTCATCATTTTTTTTTTAAGGCTTAGATTCGTTCAGGATTTAAAAGACCTAAAGTCTATAGACTCTAGAATATCGAAAAAAATTTTCTATGGCATAAACAATTTTTTTTTTTTTTTTTTTTTTACATTTAGCCGCCCAAAGACTTCTGGGCATATATGCCCCCAAATTTTTAACAAAAACAGTCATAACTTTTTTCCTAAACATAAATTAATCCAAAACTTCTAGAAAATATTTTCTAGGACATAAATACAAGTTTTTCGTAACACAAAAATTTTTTTTTAAATTGGCGCCAAAATTTAAAATAAAAATGGCGCTCTAGTAATTTATCCAGATCTAGAATCGTCATCAAACGACACAAGATACATTTTGCAGCTCTCAACTACGACATAAAAAATGAAAATGAGTAAAAATAAGGCACCGATTGGCGCCACCCTATCAAAGGATCATTTTTAAAGATAAAATATAAAACAACAATATTTGGCTCTGTTAACTAACTCATAAAATAACCATAAATCACTTATTAACAGTCAAATCAAGCGGAAGCTCTTGTGCTTCCTCTCCCTTGGCGTCTATTTGGGCCTCCCTTCCATCCCTGAGTCCCAAATTGCTCCACATGCTCTGTAGCTCGTACTTCAAATCGACCTGACCCAAGAGCTGCCTGAAGATCGGGTTCTGCGTCTTCATGATGAGGTCCGAGAGGATTTTGGTCTTCTCTAGCAAATGCTCGCTGTGAACGCAGCACTTGTGGCGACAGCAGCACTCGTCCTTCTTGGCGTTTTCGGGCATGTCGACGTCCATTTTCTCAACCCTCTTGATCACAGAATGCCGAATTGGTTCTTTCTTTGCCGGGGTGTTGACTATAGACTCAATATTCCGGTAGTCGACAGTCGCGACCTTGAGTCCCTCTTCCTCTTTTATAGGCGTTGACTGCATCATACGTGGGAGCGAGGTCTTGTGTCCCAGCAGGTCCTGGCAGGGCGAAGAGTCCCGGAATGTCAGGGGACTGGCGTAGCTGGGACACTGGAGTCGCTCGGGCGTGCGGAATTCGTCAAAGATCCGAGGGTACGTGCTGATAACCTCAAAGTTTTTGGGCGGGGTCACTTGTGAGTCCTCATTGGGCGCAGGTTTCATTGGAAGCTCTTGTAAATGGAGGTTGTAGGTATTTTTCCACTCGACTAACTTGCGTTGCTCCTCGAAGCTGTTGGTCCCCTGACTAGGGCTCGAGGAGGTGCTTTCTAGACTCGAGTTCTTCTTATCAGACTCGCTGGAGACCTTTTCAGGCGTAACTTCATAGCTTGGAAGCTTTTCGTCACCGAAATGCTTCTGCTGCTTGTTGTTGTTGTTGTTGTTGACGTAGTGCCTGTAGGTTTTTACGTGCTTGCGTAATGACGAAGGGTCCGTGTACCTTTTCGGGCATCCCGGAACCTTGCAGCAGTAAGGCTTGTCTACGGAGTGCGTGCGTGTGTGTTTGAACCGGTCTGATGAGTTGGAGTAGGCCTTCTTACAGCCCTCGACGGGGCAGGCGTAAGGTCGCTCGCCAGTATGAGATCGGGCATGGATTTTTAGGTTTTCTGCTCGGCTAAAACTCTTGTCACACTGGAAACAATGGTGTGGTTTCTCGTTTGTGTGTGTTCGTACATGAACCAGCATTTTGTACCTGAAATAATAAGTTTATTAGAAACTTTAGTTTCATGCGTGAATTAGGATATGAATCGAAACTAGGAATAGTTTTGCCTGTGTCTAGTCAGAGGTATATGTCTCCCAATCAGGTTCAGATATATCTATCGCAGAAGTATCTGTTTCTGACCGGGTACAGGAATGCCTAATTATGATTTATAAGACCTGAATCAGACCCATACCGGCAAGGGACTGTGCCTGAATCAGGTTCAAACACTAGACAGGGTCACTTGTCCCTGGATCAAGTTAGGGTATGAGGATTATCTGACTGGACTGTGTTCAAACACGCCTGTTCAGGATCAATTGGATCTTAATCAGGTTTATGTCGGCCTGATCAGGATTGTCGTACCTAAATCAGGCCCAAGAACTCTGAGAGTACATATTCCCAAATCATGTTCAAGTGTGTATGTCTCAGGGATATCTTCCCCTTGCCAGTTCTAGGTACACTCGATCAGGACTTCTTGGAGCTGAACTAGGTCCAGACACGTTAAGTCAGGATTGTTCGTGCCTGAATCAGGTTGTTAGTATTTATAAAAATAATTACCTAGCATTGAATCCTCTTTCACCCCGTGGACATCCTTCCCAACCACAATAAAATAATCCTCGTGATCCAGGTGCTGAATGTAATCTCCCCACATGTCCCGCCAACTGTTCCAATGATGCGAACCATCTTCCGCAATTCAACCATCTGTAATAAATATATAAATTATAAACAATTCCTTATCTATTTATTAACATCAAACATATTACAGTTTATAACTCCCAGCTATTTTATCATAAATATTGATTCTCGATTTATTTATATATTAATGAAGATAAAGCGATACTATCGATGCTCAGATCGCGATTCGCGTCACACTTGTCGGCTTAATTAAAGTCAATTTTTGTTGACAACTTTTTATTAACGCCTATTGACTCTACTTTACCTCAATAAATTTACCACTACGAATCATTTATTCATTTAATATCGCAGTATTTTTTTAAATTTATATTTATAACAGTTCATTCGACCTTTCGACTTTTATTTTTTTTTTTTAATTATTTTTATTTAAACTTGATAAGAAAATTATTAGAAAGCATTTTAATCTTAATGCGTCTCAATAACACGTGACAGCAGATGACTCGCCATGATTCAACTCTGTCTCAAGAAATAATCAATTTTTTTATAGATTATCCCTTAAAACAAAAGTTTTTTATGCCTTAATGACAAAGTCTATGCCCGAATTGATAAATCCCCTGAATCAGAGCTTTCGATGGCTAAATTACCCAACGATTGCATTCTTATGGCTATAGTAGGGTGTTGTAGGTTCTAATTAGGTCATTTAGGCTCAAATTTAAAGTAAAATTTCGAAATTACCTGCATTTAAGTTGAGCATTCTCTCCCCGTCTTACGGAACCGAGCTCCAAGCTAGAATTGGATGCATCTGAATCACTGTGAGCTGGACTAGCAGGTCCAGCAGAGACTAGGCTCGTTGGTGAGGCTCCCAAATTGGTGGTACCAGTTGGTGACGCATTCAAATCATCTTCTGCGAGCATTCTGTACGGCCAGCTGGGCAAATCCACTTGATAAAACGGACTCGTTGGTTGATAGCCCTGGGTATTTGCCTGCTGATGATGATAGTAGCTGGATACTGGGCTGTAGTAACCAGGTGATGCTAGCAAACCCGGATATCGAGCCGCTCCGTACTGATTTACTTGATTTGGCATTCTACCCGGCACGTAAACAATCATTTTTAGTATATTTTAATTATTTTTCAAGATGTGATTTATAGCAAAGATCAGATTTTCTGGTCCGTTGAATTTGGACCTTCTTAATTTCGAGCCCTGACGGTCGATACAGATGACTGAGTGTTTAGTTTACTGTTTTTTTTTATGATTTAATTCAAATTTATGGAAATGCCTTTTTCGGCGGAAATAAAAATTATCAGAATTTATCAAAATTTAAAGGTTTTTCATCCGGATTTTTTTTCCGGTCTCTTCCACGTAACTAGCAGACCCCTCCCCAAAAATTATAGCTTTGAGTTCCAGGATCCAGTCGCTTTTTAACTAAAACTCAAAAACGCGTCTTTCAGCCCAAATTCAAAAATCGATCAAATTATCTCCAAATAGTCTAGTTTCCTCAGTTTTTTTTTGCCTCTCCCTTCCAAGTAACTAGTGGAGCCCTCTCCAAAATTTGCGCCAAGCAATTCCAGATTCCAGCCGTTTTTCAACCAAAACTCAAAAAGACGCCTTTCCGGCCGAATATAGAAATAGATGAAATTTTTTAAAATTTATCTTTAATTAAAAATTATTTTTGTTTCTACCCTTAAAATTTCTTCTCCTATACACAACGCGACCCAATTAAAAAAAAAAACCTCAAAAATACCGAAATATTTCACTTTTCTAAACCAACCGAATTCACTAAAAGGAAAATATTGAGCTTATTAGCAACGAAATTGAATCAAGACGTTCCAGGTCTTGTTAGAATATAACCCAGTAGTATTTTTACTATAAAAATATCTAACTTTCACTAAAACAATCTCTTAATTTTTAATAAACAAACACAGTCCGAGTCCGTATCGTCAGATGTATTTGAACCGATTTGACTTGAGAATACGGTAGCTCAAAAATTGTTTACTGTACTCTATCGAGAACATAACTAGGCTGTTTTCTAACACCTTTCAGAATAAATAATTGTCACCCAACACAAAAACACTAGGCTAATATAAATATTTTCAATTGTTTTTCAATCGATTTTTCGATAATTATCTATGTTTCGTAAAATAACTGTCTTCAAATCACTTGACACGTCTTCGATGTTCTATTTAATTCGTGAAACATTGTACTTTAGTCGGTTATCTCAAGAGCGCTGATAATAAACGCGATATATGCTCAAGAGTTATTGCGCTACTTCTTTATATACATTTCCCCTATCGTTTAATGCGATCCCTACTCTGACGTTCGATAAAATGCCTACAGTATTCGATACCCGAGTTTTGTGATTCTCTGGTGGGGAATCTGTTTATAGTCCGTTTTGCGATATATATAATATATTTTTTTATTGTTATATTTATTTATTTATTTATTTATATATAGGAGGTAAAATATATCTGATTCTATTCATATCTTTTATTATTTTCCGGGCGTGTGAGGTACTTTGGACACCAATTGATCTTCATTGAATGTAATTGTGCGTAATTGGCTTTATTGAAGGAAAATTTTCAAGATCAATTTTAAGACGGATTTATCTAAACTTGTACTAAAAATTAATAGGCATGATTGGAGGGTTCTGGATAGGAAATTTACTGGAGAATACAAAAGTATAAGGGGTAAAAGTCCCTTAGATTGATAGTTTTTAAGTAAAAGCTCCGGAAGTGTAGTAATACAAATTTTGTTTTTTTCTCGGAATCCACTATTTATTTAACGGGCTGTAATTTTTTAAACGTTTGAGGTAATTAGACGTTTATGGACACTTTTGGTTAGGAAATTTACCGGGGAACAAAAAAGTATTGATACTAAAAATGCCTAAAATTGATAGTTTCCTCAAAAAACGGCCTAGAAATGAAGAATCTGTATTTTTGTCGAAAAAATTAAGATTTGATTATTATTATTAATAAAAAAATACATAATTGATTATAATTGTTATCAGGAGATAAGAGCGACATGGGGGGTGTAAAAAAATTTAATTACTAATTTCATTTAAATGTTTTAGTCGTGATAGGAAAGTTACTCAAGGTCACGGAGTTTATCTACAAATTATTTTAAGCATTTTTATTTTTATTTCTTTGCTTGATTTGATATAAAAAAAAAAAAAAAAAAAAAAGAAAAATAAATTACTGGATCCATTAAAGAGTACCCCCAGCGTACATCGTCCTTGGCGAGTATTAATGAATACGCCTTGTTCTTTAAATTCTTCTTTTTTTTTTTTATTTTGTTGGTCGTTTTCTTGCGAGCGGCGATTCTACATGACACCCCATGGACCGCGAAGCTGCCGGCGTCGGCATTCTTTGATCTTAAGTCAGCCCACTGAGAGCTCGGCAACAGGTAGGTTTCAAATAGAGAGAGATCGACGGGATGGGAAAGGTTTCGGGTAGGAAGAGGAAGGGAAAGAGAGGGGGGGGGAATAATAATAATAGTTGTGATGATGATGATGATGATAAAATAAAGATCGGGATAAGAATGGATGCGGTTGATTTCAATTCTACTGTTTGCTAGAATAGTTTAAATTTTTTTGGGACTAAGGCCCAATTCGTGAAGTTTGGTGAGAATTATTGTTGGGAAAATTTAAATGACGAAAATTTATTTCTTTTTAAAGTTTTAGTAAGGCCCAAACTCTTTTAGTAAGATTCAAAATGTTTGGTAAGGCCCAAATACACTTTTTTGCCAGACGCAAAATGGTAGAGAGGGATTAAATTCAAAGTTTACACAAGGCCCATCATTTTGATGAGGTTCGAAGATAAAATTCTTGATAAGGCCCGAAATGAAAAAACTTAAAATCCACTGGTACGTTTAGGCCCAGAAGTTAGATCTTTTTATACGAAGCTCTGATCTGATTCTATAAGACCCAAAGTTGAAAATTTGAATAGGGCCCAAATTAATCAGTATTTACAGACTGAAGAAAATATCTTTTTAATTAAAGCTCAGGTAAATTTAGTGGTATGAGGTCCCCAATCGCAGATTATTAAATAAGGCCCAAAGTTGAAAATTTTTTAAAACTGAGACAGGAGAATTTTTAAGGGGATAAAAAACAAAATTATAAAACTGTCCCACACTAAAACGAATCGTATCATAAACTTTAAAATGGGAGATGATGCCCAAAAATTCAAATAAGGCTCGAAAATAAAATAAAATAAAAATTTTTGAAAAATAACAACAACTAAATCTCTACAATAAGGAAAATTAATAACACGAAAGTAAGTCTCAAAATTATAAACATGAAGATGAGGCCCAAAATTAAAAATGTTAAAAATTGGGCCTAAAAGTATAATTTCTTAGTGAGATAAAAAGTTACAAAATAGCCTCAATATAAAATAAATATTGATACAAACTAAAAAATGGGGAGTGAGGCCCAAAAATTTAAATAAAGCCCAAAAATAAAATTACCCCAAAATTAAATTTAACTTTTAAAAAAGTAATATAAATTAAGTCCTTACAATAATAAAAATTGAAAACATGAAAATAAGACCCAAAAATAAGATAAGTCCCAAAAACAAAATTAAAAATGCATCAACGAAAAAAAAATGTTTAATATCGACCAACTCACAGCATGAGAATTGAACGTGTTATTTTACTCGCTCTTGGGGGTTCTTTTCTTTATAAATCTCCGTATTTTATTTCAATAGTTTTTTTTTCCTTTATTTTTTGGTGAGTGCGAATGAGAAAAAAGAAGTGAAAAAAAAAAAAATAAAGTAAAAAAAGAAGGAGAAAAAGACTCAGAGACCTCAAGAGATCTCTTGAGTGCCTGCTGCCGTTCTCGGATATTCTGCGGCCGTGTAGCTGAAATATATACAACACTGCTCTCAGAGGAAGTATATAGCGGCCACAAGTGCCGTGGGAGAGGGAATTTTTAGTCTACAAATGGAATCCCTGTGGTGTTCAAGATATTTGACAAAATTCAATTTTAAACAAAAGTTTTTTAATTTTTATACCCGTTTACGAAAAAAATTAATTTTTATTTTTCACACGCTGTTACTCTTAAACTACTTAAAATAATCAAAACTTTGAGGAAGGGTTTGAATAGGAAATTTTATGAGCTACAAAAAAGTATTCGTAGTAGAACTTCATAAGATCAATAGTTTCCTCAGAAAAATCCTGAAACTGAAACCCTCATAAATTTTTTACAAGAATAATTTGTTCCCATGACTATCTCTGATACTGAAACCGCTCCAATTACTAAACTTATTGAGATAAATCAACTTTTAAGGACATGATCGGTTAGTAAATTTACTAGACTACAAAAAAGTACTGATAGTAAAAATCCCTAAGATTTATAGTTTTTGAGAAAATGACCTGAGAATTAAAAAAATTAAATACAGGCTTTGAAATGAGATTTAATGTCAGTAAAAAAAAGAAAAGTTTAAATACTAATAAAATAAGAGTATGGATATGTAGTATGAAAGAGAAAGGAATGAGAGATGTATATAATATTATACAGTACGTATTACAAACGGGACAGAGGATGGCTACCGGTCGCAGCGGGAGATCGCACCGGGGGTCCTTCCGAGGCTACCGACTATTTTTTCGCTTCTCTTTCTACTGACTCCGTCTCGCTCGCGTGGTTTTACTTAAAACTAATGTATCAAAGCTAAAATCACCATTTCAATTACAAAATTTTTAATTACACTCAGTAAGGCCTCAATTTCTTCATAATACCCAAATATTACTTTTATTTTTGGGCCTTAAGACAAAGAAAGTAAACTTTGATGGCTAGATATTAGTTATTAATTAAGAGCACTGTGATAATGTAATTTTATTTTTGGGTCTGATTCGGCCCGATATAAGTGGGCCCCAACAATATAAAATATATTTTAAGTTTTGATGGTAATATGGGAACGGTGTGGGTTTGCATTTACATAATTCGTTTTTTAAAGGATGATTTTTAATAGGCCTCTGGCGCCGGTTTCTCCCTTTCTTTTACTTTGGGACTTACCCCCACCGACTTTGTCTTGTCTTTCATTTAGATCGATCGCTTTGTGACCGCTGGATTAAAAATAAACGCCTTGAAAGGAATATTCAAAACTAATTTTTATTTTGGGATTTAAGATCCGATTTTTGGGCCTTATCCTCTTTGTTTTGATTTTTTACCCCAAATATTATCAAGTTTTAATCAGAAACAAATATTAAACATTTTATCAACAAGGTCCCATTTTATAAAATCTCAACTTTGGGCCTTATAATCATATTTTTAATTTTGGACCTTAATTTTTCAAAGAAATTTAATTAGAAAAGTAAATCATTGAAAATATTAAATTTCTTGTAAATTAGGCCCAATTTAAACAACTGTATTTTGGGCCTTACCGTGGAAAATTTTTAATTCTTCAATAATAAAATATTTATTGATATCCATGTAATAAAAAATTGAAATTATATAGACCCGTTGGGCCTGATTTTTTTGGGCCTTACTTGAAACTTTTATAACTTGCCGACAAAAAAAGTCAACACGACATTGAAAATCAAGCAACAGTGTAACGAATCGTCAAACTAGATTCACCATTGACAAATGATTCCAATAGTAAGAAACGAAGGGTCATAGAGAAAAAAAATGTTTAAAAGAACGCGAGAAACGACCTCCCACGTCGAATAAAAGGGCCACCGCCATTCAAACATATTTTTATTTTTTTTACTCATGTATACGTCGGTCAAGCGCTCCCATTTCCGTTTTATTCAACGTTGATTCCTATCACAGCCCTAAAATAAGTCCCACTCCTTAATAATCATTCTCACCAATCTATTCATTTATTTCAATCAAATCACCATTTACATGCTTGTTTTATTCATTTTTCAAGTGTAAAAAAAAATTATACAAGGCCCAAAATACGATTTTTTATATTGGGATTTGTAGATTTATTTTTGATCAATACTTTTGTAATAAATTGATTTTAACTTGCTTTTAAATTAATTAGAAAAATGGAACAAATTTTAATAATGAGGCACACAATAAAAAATGGGCTTTTAAAAAATCTATGTGAATTTTTTTGATTGAAATTCTATTTAAAATAATTTAAAAATGATAATAATATTGATTACTAAAAAATGTAGTGAATAAGGCTAAAAACATAAATTCAAATTTGGGACCTTATAATTTTTTTTTTTTTTTTGAAAAAAAATCACTTGGAGGCCTTGAAATGTGCAATGTGCGATACCACACACAACGCGACACCTTTTCTCAGAGTTAGTGACCGAATGGGCCTTACACAAACTACACAACACATTGGATAGTAGAATGAGTTGGGACCACCCACGAAGCAGGTTTTATTTTCGTGGAAAAGACCAGTTAGAATTTAGTGTCAACATTTGCCTGTATGAATACATATATTTTTTTTTCTTTCTACCATCTGGAAAAATTCTTACACTCTGCTCAGTATCTGGGTCCTAGAGCACACACAGATGATATTTAAGAGCCCAAAAAAGATGCGGGTTCAAAAGTACCTCAACGTCCTAGCGGGGGATAAAAACCCCCGCATTGTTGCTAATTGTACATCACGACTGACGAGCATCTATGGTGGTCCATTGTTGTCTAAAATAAACTCACACCACCCACTGGTATCTTCTAACAATATATTTTTTTTTTACTATTATCACAATAGAAAATGCCAAAATATTTATTCTGGACAAAAAAAGAATTTTTTAATGTAAGACTTAATATATTGGAACTTATGCATCTTTTGGGCCTTATTGAAATCTTGTTTATATAATGTATTTTGAATTAAATTTATCAGAAAATTCAGTTAAAAAAGTTTTAAGGCCCAATTATTGGGACTTACACATTTTTGGGTCTAGAATTTTTGTCGGGGAATTATGACAGACGGCGTTAAAGATTAGTTGAAAAAATAATTATATTTATTAGTGTTAGACCCAATTTTAATGCCTCTTTTGGGACTTATAAGTTTTTGGGCCAAGTAAAAAAATTTCTCGGTCTGACAATTAAAGTGGATTTAAAAAATAAAAAAATTAAATTTAGTAGTTATGATCATTTTTGTAAGGCCCATTTTGTGAGGATTAGTTTTTTGGGTCCTATTAACTTATGCACCTAGTAAAAAATAAATTTTTGAATTTCATGATAAAACTAGTCTTTAAAATTTTGTAAAGAGTTGTTTTTTTATTTTACAGTGATTGCGGTAAGTCCTATTTTAAATAAGGCCCAATTTTAGGGACTTATAAGAATAATTTTTTTAAAGGAAGTTTGAAATGTATAATGACAAAGAAAGCGTTAAAATAAGTAATAGTGTATGAATAGATAGAAATAGACAAAGATTCCCACGTGGGCCTTATGGTTGAGTGAACGGGCCGAAAAAATGTAAATTTGACCTACTGGCTCGCTTTATCCACTTGTAGGGGTTTAATACAATAGGGTGAGTTTTTGGTGATTAGCATATGGTAAAACCTGTCTCACCCTTAGTGCACTGATGTTCCCCTCCCCCTAATTCTACAACGGCTTTGGGGTCCTATGACGGGATACCGGTTCCGATTTTAGTTTCATCCACGGGACATTTTGTCCCATAACGCGACGTATCTAGTTTACACTAGCTGAGTATTATCTAGTGAGATTAGAAACTTTCGTAACGGTTACAAGTTCATAGGTGATTGCAAGTTCACCAACGGACCCAACTTTTTGGGACCGTTGATGACTTAGATTTCACAGATCATCTTTTGTCAGGCATATACTCGATTTTTACAATTCTTTGTTACAAAAACTTAAAAAAATCATTTTTTGCAAGATCCAATTTTTTGGGCCTTATATTTCAAAAAGTTTATTCTAGTCCATTTTTCTTCAAGTTATTGTAAAATTATAAACAATTTTTTATGGGCCACATTTTCAAACAACTGTTATTTGGGACTTGTAAAAATACTTTTTTGGGCCTCCTTACAAAATTTTTCGCGCTTTACATTAAGAGGTGAAACCAAAGTTTCCGTTAAAACTAACATTGGATAATTCCTCAGTCAATGCAAGAATTTTTAAATATTTCGTGACATAAACAATGTGCTTTGTTTTGATGAGATTTTTGGGCCTTATCAAAACTAAGTTTTAAATTTTGAAAAAATTAAAAAAAACATCTACAGAAATCTTTCAAATAAAACCCATTTTGGGACTCTTAACTATTTTTGGGCCTTATAAAATTTCATTTATTGGGCCTTATAAAAATCTTATGAATTCTAAAATTTATTATTTATACGATTAAACTAAACCAGGCTCGGTGGAGGGCCTTATAAGTGTTGGGTCTTATAAATTTTGGGCCTTAATTTTTATTTTAAATCCTAAAAAAGTTAACAAAGAAGATTTTTATATTATGTAAAAAGTACGTTGACAATTCCTTAGATTTTTCCATCTAGATCCAACTCCCCCACACAAAGGCCCCGATTTGCGCAATACAACGAACCTCATTGTTAAATTCTACATTTTCTTACCCTCACATCCGACCGATAGATCACTAGGGTGAGTTTCTACCTGACCCGAGATAATCCCATCGCACTATTTTATCCCCCGTCCCCCTGCGCTCCTCCATCCCAGTCCCAAATCCCCCATGGACTTGAAAAAACCGTGAAAACAGGGGACTGAAATATAATAAAGCCCCCCTAGATCACACTCCATTGTCATCTGTATCAAATCTCAGGGGAATCACTTTTCTTTTTAATATTTTTCCAACTCGATGTCTTTGTCTACAAACTTAAAAATATTTTTTTTTTTAAATTTTACTCACCAATTTTGGGCCCGTGTAATTCCGTCACGTTTTCAGACACTTCACTTTTTTAAAAATATTATCATCAATCACTAGTGAAATCAATTAATAAATTAATTATTAAAATTTTTTTAGAGGTTAGATTTATCGGCGCACAATGTGCGTGTTTGTGTGCGTGTGCGTTCTCTCGAGCACTGAGACCAACTGAGCTGAGACGAGGGAAGAAGACCCTACTGTTGTTCTTTAAACTTTTCTCCAGCTCACCGCCAACAGTTTTCGGTACCTTTTCTTTCTTACCCCCTCTCTATCCAGAGGGCATTGGTGGGGAAACACGACCTCAGCTAACGACAAAGGAGTACCCCCTCTAGGCACCCAGCAAATTGCTTTATTGAAAATAAATTTTTTAATTTTTCGAAAAATTTCAATTTTTTGTTTCTTTTGTCCATTGAATTTTACAAAAAGAAAAAAAAAAAAAAAAAAAAAAAAAAAAACAGGAAACTCTAGGGTATTCTCTCATAATCAGCAGTGAGTCTAAAAACATTCGGAAACAAAAAAATCAACGAAACCAAAATTTTGGGTAAAAATTAAAAATTTTTTTACTAAAATCAAGAAAATTGTTAAAATTGCTGATGACTTTTCATGGAAATAATTTTACTTTAGTTTTTAGTCTGTAGTTTAAAATTAAATTTCTAAGCCTCAGAAAAAAATTCGAAATTTTGAAAAAATTTCTTTGTTCTATTTTTCTCTGGAAAAGTTAAAAAAAAAAAATTTGCTCGATTTATTCCTATGGGATGAAAATCTCCATACTCTGAGCTTCGATTTCCACTTTTTTTATTTATTTCCGAGAATTTTTCTCTGAGTTATCGCAATTAAAATTTTTCCATTCCGGAAATTTTTTTATTGAAATCGTAAAAATTTCAAAAATTATTGACAGATTTCTTTAAAAAGAATTTATTTCAATTTTAGTCTCTAGTATAAAATAAAATTTTTAAAAATGCCAAAATTTACATGTATCGAAAAAAAATATATAAAATTTCGAAAAAATTTCTTTGTTTTGTTTTTGTCTGGAAAAGTTGAAAGATTTTTTTTTACTCAATTTTTTCATACGAAATCGAAATCTTCAAACTCTGAGCTTAAATTTTTAATTTTTTCCTTTTTGAAAATTTTCAAATTTTTTTATTCGCAATATTTCAGAATTATAAAAAAAAATACTCGATATTTTTTTCATTTCTTATCATGTAGACGGCATTTTTATCGAAATATCGCAAACTAGCCAAAGGCGGGAAAAAAATATTTTCAAATTAAAAAAAAAAATGTTACGTAATCGTAAACGGAAAAGCAGTAGCTGCCACGTGGGTCTTTTTAAGAAGGGGAAGATGTAAGATCAGAGGGGTCCGGATGAAACGGCTCAGGTAGGAATCCAACATTAGAGCCTCGGGACGTAACTCATCCGCGATGATCCACCTTCCCCCCCTCGATTCCCCCTGCCCCTCCCCCGCCTCCTTCCCTTCTCGGCCCTCTACCTTTACCTTTTTTTACTTAATATTTTTTATCCACGGATCGAGTTCCGAAGGTCGACCGAAGAATTTATTTAAATGCGCATCTGTCATTTGGATATACTAGTTTTATAAATAAATGACAATTATTTAAATTGTACTTGTCCAGTTTTATTTTAAGATACCCCGTGAGTTCGGCAGCAAGGGCTCCGTGGGAGAGTTGACAAAAATTAACCTAAATTAACAACATTTCAAGGCTACATCTGCGTTGGGCATCCGCATCCGTGGTTAGATCTCTATAGATGGGAGGAACTTGAGATGAGTCGGAATACTAGTGAGCGTGGGACAGTTTAAACTCTGCTGGGGGCGGCGCCGAATTGTGGTTTCGAGATACATTTTTAATTTTTATTATCGAGACGTCTAGACCTTGAAAATTTTTTATAATTATTAAATATAAATTATACTAATTTTTTCTTATTACAAAACTAGAAATTTAATTCTGCAAATTTATGCCCGCATTCAGACATTTTGGAATTATGCCCTAATTTAGAAATTTTTTTTCCTTAAAAAATTGAATTTATGCCTGCATTTGGACATTTGTGTACCTATGCCCAAATTTTGATTTTATGCCATCGAATTTATTCGATACGAAGTTTTTAGCCAAAAAATTAAATTTATGCTCAAACTAGGACATTTCAAGTCTAGGCCAAGATATAAATGCCCGGGTTGGGACATTCGAGCCCTGAATCTGGGCAGTAATGGCTGTAATAGAACTACATATTTGAATTAAGACTTTTTGGTCGGAATTTGGAATTTTTTCCCTCAATCAGAACATTTGGGCCTGAATTTGGAGTTTTGATCCCTATAGGGACTGAAATTCCCGAATTAGGAATTTCTGAGCCTGTCTTAGATTTATATGCCCAATTTATGATTTCCTGAACCTACATTAGGACTTTGATGTCCGACCTCAGTATTTTAGCCCTGAATTTTTATTTAGGACCAGATTAGGATTTACTATGCCCAGTAATTTTTTTTAATGCCCAGTTTAGGATTTCCCAGTTTACTTCTAATACTTATGCCCGGCTTAGGTTTAAGGGTCCAAAATTCAAAATTTATGCCTGAATTAGGACTCAGTAATTAGCAGCCAAATAATTAATATTTTAATGCGTAATTATAATCTCAGTTAAAAATTTTTCTACTGAACTAAGAAAATTTATTTCCTACTCCAACCTTGAGATAAAAAAACCCAACGGAAATAATATCGAGGGTTTTTTTCTTTCAATAAAGATCGAATAGAAAAAGGTTGAAAAAGGGCGCCTAAGTATTGTATGGATCCTTTAGATAAAAAAACGACCGGTCCGGACGATCCGTCTCCGAGGTAAAGAACGAAAATGCTAATTTGAATAAAATTTGTTTATCGTAAACGTTAACGGAAACGTTAACGTTTGTTAGCATCGCATAAGAATCGGGAGATTAAATCGCCAATGGAAAACAAAGAGCGTTCGAGCGTCAAGCTCACGTCGTAAGTATTTCATAAGACGCGAGACCATCTGTTGACTTTAAGGAAGTTTATGTTTAGGAAGTCCATGGGAACATTTTTAAAAATAAACTGTGTCTCGGACATGGGAACTTGCTTCGAGTAACCGACTTCTCTTTTATGTCGATCCGAAATACCACATATACTTATTAGGGCAATATAGGGATATTCTAATAATTAATGACCGCGGATAATCAGCAGTTACCATTAAGCCCAAAAATAAATTTTACATCCAGAATTGAAGACTTTTTTTTTACCATTTTCGAAATTATTCAAATTCGATAAATTTATTAATTACTTTTTTTAGCATATCTCTGAAACTAATTTATCTACCAACTTGATTTGGAAATTTCCTGAAAGCTGGTTGAAAATCCTACAAAAAATGTCTGGAAGTCGAGTTTTTATTACCATTAGGTTCAAAGTTACGAGCTAATAAAAATTGAACGCAATTATGTTGTGTTTAAAAAATTGAAAAAAAATAATGCCAGAATTTGGACTCAATCCGAAATATTTATGCCAAAATCCGTTATTTTTGGATTCGGCTCGAATGTGCATCGCCGTTCGGTAGTTTTGCACCTGAATTTCTTAAACTAAGCCCGAATGAGGACTTTGTAATCCAAATCGGGCCTACTCAGCCTAATTTAGGAATAACTAGACCAACATTACCAAGTAAAGCCTTAAATAAGACCTATTGGGTCTACTTTTCCCTCATTTTGACCATTTATGCCATAACTAGGCTAGAAAAGACCCAATTAAGACTGCATGTGTTCAATTTAGAATTTTAAAACCTGAATATCTAATCTGGCGCTAATGTAAGAAAATATGCCCTCTTAGGATTATTTTGGCCCAAATGAGGACCTGATTTAGGAGCGTTAGCCTGAATTGGGACTAAGTATGTCCACACTAAAATACCGTAGATTAAATTGGACTACTGATGCCCATCGTAGAAAATTGAAGCCCAATTAGGATTTTAGGTTCCTAGTTGAAGTCCAAGTCAGGCCTACAGAGATAAAATTTCACCTATTTAACTGAAATTAAAATCTTACGGGCCCAATGACGATTTCTAAGCCTTGATTAGGACCATTTATGCCCAAATTAGGATATTTGTTTCCTAGTTGATGACCTTGAAGTCTAAATCAGGCCCAGAGTTCTTATGTTCATTATTGAGCTACAATTTAAATGATCGGGTGCAATTATGAATCTCAAGCCTTGATTAGGATAATTTATGCCTAAATTAGGAGTTCGAATACTACATCAAAAAAATTCAACTTCTAGATCATTATTCTGTTGTACAAAGGACATAATTGACATGTATAATAATAATTGCTTAAACACAGGTGTAAGATCGTCACAGGTCCTCAATATGGGCATAAAACCTTACCCGTATTTCGAGCACATTAACTCGCTAAAAAAAAAAATTCGCTTAGCAACAATAACCGAACAGCTTACAAATGTTACACATACACATCAAAATTCTTCGTTTCCCTCCTCCGTCTTCTCTTCTCCAATATTTATCCTTATTCACCTGCTGGCATACCGGTAAGATCAGCTGCCCCAACCGCCGTTGCCACCTTGGCCAGCACCTTGCTCATCTTCAAAACACTTTCTGATTCAATACCATCTAGCTCCAATAATTCCCGAGTATTTCGATTCCATTTAAACTCACAAAAAATTTTTCCGTACCTTTTTGGGACTTACGTCCAGTGATGCTACAAGATGAACTAGAGTAAAACAGACCACTGAGATAATAGTCCCGGCAAATGCGATATGATACAATCCAAGGGAATAGGCTTTGAACCCCCAGCAGCAGGTGCGTTGCAGGTGATACATCCCAAGCTGATTCCATCCGCCCGATTCTCGTTTCCCCTCATCGACTTTTTGATCCTCAAACCCAATAATCAAATGGGAATTCATAATTAGGTCCCTGTTATTTTTTAAACTCATCGGGCGCACTGTGCTGGGAAATAGGAAACTTTGCCCCTAATTTTGCTGGTTGGGGTACGGGTCAAATGGTCAGTGGTCGATTCTGGAAACTAAAGATCGACGACGATTCGGTTGACAATCGATTGCGTCGGCTTGACTGAAGGAGGGGCCCGAGGTCTGGGGTCTGAGGGACAGAGAGCAGAGGGCCGTGCGGTTTGAATAATAAGCTGGGAAAGATGGTCTGAGGCAACGACCACTAGCACACGGCATCCAGGCATGCGAGTTGTTGGTATGGAAGACGCTAGTGTGTATTTTACGGTAGACTGTAGAGTGGAGTCAAAGTTGTGGACGTCTTGAGACGTTGCAACGGCCCCAACAGGTGTATAGCAGGTGCACCCCTCGAGTTTCGAGTCGGCTAAAAAGTTTCACCTGAAGGTCCCACGCGACTCCTTCGTGTATAACCGTCACTTTTTAACAATTCCGTTTTATAAGTACGAGTATTGTTACATCTGCGTGAGACTTTTCTTTGTTTATTTGTTTTTATCCTTTTTAGAGACCACCTATGATTTCAAAGTCATCATATTTTTCTCTGATTTTTCGCGGGAACAAGTTTTATTTGAATTGTTTTTTAAATTTCAAATGTTGGCGGGTTTTTTTAGATATTGTCGTAGATTTAGTAAATTGGAGATTTTTAATTTAATCCTTTAGGAAATCGTCGTAGAGAATTAAAAAAAATGAAAGATCCAAATTTGGGCAGTTTTTTTTTTTCAAAATTTGGGCATAAATTTAATATATTCTGTTATTTTGAATCCTTTCGTACTCAAGTATTTTCAAATTTTTTAGAAGGAATTTAAAATTTTTAAATAAATCTAGGGTCCAAGTGGGCATAATCAATTTTTTTTCCAATTTGGGCATAAATTTAGAAATTGTAAATTTTTAATTTTAATTCTAGGGAATTTTCGTAGAATGAAAAATTCAAAGCTCCGAATCTAGACAGTTTATATTTTTTCCTAATTCGGGCATAAAATTGGCCGGACATGAATTTGGTTGAATCGAAAAATTTTGTCAATGTTACGTGAGAATTTAATTTATGAATTTCTGAATAATTAAAAAAATTAAAAACTGGGGATATTTTTTTCCGAATTTGGGCATAATCGTTTGTCCTAATTTGGGCATATTTTTATAAATTTAAAGTTTAAGTTTTCTTTATAAAATTATGGTTATAAAAAAATGCAGCCCAATTTTTAGCCCATGGAATTTTTCCAAATGCGGGCATATTCAAATTTTCCAAATTCGGGCATAAATTTATAAATTTAAAATTCAAATTTTTGCCAAATTTATTATTAAAAAAAAACCCTGAGAGTTAAATTTCGAGACCAGGAAATTTCCTAATCGGGCAGAAATTAAAAAATCAAAAAATGAAAAAGTTTCTATAAAAACCTCAATACTTAAATTTAAAAAATATTTTCCTCTTTCTTTCCTCTCACTTACCCAAGTCAACCCTCCCCTCTCCCCAATATGACTTCTAGTACCAAAAACAGTTAAAACCCTCTCTATTAACAACAAAGGGAATAGTGACCGTTGGATTAGTGTCAGGTGCGTCTTCCTGTCCAACAAGTGCTTCAAAATTCACCATCACACACATTCTCTACAAACAGGAAGCTTTCCCCTTCGACCCCCACCCTCTATCTCCTCCCCCATATTTAAATAACGCGCCCATTTTAAATTCGAATTTTAAATTTCTCCCGCCTCGCAGGTGAAATTTAAAAATAAAAAAAAAAATGAATTTGACGAAAAAAATTTAAAAAAAATTTTTTCCAAGTCCAGCTGGTGGGCAGATAAATTTAGATGCTGCCGCCGACCGTCTGTTGGTTCACCTGTTTTTTTTTTTTTTTCTTTAAATAAATAAATAATTGCATAAGCAAGTACGTTAAATAATTATTCATAAGTTCATTTGTTATTTTCCGGATGTTATATCAATATTTTATTACCAAGTACCAGACAGAATAATTATTATTTTACATTTAACGCCGCGTTATCGGAGGTCAGGACCCACGATATCGTCACTTTTTTTTGTAGATTGTTATTTTTAATTGACATAATTGGTGGAATCTACATAGCAGTGATTGGATACTAAAGAGTTTTTACGCGGTAGTCATGCAGGGGGTGGTAAAGAAGCGGAACGGGTAGAAGGAGAAGTTGTTGAGGGAGAAGGAGAGGCGAAAGGGGAAAGTGTAAAATTGGGGAATTTCACGCGTTGCCGAGCATAAGATTTGTTTTGATTTTGGGTTTGTAAGCTTGTAAGGGAATTCTCGGATATGTGTCCGGTTGTTAGATGATAATAATAATAATAATAATTGTTGTTATTCTTGTGATTGTTATTATAATGAAAAATGAAGAATTAGGTGGCGGGGTGGATTGATACTGGCTTTGAGGATCGATATCTTGAGAATTAGTAATCCAAAGTTAATGACATACGAATGAAAGTTATAGGGGAAGGACTGAGCTTTAATTTGAGACCTCAAACGGCCCTTAATTTATATTAGTTTCGAAGTTATTAATTTTTAAGACAAAAAAATAAACTAAAAGTAGACTAAAGGGCCCAGTTTCTGACCTTTTTAGAGTGCCGGTTAGGGTTATTCTATAATAATTAATGTAAGATTTAACTTAATGAGAAAAATAATAATTTTATCAACTAGTTTAGGATTTGTCAAATAAAGTCATGTGCGTAAAATAATTATTTGAATTGAATTAATAATTTAAATTGACGTTTTAAAAATTGATATTCAGAGACCCAGTTTCTGACCCTCAAATTATATAAACCATGATTAGGTTATGAAGTACTAACTAAGTTTGAATAAACTAAAATTATTATTTAGATAAATAAATTAAATATTTAAAATATAAATAAAGTCATAATTTTATCACTCCAAGAATGTACTTTCAAGATCTATAAATATGATCTTTTATTTGTAAAAATGAATATTAAATGTTAATTTAACCCTGTATTATGAAAAATAGCAAAAAATCATTTAAGAATACTATAAATATTGCTATTTTTACGTTATATAGACATGTAATTAAACAGATAACCTCGCTCGTAGTAATTTAGAATTTTAGGTCCAACGACTCCATCATACCTTTAAAATTGAACCCAGTTATTGACCCTCAAATTTAAACAACAAAACTCATTTTAATATGATTTATAAGTGTATTAAAATCAATTTTAATTAAATATTGATCTATCCATATATTTTTAGTTAAATTTTTTTACTTACATGATAATTAGTGCACAAATTCAATCCTCGTACCTCCTAACCTAAACTGTTTAAACTCTACTTAAAAAATTGCTTCCTCAGCCATTAATGGCTACCCGGGAAAAAAAATTTAGATCTGTTCTGATCAAATTAGATCAGCTCAGATCAAATTTTATCATAATTGATACTGAACCCAGATTCGAGTAGATCTGATTTGATTTGATCTGATCAGATATGACATTTTTCTTTGGGGAAAAATAGTCCAGATCTACCCTGATCAAATTTAATCAAGTCAGATCAACCTAGATCAAGTCAGATCAACCTAGATCTAGTCAGATCAAAATAGATCAACATTGATTAAACGATCAATTTATGAAGTAAATATAAATAGATCTAATTGGATCTGTACGAATCAAACCAGATCTGAGCTGATATACATTTTTCTCGGGAAAAAAAGTTTAGATCTGTACAGATTATAAATAAATGTTTCTTCAGATTATATTATAATTATAAGATTAACTAGCTGAATTTAGACAAATTTGATCTAAGCAGATCTAAGAGTGTTTTTTATTTACCTTGATCTGTTTAGATCCAAGCAGATCTATTCAGATCAAATTAGATCTGATGTTTCAGATCTAAACAGATCTGGCAAAAATGCAGATCTGTTCAGATCTGAATAGATCTTAATTTTTTTTCCCGGGTAAAATGTTTCTTTTTATTCAGTTAACATTTTCTGTTTTTTAAATTGCCATTAATTAGGCTCAGAATAAATGACTATAAGTTAAGAAAAAATCGATTTTATTAAGGTTATAGTATTTTAAGTAATTTAGAAAAAAGTTGAAAAGGTCAGAAACTGGGCCAGGGTCAATAACTGAGTCTTTTACCTTAATTCTTTCTTGATTGACTCAAAATAAAGTTATATTCTTTACTCCGAGTCGGTATAAACATTTTCTACTTTTTCGATCACTAAGGTTTTGCACTCAGTCGATTAAAAAGCAATTTAAAATGAAAAAAAAAAATTTTTTTTACTCAAATTTTCTTTTAAATCGCGAAGTATTCAATTATAATTTACTTGTCTTCTTGAAAAACAAAATTTAAAAAAGTATTAAAAAATAAGTGTCTCAAGATAAGACAGCAATAACTTGAGGTATCTACTATTTTTATTATTTAAAAAAAAATAAAAATTTAACGGCCGACTTTTTGTCGCGCAAATTCTGACTCATCAGTAATTTTCCATGAATAAAAAAAACTTTAACTTTAAAAATTACCCTGGAAAGCCACAGGGTGAAAAAAAGAATCGAATAAGAAACCAAATTTTTGAAACATTTATTCTTTTGGCCTTAACTTCAAAACTATTGAGTTTTCAAAAAAATTTAATCACACATTTTTTGTATAGAATTTAATTTTCTACAAAAACGAATTCGTAAATTTTTATCGTATTTTTGATAGTTTAATTGTTATTTTAATTTTAAACACCAGGTCCGTAAAATTTTGTGAGAATTCTAAATGATAAATATTTTTTCAACTAATAATTGAAATTACAGTTCAAATAACCGAGATATGACAAAAATCAATAGAACCATTTTTGTAGGGAATTAAATTTTCTTCAAAAAACATCTGATTGACTTTTCTAAAAAAAGTTTATAGTTCGCCCAAAAAAAAACTTTTTACAGCAAGTAAATTTAAAAAATTTTTTTATTACTTGATAATATTTTTCATGTCATGGTGGCAACATTTCTGGAAAACCTGGAAAAGTCAGGGAAATTTGTCGCAAAGCTGGAAAAATTTTTAATTTCTTTTTTTTTTGACTGAAAAAATCCGATAAATTTTTTTTTGTGTCAAAACTGTCGAATTTTTTTAGTTTGGAATTTTTTAACTCGGCAATGGCTCATTGTACAGATAAGCCTAGTATTCATTTATGTATGGAATTTAACGCTCTACAAAAACGTCTCTTATCATTTTTTGATAAATCCATCTGTTTAAAAGTTATTGGAGCTCGAAGTTGAGTTAGAGTAAATTTCGAGATCTTTTTACTTTTCCAGCGAAACTATCGGACTCATCACAAAATTTCATAGAATCTTTTTTGTAGACATTTTTATTTCCTACAAATTATCTCGATAAAGTTTTTTCAGATTTCGCATAATTTTCTAGTTATTTCGATTTTAATGTTAAGCTCCTAAAAAAATAGTGTTCAGATGGATTTTAAGATATAGATATGGTTAGGGAATTTTTGAATTATTTGATTGGAATACCTGGAAAAGTCAGGGAATTTCGATCTCAAAAATCGGTGGCCACCACGAACGTTTACCTACAGTATGAATATCAATTTTCATGAAAAAATTTTTATGAGATATTATTTCTATTTTATTTAAACCAATTCCGCGTCACTCACGATTTTTTATTTAAAAAAATAAAAGTGGGTACGCTTAATATAAAAACAGCCGCAAGTAAGGCACTGAATCACTTCTACTCAATCCTGTAAAAGACAAGTAAGTATATTTTCAATTTTTTTTTAATTTTATTTTTTAAAAATTTTTCCCATAAATTTGGTTCCAATACTCTGATTTTTCAATTGCATGTCTCGAACGCAATAGCAGAAAAGATTGTGCTCTATAATCGACTCGTCGCGAAAACCCGGGTGCCATAAGGGCGTACCAAAAAATTTTTTCGGGAATCGACGTAGTAGTTATGCCTGAAACGGGCAGAAATGCAAAAAAAAAATTTGGTACGCCCTTATGGCACCCAGGGTAACTACTGGTGGCATCAGTAACGCAATATTTCGTGTTGATATAAAAATTAATTGATTAATAAAAATATAACATGAGTGTCTGAGGCGCGTACTTTTGGATTTTCCAAATTTTTTTTGTTTTTTTTGCCGATACCTCCGAGTCTGCAGAACACTACCCTGTGGTCAGACAGTTAAATTTTTACAACTAAAATTTTTTCTTTTAAGAAAACGTGAAACGATGAATCAATTTTTGGTGCCAATTCTGGTTCTGCTAATAATTTCTTTAGCAAGTAGTGGCGCTGCTCGTGGACCCATGCTGGACGAATTTGCGGAAGTGGTTACTGAAGGAGAATCAAATAATGAGACTTCTCCTGGATCCGAGCTTGACGAACTTGCGGAAGTGGTTACTGAAGGAGAATCAAATAATGAGACTTCTCCTGGATCCGAGCTTGACGAACTTGAGGAAATGGTTACTGAAGAAGAATCAAATTATGGCACTTCTCCTGAAACCATGCTTGAATTATTCGGCAAAAAAATCCTGAAAGTGTGTCAAGAGGTGGGCGAAATAATAAAAATGGGTCAAATTCTTTTGTCCCAGGGGATTTTCAAAGAGTCAACAAAATAATTCCTTAATGAAGAATGAAGAAGGGCATACTGCCTCCTTGAAGTAATTTTTATTAGAATAAAATAATTTTTTGAGACGTTTAAATTAAGCACTCTTTATATAATAATTATAATTCCTTTGAATTAATAAATTAATAATTCATCGACTCAAGACATTTATTTTTTCTCTAAAGATACTTTTTTTTTCTCAGTGTTTACAGTTGTTTTTAATAAATCTGCTATTAGACTATGAGTGAATCGATGGTTGTTGACTGATTTTTTTTTTTTTTTTTTCGAAATTCTTAATGGACAATTTTTCAAAACGCGTAGAACGACGTTTTAATTTCCTAACTTAACTAACATATAGTTTTCAAAAATAAAATGATTATTAAAGTCTATAATAATAATGATTATAAAAGTCTACTTTTATGTTTCCCATAACTCAGGTGACAAGACTCTGATTTTTTTTTTCTCACCGATACCTCCAAGTCTGCGGAACATGACCTCGTAGTAAATATAGTTAAATTTTTTAAACTAATATTTGTTGTTTTTTTTTTTTCTGAAGAAACGTAAAACGATGAATAAATTTCTGGTACCGATTCTGGTGCTGCTAGTAATTTTTGTAGCAAGTGCTGGCGCTTCTAAAGTTGTGTTGCCATCTACTAACCCAGAAGATGATAGCGTACCTCCTGCAGATGAGATGTATTCTTATGAGTCAAGGAAATCTCGAAAACTACCAAGTGATGACACACCTCCTGAAAATAATTTTGATTAGAATAAAATCATTTTTTTAAGCCATGCAGAGGATCTTCAGGTGTCAAAAATGGATGGAAATCGTGATTTCGGAGACTCAATTCGGCGTAGAAAATATAATTATTGCTCTAGAAGGCTGAGATTTGGTTTGAGAGTAGATTGATTAAAATTCTTAAAATTATCACTTGTGAAGGAATCGATAAGAGTGGTCTATTTTCGTATGTTTTGGAGTCCAATCTACCGCCTAAATATATAAAATCACCCAAATAGGCCCCCAGTTAGCTCCTATTCCGCCAAATTCTCGAAATTTGAATATTTTCCTATACTCTCGCAGTCGAGAAATTCCGGAAATTAGCATTTGTGAAGAAAGCGATAAAAGTGGTCAATTTTCGTATGTTTTGGGATCCAATCTACTGCCTGAATATATAAAATGATCCAAATAGGAGTAGATATTGATCCCCTGCATCGAAATCAGGCGGAGTATCAACTAAAAATTCACAAGCAAGTCATGCAGAGGACGTCCAGGTGTCAAAAATGAGTAAAAATCGTGATTTCGGAAACTCAATTCGTCGTAAAAAAGGTAATTATTGCTCTAGAAGGCTTAAATTTGGTTTAGTTGTTTGAAATAAAGCTGCTATTATACTATGGGTAAATCGATGTAAATCGATTTTTTTTGTTTTCAAAATTCTTTTATGGATACTATCAAAAAAATCGGTCCATCGGTTGACCCTGCAGGCCAGCCCCAAAAGTTCCCGTTGTTTTCGAGCTCTTTAATGGACGTCCTGACATCAGGATTGGTCTCACGAGTAGCTGATAGCAGATCGTTTTTGCTTTCATATATAGACGGAAAAAAATAGATAGGAATGGTTACTGTGCTACACAAGAATGAGTGTAAAGTATGTAAAAATTAATCTTAGCACATTGCTAGTTCTTGTTATAATAGGAATGGGTCGTCTTTACATACGACTGAGTACGATCCAACATAGCAACCATTACTATGTTACACATTACATCGAAAACATGACTGGTTATCGTGTTCACAGTTACTATTCGCTTTCCAGATAATACAGGTTCCTTTCAGCAGTCGATGTGTTACTTTATAAAATAGGTATAGATCCTGTGTGGAGATGCAAAAGATTCCCCGGACAAATGCGATCCATTGTCGTTCAGCATAGTAACCATTCCTGTGCTGACAGGAACTGTTGCTTTTAGTCACATGTCTGACTACGGTTTAGCGGGAACTCATGTTGTATCAGCTCTGTGTAGTGGCTTACCGTAGAATATTCTCGAATTAACTTTAAAAGCTTTTTTTTGGCTTTCCAAGTTGTTTATCTACATGTCCGTTTAATTTTACTAGACGATCCAGGTGTATTCCTAAGTATTTTACGTTGTTCTTATGCGACACATCAATTAATACTTTTGTATTAGGATGCTCGGTTCGTAGTTTTAAAGATTTGACTGCTTCTCTTTTATTGCTACTAAAATGTTGCATTGTGTCTCTGAAGATTATAGATTCACATTTTTCCAGGTTAATTCTCAAATTCCATTACTGGTATAATCAGTTTATTTTGTTTAGGAGGTCGTTATGATCATCTTTTAATTTTTCAAGGTTATTACCAATAATATATGCAATGACGTCGTCTGCAAATGCTACTGTGTGAATATCCTGCTCAACGTTTACTCCAAATAGCATCAGTATTTTTCTAGTCTAGAGATTAAATAACTTGGGCGAATTTACCGTTCCCTATTGTAGCCCTTCGAAGATTGAGAATGTGAGCATTGATACCTATGCCTGACGACCCGATGTCACCTTTGAACAACGGTTTCTACACTTGTCATACATATTTGTATATGCTATCCCCACCAACTTTGAATTTTATCTATACATAGTAGAATTTACTATACAGATAGTAAAAAATATAATCCTGTTAGGAAAAAATAAATTACGCATAATAATTTTCAATATCTTTTTATGTCATACCCGGGTAGAATTCTGGCTAATGAAGATGAGTTTAGGCCAATGACTAGCTCAGCGTTACTAGCTAGCAGATTTAGCTAATAACGAGCTCACCGTTGGCTAATTTTTTTCTCAAGAATATTTTAAGCTCACCAATATCTCGTGAGTGAACAATATTTATTATTTACAGATGGCGCTGTACAAGATTGAAATCTTGACTCGCCATTGCCTCACAGCTGGCTCAAAATAATTGGTTATAGATGGCGCTATTTTCAAATAAAAAAATAGCTCACTATAAGCTAATAGCTGGCCATTATCTATTATTTACAGATGGCGATATACAAGAATTAAATCTTGACTCATTATTACATCATAGTTGGCTTGGAATAATTATTTATAGGTGGCGTTGTTTTCAAGTCAAAAGACGACTCACTACAAGCTGATAGCTGGCCATTATTTATTATTTACAGATGGCACTGTATTGAAATAAAACGCTGGCCCATCATTACCTCATAGCTGGCTCAAAATAATTATTTATAGACAGTGCAGTTTTGAATTCAAAAAAGGACTCATTATAAACTCATTGCTGGCCACTATTTATTATTTACGGATAGTGCTATATAAAAATAATTTGCTAACTCGTTATTGATTCTTAACCAGATATTTTTTGTTCAAAATAATCAATTTATAATTAGCTTAATAAGCATCAACTG
Organism: Microplitis deprimator; assembly: GCA_964016945.1. NCBI lineage: Eukaryota > Metazoa > Arthropoda > Insecta > Hymenoptera > Braconidae > Microplitis > Microplitis deprimator. The sequence goes on from OZ024713.1 coordinate 206,822, forward strand.
TATGAAAACAATACATCAACCTAACCTCAAATAAGTATAGACAGCGAACATAAAAATATAATTGTAACTCATTAATACCTCATGGTTGTCTAACAAAAATTAGTTAGAGATAGAGCTGTACAAAAAAAAAAAATTACCTAATCAGTATCTCATAATTATCTCTTCGCTGATAGTTACAGATGACGCTACATAAAAATATAACTGTAACTCATCAGCATCTCATAGTTATCTCGTCGCTAATAGTTACAGGTGGCGTTAGATAAAATTATAACTGTAACTCATCAGCATCTCATGGTTATCTCGTCGCTAATATTTACAGATAGAACTATATAAAAATATAATTGTAACTCATCAGCATCTCATGGTTGTCCAGCTGCGACTAGCTACAGGTGGTGCCACATAAAAATATAAATGTAACTCACCAGTATCTAACAGATATCCAGTAATTATCAGTTATAGATGGAGCTGCTTAAAAAATAAATTTCACCTCACCAATGTCTTATAGTTGTCTAGTCACTATTAGTTACAAATATTACGACATCAAACATATATGGATCATCGAATAGAAGTCGACTCCAACCAGCTGTAGCAGCCCAGTGGATATCACGCGAGACTCGTAATCCCATGGATCCAGGTTCAACTCCCGACGCCGCCTAACTGGACATCACGGTTAATTCGATAATAGGCTCACAAAAAAAAAATCGGTCTGTCAGTTGACCCTGCGGGCCAGCCTCAAAACTTCCGCAGTTTTCGAGCTCCTTGACCTCGAAAACATTGTCGAGAATACATTTTCGAGCTCGAAAATACTTTTGAGTTCCTTTGTTTTTGAAAAATAACGTTTTTTACCATTTTTTTCCAACAATATCTCTCGAACGAATTCACCGATTGCAACGGTTGAGGTGGCGATCGACGTGTTTTATTGAGTTCTAGAGCTGATAAAATTTTAAAATTAATTTATCGAGTCGTTTTTGAGAAATTTCAAAAAAACTAAAAAAAAATTTTTTTTTTAATTCTTTCGTTCACGGTTTCTCTTGAACGAATGAACCTATTTTGATGACTGAGGTGGCATTCGACTTGGCTTATAAAGTTTTAGAGCTGATTAGATTTTGGAATCAATCCATCGAGCAAATTAAAAGTTATTCAAAAAAAACATTTTTGAAAAAATTTTATTTTTTGAATATCTCCGAACGTACCCTACCGATTAAGCTCGAATTTTCAGTGCTTATAGTAAATAAAAAGCCGCGTTGAATGACACCTTGACGATCAAAATCGGTTCATCCGTTCAAAAGTTATAGATATTTACATCCGTACACTCGGACATCATCGTGAAATTAGTCAAAATAGCTTCCTAGAGCCTCAAAACGTCGACATCTGTTGGAATTTCGATTTTCGCAAATCGGGGTGAAAACAATAACTTCCCGAAATTTTTGAAAATCTTCGATTTTCTTAGCGGGAAGTTAAAAATCTAAATATTAATTGTAAACTGAAAAACGGACAAGTAAAGCCAATGTAAAATTAAAAAAAAAATTTTTTTTTTCAAAATTGACGTCATCATGAACTCATATTTTTTAGCTAACCACTGGCTACTTTTCATATCTTGTTGTTACATCCAGCTCTGACGCTGAACTTTGTATTTTTAACTTCCCGCTAAAAATCTCAGATTTTCAAAAATCGGGAAGTTATTGTTTTCACCCCGTTTTTCGAAAATCGAGTTTTCATCAGATCTCGACGTTTTGAGGTCCTAGGAAGCTTCCCTGACTATTCCCGCGATGATATCCGTGCGGCTGTATGTGTGTGTGTGTGTGTGTGTGTGTGTGTGTGTGTATGTAAACCTCTTATAACTTTTGAACGGCTTGGCCGATCGGATCGAAATTGGTGGCGATCCAAAGAGTATCATAGCCATTAAATTTCGTGAAAATTTGAATCGATTCGGTTCGCTAGATTTTTAGAAATTTCAAAAACAAAATTTTCGAAAAATCGTTTTTTTGGAATAACTTTTAAACGGCTTTACCGATCAATTCCAAAAACTAATCAGCTCTTAACCTTAAAAAACCACGTCGATCACCGTTGGACCGGTCGAAATCGGTTGATTCGTTCGTGAGATATCGAAAACGAAAAATTTCAAAAAAAATATTTTTTCAAAAAATCTCTTAAATGGCTTCACCAATCACTTCCAAAAACTAATCAGCTCTTAACCTTGAAAAACCACATCGATCACCGTTGGACCGATCAAAATCGGTTGATTCGTTCGTGAGATATCGAAAACGAAAAATTTCAAAAAAAATATTTTTTCAAAAAATCTCTTAAATGGCTTCACCGATCACTTCCAAAAACTAATCAGCTCTTAATCTTGAAAAACCACGTCGATTGCCGTTGGACCGATTAAAATCGGTTGATTCGTTCGTGAGATATCGAAAACGAAAAATTTGAAAAAAAATATTTTTTCAAAAAATCTCTTAAACGGCTTCACCAATCACTTCCAAAAACTAATAACTTCTTAACCTTGAAAAACCACGTCAATCACCGTTGGATCGGTCAAAATCGGTTGATTCGTTCGAGAGATATTGAAAACGAAAAATTAAAAAAAAAAAATGTTTTTTTAAAAAATCTCTTAAATAGCTTCACCGATCACTTCTAAAAACTAATCAGCTCTTATACTTGAAAAGATACGTCGACCGCTGTTGGACTGGTTAAAATCGGTTGATTCATTCGTAAGATATCGAAAACGAAAGATTAAAAAAGAAAAAAAAATGTTTTTCCATTTTTTGAGCTCAAAGAGCTTAGAAGCATAAAAAAATTCATCTTCGCACTTATAGAGCTTAAAATAACATAAAAATTGTATTTTTGAGCTCGAAGAGCTCAACAACATCACAAGTTACATATTAAAATCGCTTTACGTATTTTTTTAAAAACGGAATAGTACTTCAATTACTATCGGGTGGAAAAAATTATCATGTTGCTTACTAGATCATTGAAACGCTGATTAATAAGCCCTTAAATTATTTATATTCTATGAAACTCAAATATAAAACTAATCAGCCTAAAACGCGTGTAAAATATTTATTACAATTCGTATTTTTTTAATCCTTTTGATAACATTACGTATGTAAAACTTTTGAATAATTAAATGAATAAAATCTCGCAGAGTATCATAAGTCTTAAATTCTTTAAAAATTGAAACCAATTTAGCTAGCTAAATTTTGCAAAATTCGAAATACAATATTTTTGAAAAATAATGGAGAAGTTCATCTAGCGTGGGGGATTTAAAAATAAAAAATGCGGGTAGGCATAACACCAGAATAAGGTAAACCGTCCAGTCCGTGACCGCCCACCAATGAATGACCGGTAATGAAAATAATGATTATAAAAATCCAAAAATTTAGTTAATTGTTAATGCTCAATCATAATTGTAATCTTACATATATTTTTCAATATTTCATCTTCACGAATTAAAATAATTTAAAAGTGTATTTTCAAAATTCATAAAAATTATATCGAGAATCCGAGAATTTTTAGAAAACCATAAAATTTTGACAAAAGTCTGTGAAAACGGCTGCTTAGAAAATTATGAATTTTAATTATAAATAATTACTTTTTGTCTAAAATAAAAAATTTATAGACATTTATGTAGAAAAACTAATCTTAAAATTGACCTATGATGAATATAATATAACTTAATAATTTATTTATATTAATTTGACGTCGGTCATTCACTGGCTTATTTGATGTGTGCTTTGCTAGTAAATGACTGACTAGTAGATAAAATTTCAAAAATTTCTTGCGCGTTATGAGTTCGTACTTAGCGGGAAGTTCCAGGGATGGCCTGTAGGGTCAACCGTATTCCAAATTTTTTTTTTCTTTTTTTTATTATATTCAATTTTATTTCATTATAAAAATTTAGTAGGCGACCAAATTTTACTTTCAATAAATTCAGATTGATAAGACGTAATGTAAGCTTAATGATGCTTTTAAAAGATTTAGATTTGTTTGTTCTAATATTCATTGGGGGTGTTTGGCCGAACTAAGTAAACTTAGTTCGGCCGAACATGCCCATTGAGATGTTGGAGCAAACATCTAAATGTAGTTTTAATGACCCTAAAAGTAATTATAAAGGCCCAAAGGCCATCTGGAAGTACTTTCCTTTGAAAAGAGCTGAAAATATTTATCAACAAAAACGTACTTAAAATAGGTAAGAAGTAAATACATTTTTAGAATGAAATTTTCATAAGCAAATGCAGTATTATTATTATTATTATTATTTTTATTTAATTGGCCATGAAGTCGAAGCTTCTTGCGGCCATCCCGTAATACAATATAACATAATAATAGCATAGTATACAAAAGAGTAAAAATAATTACATTATTAATTAATATAAAATCTTCACACAATCTTAATTCCTTACTTTCATTTTAAGTACACTTTTGTCAAGACATCTCGGTATCATAGAACAAACAGACAAAATAGATTTTAATGACGAAATAGCCATTAAGAAAAATTTAGATGTCTAGACAAAAGTAGATCTTAATGACGAAATAGTCATTAAGAAAATAAAATTTGAATTTCTAAACGAAATACTTATAAAGTATAACTTTTACAAAAATTATTTAAATAAATAATTCTCAACTTTAGTTAAGTCAGCCAATAAATGCTAATTCCATAAATTGTAGTTTTACCAATAATAATTTTTTTTATACGAACTAAAATTAGTAAATTTTTAATTAAATAAAATTTATTGTCAACTAGAATTCGTAACTTTTAGAAAAAAGTTATAATAAATAAAAGAAAAGGCTTAACGCCATTCAATAGTAAATGTTATATAGCAATTAATAAAATTTATAATAATTAATAATTAACGAGGATCAATGCCATTCAACAAAAATTTATTGTTAATTAAAATTAAAACTTTAAAATAAAAAATTATAAGTAATAAATGAATAGACAGTTAGCCATTGCACAATAATTTATAAATAAATAAGTAAAAATCTAAAATTAACAAAATATAATAAATAAATTTAAACTATTATTATAAATAAAATATTGTACATGTGGGTGTATGTGTGGGTGCGCACGCACATAGGCCTGCATCGGAGTGTGCCCTTTTCACTTTCCCAGGGTAAAAATCATAGGGAAAGGGAAAGAACCCAAAGGAACTGTATTCCGATTGGACACAGTTTTCCCCCAAACAATAGACGAAATAAGACAAAGTATAACACATGTAAAGGGCCGCAAAATCTAAAATAATTAGTCTCAGTCTAGCCCAGGATATGAGTTCTGTTGAGACAGTGAAGTTAAAATCACAGTGTCTTCACATAAGTTTTTACACTAGTTCCGCACTAGTATTTGTACAATTGTTCTCACACTTAAATTATTAATTATTTACAAGTGATTAGTTTTCTCGTCTCATTTCGTGGTTGTTATAAATAAATTTAAAACGTAAATAGAATTGTAATAACGCGAATAAGATATTAGAGTCAGTGTATGACCAAATTAAATAAATTAAGTTGGCCAATTCTATTAGACAGTAATGAGGTATGACTCAAATCTGTTAGCTATGAGCTGGCCACCTATGAGTTTCAATTCTACTCGGGATAATTGCCAACCAGTAAATTTTACTAAATTTTTTGTAATTATTAAAATACAGTATGTATTTATTCATATCTGTTAGTAAATTTTACTACAATATTGTAATTTTTACTATATTTTTTTCTCCGTGTAATTTTTATTATTCAAATATTGAAATAAATAAATTTTAATTTTTATTAGTTTCTAAACTTTTTATTATTTTTGTTATTATTTCGATTATTAGTATGATTTTTCATCTGTATTGGTGTTAATTTTTATATTTAAAAAAATTGTTTGTAATCAAACTTTCTCTAAAATCGCGAAGTATTCATTTATAATTTACTTGACTTGATTTCCCGTGAAAAAAATTTAAAAAAAAATTGTAAATATTGAAAAAAAAGTATCTCGAGATAAGACGGCAGTAACTTGAGGTATCTATTTTTTTTATTATTTAAAAAAAAAATAAATAAAAATTTAAGTGCTGACTTTGTGTCGTGCAAATTCTTACTCATCGGTAATTTTCCAGCGATGAAAAATTTTTGTTGTACGAAGCTTTGATGGTTTATTTGTTATTGTAATTTTAAACGCCAATTCCATACATTTTTGTAAAAATTCCAAATGATAAATATTTTTTCAATTAATAACTCAAATTATGGTTCAAATAATCGATATACGACAAAAATAAAAGAAATCATTTTTTTGGAAAATTAAACTTCCTTCATAAAATATATGATTAGCTTATCATGAAGTTGATAGTTCGCCTTGAAAAGTCGCTTAGATAAAAAAAAATTTTTACAGCAACTTGATAATTATAAAATTTTATTATTTACCTCGAGTATAACTAACAACTTTCAGGGACAAATTTTATGATATATTTTTTTTTATTTTATTTAAACCAATTCCGCGCCAAACTTGCGATTTTTTATTTAAAAAAAAAAAAAAAAAAAAAGGTGGGTACGTTAAATATATAAACAGCCGCAATTTAGACACTGAATCACTACTACTCAATCCTGTCAAGTAAGTAAACTTGAATTATTGAATTTTTGTATTTTATTATTCCAATATTTCAATTTTTTTTATAATCACGAAGTCTAATTTTATGTTTCCCATAACTTAGGTTACAAGACTGACTTTTTTTTCTCACCCAAACCTCCGAGTCTGCGTGAAACATGACTCTGCAGAAAAAACCATCAAATTTTTACTACTAATGTACTTTTTTTTATTTTTAAGAATACGTGCAATGAATAAATTTTTGGTACCTATTCTGGTTCTGCTAATAATTTCATTAGCAAGTGCCAAAATATGTGATTCTGATTCTATGGACATAGATGACACATGTGTCAAAGTAATCGGTAATTCATGCATTAACCATGCTGACTGCCGCCGCAATGACGCAGCATGTTTGGAAGACACTTGTCAGTGGGTTCAAAATTGGCTGACGGAAAAATATCGGGATGGATCGTACGTTGCAAAAGGTCAGTTGATTCAATTCATGCTGAAAATGAATGCCTTTAAATGCCAAATATCGACCTAATACATAAATTTTTTCATTAAACACTCATAATTTCTGATTGGTCAGTTCCATTGTTTAAATTTTCATAAAGTACTAGTGCCACCCCTCTACCTCGAAATTTGATGAAAATGGGCGTGACATGTCCCCACTCTATAATCCATGCTATCAAAATGTTAAAAATAGGTTACCCCACATAACAATCTTATGGCAATCTTGCTCAAGCCTGGTCACCAGTACACTAGTTGTCTACATCTTTATATAATTATGGATCTTGCTGTAGACACTGGCACAAAATATTCTATTGCAGGTTTCATACAAGACTTAAAAAAAAACTTTGTGTTATGTTCTACTCGAAGAATTGGGGAAGAATATTGAAAGTATCTTGCTCAAGGTGCATTGGCACAGTAACTTGAGCTAATCTTGCACCAGAAATTACTTGCAGACACTAACACATATCTTGCTGCAGATTTGCGAAAGAAGTCTCATATTACACTAGTCATCTCACTTCTGTCTCTGCTACTTTACCCTCTCCATCGGCATGCGATACAGGATCCCGGGGTAATGTAACAGAGATAGAAGTGAAATGAATATATAGTGTAATATGAGACTTCTTGCGCAAATCTGCTGCAAGGTTTGCGTTAGTGTCTGCAAGTAATTTCCGGTGCAAGACTCGCTCAAGATATGCATAAGTAACTTTACTAGCACATGTTGAGCAAGACATCTTCAATGCTCTTTTGTACAACATCATTTCCAAGTCCTGCAACAATCTTGTCTTAGAATCTTGCATTAATATCTTGTGACAGATTTATAGGTTTATAAAGACGTAGATACTTAGGGGTCTTTTGTAAGATACTTTCATAAAAATATTACAAGACTGCCACAAGATTGTCTTGTTTATGGCATCTTGATCAAGTCTATGTAGTGTAGATCGCGCCGCTTTATATTTATAACCTCATTTTTAAATTACATAAAATATGTATTAGACTTTTTATCAGGTTAGTGTTCACTTTTGCTAATTAATAAAACAATGCATTATAAATATGATTTCAATTTCGATTAAATTAAAAAATGTTTTATTCAAATTTTATTAATTAATTAAATAAACAATTTAGTTCTTTTTTTTTAATTTAATAAATAAATTAATCAACATAAATAACGCATTGATTTTTATAAATAAAAATTATCGGAATAATCATAACAGCACGACCTTCTCAATTTAACGGCTTTTCAAGGCTGAGCTGAACCCAACGAAATCTCAAATTTAAGAAGCCTAATTATTTATTAAATAATTATCATAACACCGATTCTCTTAGCTTCCGACAAAAAGCAGGAGACGAACTTCCTTGGAAGATTTTCATTATTCGTGTGCCATAAATATTCAAAACGTAATTAGAACCCGAGTCAAAATTGAAAAGGTGATTTGAGCCTCCAAATCCTACATGAGGGTAAGGAGGTTCAAATCATTTGTTTAGAATATGAAGATCCATGCATTAAAAAGGTGATTTGAACCTAAACGTGATAACTTTGTCCGCTTTTACCAAGTTTAGGTAGAGATCATCTTTTTAAGAAGGTAAAATTAGCCTCCAGAGCCTAAATTTATAGATTAAGAAAGACTCTCATCGGATCGCGTACAATTGGTAAAGAAACAGAAGGGAAAAGGGGGCCACTAATTAGAAATGGCCATGATCGAAAAAAATTTGAAATTTAAAAATTCCCAAAATAATTTCTTAGTATTAAATGTTTTGTTGTGAGTTAAAAAACAATAAAATTTATAATATTAATAATAATAGCTAAAGTTACACAAATAGGCGTTCGAATAGAATAGTACTGTCATTCGAAATTCTTATTGAATAATTAGAGCCTTTGACTTATTAGTATATGATTAATTAATTATTTTATGTGAACAATAAATACGAATGATGTATTGGATAACAGAAACTGCCAAAGAAATTGAAAAAAACTGCTGGAAAATAATTTGCTGCTGCGGCGATTCGAAACCAAGACCTAACGAATATGAAGCACAAACACTGCCACATTGCTACTCGGACGCTCACGATCAGTTGGAAATATCTTTATGTATTTAAAACGCACATATTATTATAACAATAATATCATGCTAAAGAATTGAGCTCATTCAAAGTTACAGATTAAAAGTATGTTAGGCTTTGGAGGGTTAAAACATCTTTTTAAAAAGGTGATTAAGTCCTCCATGCGCTTCGTTTAGGGTATTGAGGATTTGAATAGCATTTTAAAATATATGGTAGGCCATGGATGGTTAAAATACCATTTTAAAAAGATGATTTACTCCTCCATACGTTACTTTTAGGACATCAAGGACTTAAATAACATATTACATTTAGTGGCAACTCCAACGTCAAAAGAACTGAGGCTTTGGAGGCTCAAACTACTGTTTTAATTCTGACTCGGGAATTCTTAAATTCGAGATTTCGTTAGGTACAGCCGAGCCCTAATTTCGAGCATTAATTATATAAAATATCGTAGACAACTAGTGCCATCGGGTATAATACTCTCATTCGTGTTCCTAAGCCACGATCTCGAGGATTATACTCGATGGCACCAGTTATCTAAAGTATTTTAATTTAATAAAATTTAAGATCGTTTGCTGGATTATTTAATGAGTTTCAATTACTTTACAGAATTGAATGATATCTGTGTATCGAATTCTCAATGTCGGGAGTTAAACGATGCAATATGCAACAACTTCAGATGTGTTACTGCTTCTAGTGCTCCAATAAAGTTTTAAGTCGGACAATTAATCAATGCACTACTATTATTGATTGTTGCGATGATGTTTTTAGTTATGGATTATGGAATAAATTAATATGTTGAGCAATTACTTATGGAATTTGTTTATTTTTATATTTTTAACTTCCCGCTAAAAAAATTGAAAATTTTCGAAAATTCGGGAAGTTATTGGTTTCGGTCCAATTTTCGAAAATCGAATTTCTAACAGATCTTTACGTTTTGCGGTTCTAGGAAACTATTCTGACTAAGTTTAGATTAATAAATTTTTAAAGTTTACAAATCATACAATCTATTCAAATTTGCATCAACCGGTTATCTATATAGATATCTCACAAACTAATAATCGGGATCCCATCAAGTACAAAACCAAAACTGTCTTTAAAATTCCTACCTCTAAGCTGCGACCAATCTCCATCCTCAATCTAAACCCCCCTCCCCCAGCAGTAATATATTTAAAAAAATAAAATTTCCAAATACTTGAATAAATATATATAATTGATCAGAACTTTAATTATTCTTTAACATACATCATAGTTTTGTTATCACGTCGATAATTATCACCATCATGATTAACCACATCATCGACCCTAGTGCTGGTACCACCAATCAGTATAACCGTCCCATTGCATTCAACCTTAAAATGATTTTTCAAGACTAATTCCCAAACTTGATAAATTTTCATGTCATGTTCGAATTGCATCACGTCCCAATCTTTCATCAAATAAAGGGATTCTTTATCACCAACTTTCATTTTCCACGTAAACCGTCCGGCTGTATTGGCGGCCATTTTAATGTGATCGCCATCTTCTTCAAACGTTTCCACGTCAACACTATAATCGACTCTATCATCACTACCCCGCCACCTGAAGTACAAATCATCAGTCCCTTTATTAATGACTTTATAAACCGCTTCCACACCACTAGAATTAACCACCCCCTGCTCCTTAACCTCAAACTTCTCTACTCGGTATTCCATTTTCCAGAACATTATCTCCTTATCAACCAACCGGCCGATGAAATAACCCCGCGAGTTGTCATTAATTCCTTCGACGTCTGATTTATTAAAACACTCGGTCTTGCCTTTGGTTATCAATCCCAATCTACCAGTATCCCCAGCCGACCCAGTAGCTGCACCCGTCTCCGCGAAATGTATTACCCGTCTTTGCATTCTACCCAATAAACAGCCACCCACATCGTTTTCATCCAAATCACAATAGTTCGATATTTCCGGCATGGGCACACGCAAGGAAAACATAAAATCCTTGGTCTTGATAATTCCCAGACCAATCGACGGGATCAGATAACATCCTAGTTCGCCTTCGAGGTCCAGCCAATCAAATTTCGTAGTCTTCATATCAAAATCACACAGCGAATCAAATACGGGATTATTGTTCTTGATCCCCGGGTGCAGTAATATCCTGGCTAATTTTTTAACCACCTCGTAATAATTACCCGGGATATAAAGGACTGTATTAATCGCGGCATATAAATCTGAGTGATAAATATGTGTCCCGATGTTAGACAAGAAATTCGAGTAATTTATCGTATGTAGATTTTTACCAGCGTCGTACTTAAACGCGGAACCGTCTATATTAATAACATCACTTGTTATAGCGTTGATGTTATTGTCATTATTTATCAAGTTATGGAAGTATTTCAAATTATTGGACTTTGTATCAGCGATAAAGTCATCAGTGGCATTAATATAGTTTGTTAATAGCCTGGGGGTTGATAAATTGATTATATTACTGGCGTTAGAAAGGAATGTACTCTTAGGATCACTAGTAAATTTTGGTATTTCGGGTATTAAGTCAAGTATTAACTGATGGTACTTGGGTTTGTTGTCATTAATATTAGTTATTAATTGAAACATAGCCGCCATTGTTGTTATGGTGGGCAATAAGTCTTGATGGTTTTTGACCATAAGCTTCAAAATATCAATTGGCATTAAAGTTATCCGTTCTAAAATATTGTCGGTTATTTTTGAGTAATTTTCAGCCATAGCATTTGCTGGGTCTTTATTTAGGTTACGTAATATTTTCATACCAAAGCTGAAAAATTCATTAAATACATGGGGATCTATAGTCCATAGCAAGAAATTCACGTGAGGCGGCATCGAAGTATCAAAATTGTAATTATCTATTATATTAATGTCGTCGGGTGTTAATATGTCATTGTCTGTAAAGAAGTGACGGAGTTTATCTTTTACAGATAATAATTTATTTTGGGGCAACAGAACTTTTGGTTCGACGGGTTGATCAACTGCCTTAGGAGCATCAACTACCTTAGGGACATTATAAAATGGGGTTAGTAAAAATACTATTAAAGTAATTATCGTGATAATTAATATGATAACACATCCGTAGACGACGTAATGTAAATATTCTTGTATTATCATTTTATATTTTTACGATATTGTCTCTTCTAATGTGATTAGTTATAGTTGTTAATTATTTACTTAGTTTGTTTGGTAAAATTAATGGACAAGCTTAATATTGTAAAGTAAAAGCTGAGTTAGCAATAGACATTTTTTGGGATTAGGTGTCGTAGGACATTTGTAAGACAATTGGGGATTAATTAATTAATTTACATTAATATGGCGACAAAGCTCGCCGGGTTATGGGGACCATTTCTTAACTATCTCAGGTATAGATGAGCGGTAGTCTCTACCTTTAGCTAAGCGACATCTCTAGTCAAAAGACATAATTGAGTGACAACCAAATGGACGCTAACCTTATTATATTAGGTGAATTCAAATAACGTATTCTGTTACCACTATTATGTCAGCGCGGAATTTTGATATTTTTTAATAATTGATATACCAAAAAATTGCTCCTTCAGAATCCATAATTGCTCTGTTGACCTCTGAGGTCTAGTCACAGTTACTATGAGTCTAATCTCTGGTTAACTCCGATCACAAAAAATAAAGAAATTTTGGACGATGTGGGCTTGGTAACGTCCACACGTGGTACCAATTTCATTTATTAGTTAACAGGTTGCATCGAGATAGAAAATCGTAATTATAAGTTTTTACCAGGTAAATCAAATGAATAGTAGTAATTGTTATTATTGTTACGTCCGAGTAAATTTTTAGTTTTAATATTATTATCATTTTATTTTACTTTTATTGTAGTTTTTAAAATTTGTCTCAACACATAATTCATATTCGAATATTATATTAAGTGAAAAGGAATTTTAATCCTCATTATGGTCAGAGTGGCAGTTGACGCACTTTCTTATCATAACTGCACTCTAAAATAAGACTTAAAGTAAATAGTACCATTGTAATGCATTTCTGATATGTTTTCTAAATTGAAAAATACTTAAAAGTAAATTATGGTGTCTAGACAAATGAATGTTTAAATAAATAAAAAGTAAAAGGTTTTAGGTAGATAATAAAATTTAACAATTTTAAATATTGTTAAGAGTAAAATACTAAAGCGAAAAGACAATAGAATAAAATAGTAACATTTAAATTAAAAATAATAAAATATTAAAATATGATAATTTAAATTAAATAAAATAAAACATTAAAATATTAGAATTTAAATAAAATATTTAAAATTTAAAAGAAATTATTAACATTAAAATAAAATAAAATAAAATATTAAAATATGAAAATTTAATTTAAATAAAATAAAATATTAAAAAATCAGAATTTACAGACAAATAAAATATTAAAATATTAGAATAAAACTTAAACAAAATAGAAATAGAAAATTTCATTTAACAATTATTTAAGGAAAAATAAATCGAATTATTTATTAAGATTTATGAAAATAGTAATATCAATTACTTTTATTATTATTATTATTATTATTATTATTATTATTATTATTATTATTATTATTATTATTATTATTATTATTATTATTATTATTATTATTAATATTACTATTATTACATTTATTATTAACAAAAAAAAAAGCAGTGAGTTGTGAAGAACCGAAAGAGAGGGAAACAGGAAATCAATGTGGAAGGGATAGTGCGGCCCCGAAACAATGGTTTTCTGAAAAGAAGTGGAAAACTTTTGGATAGAGGTGGAAAGAGAATTTCCCCCAAATACAGAAACTTGAAAAACCAACCATTTTTCCGAGAGTCTAACGAACTGACCCAAAATTAGTCAGTTGTGTCGTGAGTCCCGAACTATTAACTTAATACCCGTTATTCTTCCTATATCCCAGTGATCTCATTTTCATATAGTAAAGAGTAGGCTGCTAGCCACATTTTTTTTTTTTAAAAACCTGATACAATGAAAGATGTATACATAGTCGATTTTAAAAATGAAGTAAGGAATAGGCCAATAATTATTTACCAAAGGATGAAGACCTTCGATCAACACATATTTCAATAAAATATCAATGTCAAATTATCGCCATTTAATATCTAGTAAGTCCACGAAATCTAATGTCTTATATATTACTATTTTTGTATTGTATCATTAAAAAACATTCTCTACCAGTCATTTCAACTAGTGTAGGCTGGAGTATTACTCACATAAGCCACCTAGTTGATGGCACGTTTAAAATGATTAGATTTTTGTAGTACATAGCGTAAAAGAAATAATTGTCATTCGTATCTAAAATTTACTTAGTATTTGTTAACAAGTTAAATTCCAAATAATTCTGTATTATATAACCTTGACTTCAATCTTTTCATTTTAACTGTTTTTAATCGAAATTTATTTGTAACAATATATTTATTTATTTATAATTTAAATTCATGTTTTAATTTACACATTCCTTCACTAAGGTTTCTTGTCCCCGGTCTATTGGTCGAAAGACTAGGACCAAATATATTTATTTTCGTTACAAATCCGACGTAACATTATTATTACTCCTATGGTAAAAATTTGGAATAAATAGAGCTTGTGGGTACTCTTTCAAGAGGAAATTTAATTTTCTACAATTTTTAAATCTTTACCTTTTTTTGTCGGATCAATCGTTTACGAGATAAATATAATGAGTAGAAATAATTGTTATTATTATGACCATTAAAGTAAATATTATGAATAACTAGGGCTTGTGAGTACTCTTTCCAGTGGAAATTTAATTTCCTACAATTTTTAACTCTTTACATTTTTTTCTTGGAACAATCGTTTACGAGATAAATATAATGAGTAGAAGTTATTATTATTATTATTAATGTCATTCAGGTAAATATTATGAATAAGTAGGACTTGTGAGTATTCTTTCCAGAGGAAATTCAATTTCCTACAATTTTCAACTTATTACTTTTTCTCCTCGGACCAATAGTTTTCAAGATAGATATACTGAGTATTAAAAAATGTAATTATTATAATTATTATTTTTAATTTTGGAATTGAGTAGGGCTTGTGGGTACTCTTTCCAGAGGAAATTTATTTTCCTTCAATTTTTAACTCTATGCATTTTTTTTTCAGACCAATCGTTTACGAGATAAATATAATCAATAGAAATAATTGTTATTATTATGACCATTAAAGTAAATATTATGAATAAATAAGGCTTGTGGGTACTCTTTCCAGAGGAAATTCCATTTTAAACAATTTTCACCTCATTATATTTTGTCATAAGACTGATAGTTTAAAAAATAAAAACACGTACCTTTGAAATTTCTTAAAATAATTGTATTAAATAAATAAAATTAATAATAGGAAATTATACAACTGACTACCTACCAAAAACTTAAACCAAATTTATTATGATAAATATTTTTCAAGCCATAATTTATTATTGTAATTATTTACACATTAAATACATAATTAAGTGTAACTTAAAGTGATTCTTAAAATAATAAAAATTAACGATAATAATAAAATCCTTAAATAAATAGACGGAACGGAAAGCGTATAAAAATAAAAATATATTTAAATCACAATTTAAATTAAAATTTCATTAAAATGTGAGTCGATCCAATTTTTTGATTTAAAAAATTAATTAATTAACTTATAAGGGGGGTGGGTAATTAATTAGGTAATTAATTAGGTAATTAACTAGGTAATTAACTAGGTAATGAGACAGAGGTGTAGAAAATTATCGGGGTAACTCATGTGCTCGGATAGCCACTGAAGGGGAGTGTCGAGAGGGGGAGTAATACCGTGAGTGCGAACAGATTTCTGTGAGTTTTTGTCCTCGGAGAAAACTTCGTCCAGAAGATGCCTGAGGGTCTTGCGGGCGCCCTCTTCGTTCACGGGCTTGACCAGCTTCTGGATGTACTTCTCCTCGGAGGTGTAGCAGCGGAAGGGAATGAACTTGAAGCCTTCTTCGTTGGAGGTTTCCATTAGCCGGTGGTTCACGGCCCAGAATTGATCGAACTTGTCGTTGAGGAGGCCCAGCCAGAGCTGGTTGTGGTCCTTTTTTTGCATCGAGGACACTACGGTCCCTCGGTGCTTCAGGACGTCGGCCTCTTTGATGCAGGATAAAAAATACGCCTCGACTACTTCTCTGTAATTATTTTAAAATAAATTAGATTAGTTCTACAATCGATTTAACGAACTTTTTAGAAATCGATAGTTAAAAAAACGATATATCGAATCATTTCAACAATCGATATATCGAATTTTTAGAGATCGATATAGAAAATTTTTATAAATTAAGATATCGATAAAAATTCTCTATTTCAATAAAGAAAAATTTATTGAATTTCGGCATTCGATGTATCGAATCGTGAGATTCGATCCATCGACTTTATCGACGATTTATCGTATGTTTGAATTCATATCGATTTGTTTAACTTTCTATCAATAACTTGATTTTTAGAAATTCGATGTATCGAATGTTAAAGTAATCGATACTTATAAATTCGATACATCGAATCTTTAAAATATCGATACTTCAACAATCGATTTATAGAACTCATGATATATATAAATTAATATCGAATTGATCAATTTTTTTATAAAACACTCGATTTTTGGAAATTCGATACATCGAATTCGTAAATAATCGATACTAAAGTGATCGATATATTGAATTTTTGAAATTTGATATAAATTAAAATTTTTTAATTTTGAAAAGGAAATTTTTAAATCGCATTTCGAAATTCGTTATCGATATATCGAATGTCATATTATCGATTATAAACTTCGAAATAAATCGATATCTCAACATTTAAATCTTCGATACATAAAAATTTATCTCCAAAAAATTTAAATTGATGTATCGATCCCGATCTTATTCTTCGATATTGATTAAAAAATTCACCCGTCAAATTCAAATATTTAAATTTCCCGCTTAAAAAAATTTAAATCCCACACTGACGCCATCTTACAATAAAAATTCAAATCTACTTTCTGTTTAACCCAATAAAATAAATAAACAAAAAAATAAATCGATTATCGAATAAATTCTGAAATAAAAATTAAAAAATGGATAATTAATTAATTAAAAAAAATAAATGACTCACTTATTAGGGCAATGCATTATAACATTCTCGGGAAATTTATCAAAGTGTACGACAATATTCCATGGCAGATCGATGTCATTACAATAAATATCCAAGAGAACTCCAATAGGGAAGTGCCATTTTAGTGGAGTTCCATTAAATTCGAGCCACATTTCATTATCTTGTTTATCTTCTTGTATATATTTTATAAAATGTTTCCTAACCTAAAAAATTAAATTTGTAAAATTTAAATAAGTAGCAAATTAATTGAATTAATGAATAAATAAATTACCTTGTCAGTACAGAGAGGAAAATAACTTAATCTAGGGACCATTAAATAAAATGGATCTGGTGCCGTTAGTTCGCAAACTTCTTCTCCATTCAATTGAAAACAAACAGGAATTTTTCCCTTCCAAATTTCTTTTAATACTTCACGATCATCCGCCATTTTTTAATAATTTATTATTATTACCGGCGTAATTAATTAATTTTAATTAAGCTAGTAATTGATACTTATTAAGTATTTTCACTTATTTTTAAATATTTTTATTTATTTTATTGATAAAAAACATTAGAAAATATTTTCACGACGCCATGTTGTTTCTTTTAACTAATCGATTATTGTTGTATCGAATGTATCAAAATTTAACAATCGATATATTTAATTGTTTGAATTAATTATTTTTTTTTTATTTTTAAATATTTTCCCGCCTTAAATAAATTAAATATTCAAATTTATCGATTTAAAAATTTAGAAACTTTTATTTTTTAATTTTCAAATGCTCCTGCCTTAAATAAATTAATTATAAATGTAACTAATTAAATAGTTTTTGTTTTTAATATAAATTTCAATTTATTATAAAAAATTTCCCGCCTTAAGTAAATTAATTACTAAATTTTATTAATTTTTTTCTTGTAATTTTTTAATTTTCCCGTCTTATAAAAATTAATTTTATTAACTAAATAATTTTTTTTTAATTTTTTTAATTTTCCCGCGATAAATAAGTCAATGATTATTTTAAATGATTTAAAAAATTTAATACAAATGGTCGAATTTCCCAAGCGGCACAAAAAAAAATTTTTAAGTTTTTGTTGAATTTAAGTTAACAATTGATTAACTTAAATTAAAGATAACAAATTTTCGTTTTAAATTTAACATTAAGTCAATCATATAATTATTTTTAAATTTATTAAATAATTTTTAATTTAAATTTTCTATTCAAATCTAAAAATTTACGTCTTAGATAAATTAATTATTAATTTTATTAATCAAATAATTTTTATTTTTAATTTTTTATTTGAATTTAAAAAATTTTCCCGCCTTGAAATAATTAATTATTAAATTTTATTAATTTTTTCTTGTAATTTTTGAATTTTCCCGCCTTAAATAAATTAAATTTTTTTATTTTTTTATTTGAATTTTTCTCAATAACTCGGCTTAAAAAATCAATTAATGAATTATGAAATTAATTAAATTATCATTCTTAAATAGTTAATTATTTATAATTTAAAAAAAAAGAAACATTTCAAATAGATGGCGCCAAGAGTAAGTGCGGCTGGGAAATTTGAAAATGAACCCCTCGTCACACGCGCTGTACGGCGATTTCGCACAACACTACTCAACCTAATAGAGTTGGGGTGAATGCGAGTGAGACACTAGAGAAAGCGCGTGGACCGAGAGTTAAAGTCACAATGGCGGCGGTCAGAGAACGTATAGTGGATCTCAAATAAAGTACAATTATTTTTGTTTTATTACGTATCTAATAATTTTAATAAATAATTTGTGTTCTTTTAATTGAATTATTTTGTGACAAATAAATCAAGTGATTAATTTTCTCAAATAAAAGTGCGGAAGTGTAATTAATTGTTATAAATTTCACGTGTGTGTTAAATTATTTTGTGCCACGTAAAGATTTTTTTTTTTTAATAAATTAAATTAATTAAAACAAGTTAATTAATAATCTGTGGTGATTTTCGATCATTTATTTATTTATAATATAATAATTTTTTTTTTTTTCAATGATTTAATTAATTCGGTGATTTTATTTCAGGCATCAGGGTCAAGATCATCAGCTTTTGCGCAAAGTTGCAGTAGCAGTAAAAGGTCAGAATTTGAAATTATTTTATTTTTTTTTAAATTCATTTAAAATTTATAATAATAATTACAAGCAACCTGCAGTCACTACGTGACTGGCCAAGTATCACTATTAAATTTATGAAATTCACAGAAAAAAAAAAAGGATTTCTTGCACAAAAAAATTTTCTTATATAAATTTTTTTTTTCAATTCACAATGCTAAAAATTTATTGGGGTAAGTAACACTTTTCTTTAGGGAAGTCAACATTTTTTTGCGTCAATGAATCCTTTTTTATCTGTGTACACTCTTTTGTCATTGAAAAGTTTTCTGAACTCAAAGGAGAGTATGAAAATATGTAATTTTGGAATTAGTAACGCGATACCAATAATGTAGCTATTATTGAAAGAAAATAAATACCCTGATAGCCACACCTTACTCTGCAAGTTATGCAGTGAAACATTTTCGGCTAAGTTAACGAGAAAGTTTCTGGCAAACCTTAGCTGTATAATACTTTCCTTTAAGTTGGCTTCAGAATACGGCAGTAGCTTGAATGTAACTTGACAGTAACACTTGTAGTCAAATTGAATTCAAGTTACAAAAAAATTACTTGCAACTTAACCGTGACGGTTTGCTCTCCAACATCTAGCTAGATGATTTTTGACCTTAATTACATTTTAGGTCTCAGATTTCGGCTTGGTCACAAATTAACGTTTAATAAAGAATTTTGTCAGTCACAACCAGCTAGATGATTGGACGCAATTTTTTTTATAAGTGATTGAAGAATTTATTTTTCCCTTCGTATTCTTATCTTGTGATATTTTTAAGAAAATGGCGGTTTTAAAATTTGAATTTTTATAAAAGTTATAAAAGCGCTTGTAAGATGTCGCCTCAAATGTGACGGTCAGTCATTTTATGAACGGTCCGCTGACGGTCTTGTGACCATGACGTGACGGTCAAAAAATGACCTGACGGTCAGCTTCACATCACTAAATACAGCAGTAGCTTGTAGTTAACTTACAGTTAGGGTTGCTATTAGGGTACGACCGTCTTTTTCCCCACGTAATTCAAATATAATTCGAATGATGTAGAAAAATCGCTTTATCCCAATACTGGGCAATGAAAAAAAGTTCAAACTATGAAGAGAAAGAAATTCAAGTCAAGACCTTTGTAACGGTTCCAAATTTAATAATATTAACCAATTCTATCATATAAATATGGCGGGAACAAAGTTTTCCTTATGCTCTTAGTAATGTAGATTATGATTATTATTTTTTAAGCAGAAAAAAATTAAATTTGGATTTTTTGTTAAAAATTTATCGAAATTTTGATCAAACTCAACTTTCTGTTATAAAGATTTGACAAATGTAGGAAAAATTTTTATTTTAAATATTTCAACAAAATAATCAAAAGTAGTAAAATTTTTAATTTTTAATTTGGAGATAAATCTATTAAAAGTTGACAAAATTAAAATTTTTTCATAAAAAATAAATCATAATTTAAAAAATCCAAAATTTTTTTTATTCGCAAAATTAATTTAAATTGAAAAAAAATAAGTAGAAGTTTGGGTAAAAATTAATGTAAATTAGAAAAAAAACAAATTTGAATTTTTTTTTTTTTTTTTTTATAAAAATAAATTGACGTTTAAGAAAATTTTGATTTCCATTTCTTTAAAAAAATTATTTATTTCATCAATTTCATCAATTTATTTTACATTTATCATTTCTTCTTCCCAATTTTTTTGAATCATTATTATTATTATTATTTAATTTATTGGGTTTAATAATTACTGGATCATTACCATAATTACTGTACTCAATTGTCCGTCGACTGTCACCAATTGTCAAGAAATTATTGCTTTTATTTTTAAATTCCTAGAAAAAAAAATTTACAATTAATTAATTAATTTTTTAATTGAGTAATTAATAAAATAAAATAACTTACTTTGAAAATTAATAATGAAGTATCTTGATAACGTAATTTTATTTGCTCATCTGTCAGAATATCATTATGATCCGGTGATGAATAATTTTGTTGCATTTATTATTTTTTTATACAGAATTCTGTAACATATAAAAAAATTGAATTAAATGTTAAAAATAAGTTGGTCTTGTGGGTACTCTTTCCAGAGGAAATTCAATTTCCGACAATTTTAACTGAATAAATTTTTTGGTAGGAATTATAGTTTACGAGATAAATATAATAATCACCAAAAGTCTTATTGTTATCACGTTGATAACAATGAAAAATCACACAGGTCGTAGGTACTCTTTTCAAAAGAAATTAATCTCTCTACTTAGTAACGAATAAAATTTTATAAAATAAAAACAATCCAATTTTACTGTAAATTATTTGTCAAGTTGAAAATGAGTAATTATATTATTAATAAATAAATCACTAACAAACAAGTGCGCAAGGTTTTAGAGTGATCGTAAGACTGATTTAAAGTTTGGTTTCAAGCCAACGAATTTTATTTTATATTTTTATCTTAAACTTGACTTTTTTTTAAGTCACCTTTAGAATATAAATTCAATTATATCTTTTTGAAAATTTTTTTTTTTCTTTTAACTAACGAGTGTTGTAAAGAAAATTCTGGGATTAATATTTTTTCCAATTCTAAGAAAATTTAATTTTTAAAATAGAATTTCTCTCGATAGAGTAGACTTCTTCTAAATAATTATTTTATCGACTGTAGGTCAATTAAATTTAATTAAAGTAAAAGATTATTTAAAAAATTTTACTTAAAATTAAAATTATTTCATAAATATTATAAATAAATGAGGCTTGTGGGTACTCTTTCCAGAAGAATTTTAATTTCCTACAATTTTCCCTCCTTACATTTTTTTCTCAGATCGATAGTTAACAAGATAAATATAATAGGTATTAGAAATTATAATTATTATTATTATTTCGGTAAATATTTGAAATGAATGGGGCTTGTGGGTACTCTTTCCAGAGGAAATTCAATTTCCTACAATTTTTGTCCTATAAAATTTTTTCATACAACCGATAGTTTAAAAGATAAATATAATAGGTATTGATAATTATAATTATTATTATTTCGGTAAATATTTGAAATGAATGGGGCTTGTGGGTACTCTTTCCAGAGGAAATTCAATTTCCTACAATTTTTGTCCTGTAAAAGTTTTTCATACAACCGATAGCTTAAAAGATAAATATAATAGGTATTGATAATTAGTATTATCGTTATCATGTAGGTAAATATTAAGAATCATTAGAGCATGAAGGTACTCTTTCCAGAGGAAATTCAATTACAACTAATTTTACCTTCATTATATTTAGTCATAAGAAAGATAGTTCAGAAAATAAAAACACTTACCTTTAAAATTTCTTAAAATAATAAATACTTAAACTTAGTAGACAAATAAAAACACAATTTTTCGTAGTTAAAATATCTTCAATTTTTCAAAAAATTTAATAAGAAATTCCTTAATATTTATGTACAGGATCGTATTTATAATATATATACTTTCTATACATACATATTTATCATAGATTTTACAGTAAATTAAATAACTTGATATGATACATTATATTATTATTATTATTTTACTTTTCATTAAGGCACGTTTCCATTTGATTTTTTTTTATTCATAGCCTTCTTATATTGATAATTTTTTATTATTATTATTAAATATCATTTAAAAAATATATTTTATATTTTTATATATTTTAATACCTCATTATAGACTCTAAGGGCCAACTATTTTTTTTTTTTTTTTTTTTTTAACTTGTTTGCATAAATTTTTTTTATTGTTTGTACTTTTTTGGAAAAAAGAAATTTTCTTATGGCAATTTTCAAAATGGAAAGTTTTTATCTTATTTTTTTTTTAATTTTTTGATTTTCAAAAAATTGATTTTTTTTAAATTCGAGAAAAAATCATTTTTAAATTTGACAAAAATTTTTTTTTGAAAAT
The DNA here is from genome assembly GCA_964016945.1 of Microplitis deprimator. NCBI lineage: Eukaryota > Metazoa > Arthropoda > Insecta > Hymenoptera > Braconidae > Microplitis > Microplitis deprimator. The sequence goes on from OZ024713.1 coordinate 230,041, forward strand.
TGTCTTTTTTTTGAAAATGTCTTTTAATGCTTGTTAACTATTTCTAAGGCACAATATTTTTTTTTTATTTCCAAAACAAATTTTCTGTTTTTTTTTTTTTTTTAATTTTTATTTTGTATCCTGAGGCATTCATTTATTATCTTAATTAGTAATTAATTAATTACCAATTAAAAGGCACATTCATGAAAAAAAAATTAATTAATCAAGTCAATTGATTTAATTTAATTAATTTTTTTTTTTTATAATTTTTTCGACTATACAATATTTTTATTTAAAAAAAAGTATTTTATATATTTCTTAATAAATATTTACAACATATACAAAAAAAAAAATTGTTAAATACTTAATTTAATGGAAGCAAAAAAGTTTTGAGCAAAATTATTATTGAAAAATGTAATTTTTAAAATAGGTCAAATATATAAAAAATTATTTTCAAAAAAAGCGACGAAAAATAATTTCTTCTATATTTGAGCTAAATTATAATTTTCTTTCGAAATTTTGAAATTTGTGGAAAATTTACACGAAATTGAAATTGTTGTTTTTATAAAATATCAACTCTTGCGAAAAATTAAAAAATTGAAATTTTCCATTCAAATTTAAAATTAGCACCAACATTTTCCGTTAAATTTACAATTAAAAATTTATGGAACATTTGAAAAACTCGATTTTCTGCGAGATCAAATGATTTCCCGCTCAATTTTAAAATGTGTGTTAAAATTATCCATAAAATTAACCACTTAATTATTTTGGAAAATTTTAAATTATAACTTTTCCTTAAAATGTAAATGTCTTAAAATTTTTGTTTAAATTTTTTAAGAATAAAAGTTAAATTTTTCCGGAAAGTTAAAAAATCAAAATTTCCCGCAAAATTTTAAAATTAATATTACCAGCGAATTTAAAAAATCAGAATTCCCCGGGAAATTCGAAAATCAAAATATCCTGCGAAATTTAAAAAAAAGAATGTCCCGTGACTACACTGAGAAAATAAAATACTATTGCCCAAACAAGAATTTCTTGGTTCAAGAATTCCGTTCAAAAAATTTATTTCATTATGATTAATTATCAATTTCTTGAGAAAAGAGTATCAAATATATTTTTGTTATTATATAAATTTGATATTATATTATGAGTAAACAAACAATAGTCTTTGAACTAAATAAAAATTATTTCCATCAATTCTACGAATTCTTGAGATAAAATTATATATTCTCGAAAATTATCAAGAATATATGTTCTTGTATCTAGTACCCTCATAGCACGAGTTGATCGTGAAAAAGTTGGTCATTCATTAGTTTCCGACAAACTTGACGACAAATTGTCGAGAACTTTAGCTTTTGCAACTTTTAGCTACAAGTTACCGCCAACTGGAGCTGCAACTGGAATGCAAGTTTCTGAGAAAATTGAAAGGAAACTTACCGTCAACTTATGATTGCCAACTTTTGCAAGCAACTTTCTCAGAAAGTGACCGTCAACTCATTGGATTTCCAACTTTTGCCACCAACTTTCTCAGAAAATGTCCATCAACTTTGAAGGGACCAACTTGCTGTCCAGTTGCGGCTGCAAGTTTCTCGTCAGTTTCTCGCTTACTTGGCTATCAGGGTAAATATTCTTAATAAAAGTATTTTTTTTTCTCAGTGTAGTGATGTGAAGCTAACCGTCAGGTCATTTTTTGACCGTCACGTCATGGTCACAAGAGCGTCAGCGGACCGTTCATAAAATGACTGACCGTCACAATTGAGGCGACATCTTACAAGCGCTTTTATAACTTTTATAAAAATTTAAATTTTGAAACCGCCATTTTCTTAAGAATATCACAAGATAAGAATACGAAGGGAAAAATAAATTCTTCAATGACTTATAAAAAAAAATTGCGTCCAATCATCTAGCTGGTTGTGACCGACAAAATTCTTTATTAAACGTTAATTTGTGACCAAGCCGAAATCTGAGACCTAAAATTTAATGACGGTCACAAATCATCTAGCTAGATGCGACTGACCAAATATGTGACAAAAAATTTTTTTACGGTCCAAAATGACGGTCTCTGATCGGGAAGTTTGTGACGGTCATTTTGCATTAGAACAGGCTCGTCATTTAGGTCCGTCGGTCACAAGACTGACAGCAGACCGCGTTGTGACCAAAACTCAAAATGACGGTCATTCCGCATCACTACCTGTGACATTTAAAAATAAAATTTTCCCGCGAAATTTAAAAATCGAAATTTCTCTCGAGATTTATAAATCAAAATTTCCCGTGAAATTTTAAAATAAGAATTTCCCGTGACATTTAAACTTTTAAATATCCCGCGAAATTTGAAAATCTAAATATCCAGCAAAATTTAAAAATCAAACTTTCCCGTGAAATTTAAAAATCAAAATTGCCCTAGGAATTTAAAAATCAGAATTTCCCGTGACATTCAAAAATCAAATTTGTCCGCGAAATTTAAGAATAAAAATTTCCTGCGAAATTTAAAAACCAAAACTCCCCGCGAAATTTGAAAATAAAAAATTCCCGCGAAATTCAAATATTTTAATTCAACGCAAAATTGACGAATCAAAGTTTCCCGCGAAATTTCAAAATGAGAATTTCCCGTGACATTTAAAAATTCAAATATCCCGCGAAAGTAAAAAATCTAAATATCCGGCAAAATTTTAAAATCAAAATATCCCGCGAAATTTAAAATCAAAATTGCCCTAGGAATTTAAAAATCAGAATTTCCCGTGACATTCAAAAATCAAGGTTTCCCGCGAAATTTTAAAATGAGAATTTCCCGTGACATTAAAAAATTCAAATATCCCGCGAAAGTAAAAAATCTAAATATCCGGCGAAATTTTAAAATCAAAATATCCCGCGAAATTTAAAATCAAAATATGCCGCGAAATTAAAAAATGAGAATTTCCTGTGACATTTAAACATCCAATTTTGCCGCAAAATTAAAAAATTTGAATTTCCCGCAAAATTTTAAAATCACAATTTTCCGTTAAACTCAAAAATCTAAATTTCCCTAGAAATTAAAAAATCGAAATTTCCCTAGAAATTAAAAAATCGAAATTTCCCTAGAAATTCGAAAATTAAAATTTCCCTAGAAATTCGAAAATTAAAATTTCCCTAGAAATTCGAAAATTAAAATTTCTCGTGAAATTTGGAAATTAAAATTTCTCGCTAAATACAAAAATTGGCGTTGAAATTTTCCGTGGAATTTACAATTACAACTTTCTGGAATATTTGAGAATCTCGAATCCAGCGAGATCGACTAAATTCCGTTTTAATTTTTAAGTGTGTTACAATTTTCCATGAAATTCATCATTTAATTTTTTAGGAAAATTTTAATTTCTAAGTTTTCCTGGAAGTAAAAAAGTTTCAAAATTTTGGTCGAAATCTTCTAAGAATAGAAGTTCAATTTTTCCGGAAAATTTGGAAATCAAAATTTTCCGCGAAATATAAAATTTGCGTTGAAATTTTCTGTGAAATTTAGAATTTAAACTTTCTGGAATATTTGAAAAACTCGAATCCAGCGAGATTAAATAATGTCCTTTTTAATTTCAAAGTCTGTGTTAAAATTTTCCATGAAATTCAGCATTTAATTTTTTAGGAAAATTTTAATTTCTAAGTTTTTCTGGAAGTTAAAAAAGTTTCAAAATTTTGGTTGAAATCTTCTAAGAATAGAAGTTCAATTTTTCCGAAAAATTTCGAAATCAAAATTTTCCGCGAAATATAAAATTTGCGTTGAAATTTTCTGTGAAATTTAGAATTAAAACTTTCTGGAATATTTGGAAAACTCGAATCCAGCGAGATTAAATAATGTCCTTTTTAATTTCAAAGTCTGTGTTAAAATTTTCCATGAAATTCATCATGTAATTTTTTAGGAAAATTTTAATTTCTAAGTATTCCTGGAAGTAAAAAAGTTTCAAAATTTTGGTTGAAATCTTCTAAGAATAGAAGTTTAATTTTTCCGGAAAATTTAGAAATCAAAATTTTCCGCGAAATATAAAATTTGCGTTGAAATTTTCTGTGAAATTTAGAATTTAAACTTTCTGGAATATTTGAGAATCTCGAATCCAGCGAGATCAAATAATGTCCTTTTCAATTTTTAAGTGTGTTACAATTTTCCATGAAATTCATCTTTTAATTTTTTAGGAAAATTTTAAATTCCAAGTTTTCCGGGAAGTAAAAAAGTTCCAATATTTTGGTTGAAATCTTCTAAGAATAGAAGTTCAATTTTTCCGGAAAATTTAGAAATCAAAATTTTCCGCGAAATATAAAATTTGCGTTGAAATTTTCTGTGAAATTTAGAATTTAAACTTTCTGGAATATTTGAGAATCTCGAATCCAGCGAGATCAAATAATGTCCTTTTTAATTTTTAAGTGTGTTACAATTTTCCATGAAATTCATCATTTAATTTTTTAGGAAAATTTTAATTTCTAAGTTTTCCTGGAAGTAAAAAAGTTTCAAAATTTTGGTTAAAATTTTCTAAGAATAGAAGTTCAATTTTTCTGGAAAATTTAGAAATCAAAATTTTCCGCGAAATATAAAATTTGCGTTGAAATTTTCCGTGGAACTTACAATTGAAACTTTCTGGAATATTTGAGAAACTCGAATCCAGCGAGATCAAATAATGTCCTTTTTAATTTTTAAGTGTGTTATAATTTTCCCTGAAATTCATCATTTAATTTTTTAGGAAAATTTTAATTTCTAAGTTTTCCTGGAAGTTAAAAAAGTTTCAAAATTTTGGTTGAAATCTTCTAAGAATAGAAGTTCAGTTTTTCTGAAAAATTTAGAAATCAAAATTTTCCGCGAAATATAAAATTTGCGTTGAAATTTTCTGTGAAATTTAGAATTTAAACTTTCTGGAATATTTGAGAATCTCGAATCCAGCGAGATCAAATAATGTCCTTTTTAATTTTTAAGTGTGTTACGATATTCCATGAAATTCATCTTTTAATTTTTTAGGAAAATTTTAAATTCCAAGTTTTCCGGGAAGTAAAAAAGTTCCAATATTTTGGTTGAAATCTTCTAAGAATAGAAGTTCAATTTTTCCGGAAAATTTAGAAATCAAAATTTTCCGCGAAATATAAAATTTGCGTTGAAATTTTCCGAAAAATTTTACAATTGAATTTTTTTATAAACTTTCTAAAATTAAATTTCAGAAGCAACCCTAATTAAAAGAAATAAAACCACAAATAAAAAAAAATCAAATGAAATTATTGCGATAATGAACGAAGGCACTAGACGCTTCAGGGATATTATAAGAATATCCCCATCTTGGAGTCTGAAAGCTCAATTCCACGGAGATATCTGGATGCGTTTTCCTGATGGGTTGCTTGTAGAGGTTATAGATCCCGTTGAATTCATCATTATCATTCTGGTCTTCGTCGGGCTTGACAACAGGATTGTCCAGATAAGGCTTAAAGGAAATATAATCCTTTTTAGGCTTGGGCAGGTCCGTCCCCTTGGGCTTCACCAGACAAAGAGGGCTCACTTGCTCGTCTTGCCTGCAGCAAACTGATGAGCACTCTGTGTAATAGCAACAGGTAAATCCGTATCTATCCGGGTACTCGTACTCGATTTCTCCGGTCCTGAGATCTACGGGCGAGTTGGTCACTTCGCTGGCGCCCAATCTCTGCCGTAATTCTCCTCTTCTTAATTGAATCTCATCTCTAAGCTCCGATTCCTGGCCAAGCCACTTCTGTACCTGCCGACGGTTTATTCCGTACTTGCGTGCAGTCGCCCTCTGGTTGCCAGCAACCAGCGGATCTTGATGAAATCCATCAAGGACTTCTATTTTGAACTTTAGAGGAAATGATCGCCGTCTTCCGATACTGCGGGTTGGAATTTCTAGTGAATAATCTAATGGATCTTCACTATCGGATCCAGAACTTGCTAATGATGATCTTGATTCACTTGTTGAATCTTCAATGGATCCTATTTTGTTACTATTTGATTCAAATTCAGTTCCATTTAAGTTAGATTCTGATTCATTTTTATCAGATCCAGTTCCAATTGAGTTAGGCATTGATTCATTTAAATCTGGTTCAGATTTTATATCATTCAATTCAGATCCAATTACATAATTAAATTTAGATCCATTGGAATCATCTAAGTTTATTTCAACTCCATTATTATTAGATGTTAATTCAACTCCATTGTTATTAGATTCAGATCTAATTTCATTAATATTAGAATTAACAATATTTCCTCTATAATTAGATTCATATGTTGTATTATTAGAATTTAATGAAATGCCATTAGTAATAGAATTTATTTTTATACCATTATAATTAGACTGACTTCCGATTCCATTAGTTGTAGATCCAATAACATTAAAATTTAAATCTGATTCTATTTTCATGCTATCAGAATTAGATCCAATTGGATTAAAATTATTTTCGGATCCGTTAATAGATCCAGATACTACTTTAGTATCAAATTCAATATCCATTCTCGTCGAATCCGGACTTACAGATTCATTTTTTTCAATATTTTTACCATAATAGCTTACCCCAAAGATCGGATCATGCCGATAATTATCATAGCCATAATATTTATGGTTGAGATTATGGTCCTCGTGTTTATCGTAATTTATAATCAATGGAGAATAACTTGGTGAGGTGGGAGGAACGTCGCCATGCAGTCTGACACTGAGGTTCAAGGCCGGGCCGTTCATTATTCCCACAGTACCTGCTGCTGGTGTGACATTCCCATTAATTGAACCTCCATTGTCACAATTAACTGGTCCTAGTCCTAGTCCTAGTCCTGATCCTGATCCTGATACCGAACCAAGACCTGAACCTAGACCTAGACCTGGACCTGAACTATTACCCACAGCACTATTAGTACAACTATTTCGTAAATCTTTTTCGCACTGCAACCATTTTTGTATCTGCCGACGATGAATCCCATACTTTCTAGCAGTAGCTCGTTGATTTCCAATACAGTCTTTATCATTGCGATATGAGTCCAATACTTGAATTTTGAACGGAGCTGAAAATATTCGTCTGCTTCCCGGCGCAGCCGTTTTTTTATGTTGTATCATTGTTGAATTTTTCGATCTTTTGTTAACGCAATTAACATCTATTTTATCACTTAACACTTCAATACCGTGCGCCATTACGTACTTTATTAATCAAAAAATATATATTACTAATTTATTACCAACTAGCGCTACCTTAACGCGTAACATTGCACTGCCACAGAGTTCCTTTTAGGTCTTGGTTAGATGCCGTAACTAATTTTTTAAACTAAATAACTATCCCTACCAGCTGAATGACACAAATACATCATTAAACTTTACTAATACTTATAAAGTACGAGTATTTCTATACAATGCGCTCCCCACTACGAAAATTAATACACGTCCCTACTACTGTTCGATGGCATCTGACTGAACGTCCCTACTTCGGCAGACTTTCAGGCGCTTGTGCATCCCTACCACTCGCTATAGCGATACCACTGGAAGGGATCAGAGCGGTACGTAGAAATCAGTGGCGTAGCGGGGAGCGGAGGGTAGTAGAAGACGTCAGTAGAACAAGACGCGAGTAGCGAGCGGGTAGTCACGTGTCTTCTCTCGCTTGCACGCGTTACCTTCAAGGCTGGTGACGGAGACAGAGACTTGAGATCGAGCGCCGGCAGCCATCTTGGGCAGTTGTTTTTTAGTGAGGGAAAAAAACGTCATCAGGCGTCGCTGTGTCTGCGCTCTACTCGACAACTCGAGACTGCTTGGAGCCGGATTTTTTTATGTCGTGTGAATACAATGCTGGGGTTTTCAGAACATGTGGGGGTGGGAATATTTTTATTATTATTTTTTTCAAGTATCAACTTTTGATTTTTTTTTTTTTTTTTTTTTTTTCTAAAGATTTGATGTTTGAGTTCATAGTCTAGTCAACATGTGCTTTTGAGGTCAAAATTTTTTATTCGCCTCGGAAAATTATGATCGAGGTGTCATTCAATTCGTCATCGCATCTAGAAACTTTTTGAAAAATTTGGACTAGCGCTTGCAAAAATTACAAAAGTTATAAACAATTTAGTAAAAAAAAAAAAAGGAGGTTTCATTTTTTGTGAATATCTCAAAAAGTATTTAACATTTTTGAAACCTGAAAAAAGATCAAAAAAGAGGAAGAAATTTCCTAAAAAAAAAGTCCTACCTCCCCGAACTCTAGGACCAATATTTATAATTTTTTCAGAGGGTCGAAAATACGGCCGAAAACGGGAACTCTCGCTTGCGTAAGCTCCGCCCACTTCGGACCTTTAAGAAAAAAATATTATTGAAACTTATTAAATATGAAAATTAAGAAATGAAAAAATTTAGGCACCTACAGGATAGATTAATGAACAAAAATCCGGCGATCAAAAATTTTTATCGTGATTTTTTAATAAGTTATTCATTAATTAATTAAAAATTTGTTGTAGCACTAACATAAACATTGAAAGTGCGATAATTGTTAAACCATAAATCTGGGATTTTTTTCCTTTTATAGAGCTATTTTACAAAGGCTATAGAATAGATTCCCCTTGGAAAAATTAAAAAATTGTTAAATTTCACATTGTTATTAACAATTTACTTAAGTTAAAAATTATAAACCTCGATTAAACAATGAAAAAAATATTTTTTTTTATAATATTGCTATTGGTCCGTTTCCTTATGATCATAAGCTACTTAAAAATGATTTTTATCCCATATTGTTTAAAAAATTGTTATAAACAAATGCGTTGTTTATAAGATAATCAAAAAAATTTTTTTTATAACATAATTTTTGATGAAAATTATGATTTAAAAAAAAAAACCGTTTCTTAAAAAAATTTTTTTATTACTTAAAAACGCATTTGTTAATTAACTATTTTTTTTACCACTTCGTATGAAAATTAAGGAACCATTTTTTTTTTAATCATTATTCATCTTGCTCTTCGATGTCTGAAAAAAAAATTTTGTTTTTATTCAAATTTTAATCGCTTATACAATAAACAATTTGTTATAAAAAAATGAATTTTTCATTAATATTTTTTTTTTTACTCTTAAAAATACAAAAAAAAAATAGCCTAATATCAGTTTTTGGAAAAAAATTAATTTTTCGATTTTTTATTTAATTTTAAGTTTTCTTGTATATTCAAACTTACCTTTCGCACCTGCTTTTCTTTATTTATTATTAATATAACTTATAAACTATTGCAGATACAGCAAATTCATCAAGACTTTTTTTCTTCTAAGTTAGCTACTAAACAAATTTATAACTTAACTGAAGCTCGAACTTAATTATTTATATAATTTTTTTGAAATTATTTATAAAAATTAAAGGAAAAAAATTTTTTTTATTCTGACACATTTATTCATAATTCCTAAGATTATACAGTTACAGCCTCAGCTAAGAGCTCAATTTGTTTATTAACTAATGCAGAAGGAAAAAGATAACAGCAACTTTTGTCGTAACTGTTATAGTTAATGAGATATTTCGCCTTTAAAAACAAAAAAAATTTTTTTGCTGTATTGCTGTATCTGCAATAGTTTATAAGTTATATTAATAATAAATAAAGAAAAGCAGGTGCGAAAGGTAAGTTTGAATATACAAGAAAACTTAAAATTAAATAAAAAATCGAAAAATTAATTTTTTTCCAAAAACTGATATTAGGCTATTTTTTTTTTGTATTTTTAAGAGTAAAAAAAAAAATATTAATGAAAAATTCATTTTTTTATAACAAATTGTTTATTGTATAAGCGATTAAAATTTGAATAAAAACAAAATTTTTTTTTCAGACATCGAAGAGCAAGATGAATAATGATTAAAAAAAAAATGGTTCCTTAATTTTCATACGAAGTGGTAAAAAAAATAGTTAATTAACAAATGCGTTTTTAAGTAATAAAAAAATTTTTTTAAGAAACGGTTTTTTTTTTTAAATCATAATTTTCATCAAAAATTATGTTATAAAAAAAATTTTTTTGATTATCTTATAAACAACGCATTTGTTTATAACAATTTTTTAAACAATATGGGATAAAAATCATTTTTAAGTAGCTTATGATCATAAGGAAACGGACCAATAGCAATATTATAAAAAAAAATATTTTTTTCAATGTTTAATCGAGGTTTATAATTTTTAACTTAAGTAAATTGTTAATAACAATGTATTATCGCACTTTCAATGTTTATGTTAGTGCTACAACAAATTTTTAATTAATTAATGAATAACTTATTAAAAAATCACGATAAAAATTTTTGATCGCCGGATTTTTGTTCATTAATCTATCCTGTAGGTGCCTAAATTTTTTCATTTCTTAATTTTCATATTTAATAAGTTTCAATAATATTTTTTTCTTAAAGGTCCGAAGTGGGCGGAGCTTACGCAAGCGAGAGTTCCCGTTTTCGGCCGTATTTTCGACCCTCTGAAAAAATTATAAATATTGGTCCTAGAGTTCGGGGAGGTAGGACTTTTTTTTTAGGAAATTTCTTCCTCTTTTTTGATCTTTTTTCAGGTTTCAAAAATGTTAAATACTTTTTGAGATATTCACAAAAAATGAAACCTCCTTTTTTTTTTTTTACTAAATTGTTTATAACTTTTGTAATTTTTGCAAGCGCTAGTCCAAATTTTTCAAAAAGTTTCTAGATGCGATGACGAATTGAATGACACCTCGATCATAATTTTCCGAGGCGAATAAAAAATTTTGACCTCAAAAGCACATGTTGACTAGACTATCATTAGAATTTGAAGATTAAAATTTTTTTATACGACAGAAAATTTTTGAGCAAAATCGAATTTTCTTTTTTTACACAGAAAAAAAGTATTTCTTTGCACAAAATTAATCGCATTATAAATTGAAAATTTTCTTTTTCAATTTATAATGCGAAAAATTTGTTAGGGCAAGTAAACTCTTTTTTTGCGCCAAGAAATACTTTTTAACTTCCCGCTAAGAAAATTGCAAATTTTCAAAAATTCGGGAAGTTATTGGTTTCACACCGATTTACAAAAATCGAAATTCCAATAGATGTCGACGTTTTCAGGTTCTAGGAAGCTATTCTGACTAATTTCACGATGATGTCCGAGTGTATGTATGTATGTATGTATGTAAATATTCTGTAACTTTTGAACGGATGAACCGATTTTGATCGTCAAGGTGTCATTCGACGCGGCTTGTCAATATCCAAAAGCTAATAAAAATTGATCTTGATCGGTAGGGCTCGTTCGGAGATATTCCAAAAATAAACTTTTTTTAAAAATGTTTTTTTCAGATAACTTTTTACGGGCTCGATGGATTGATTCCAAAATTAACTGGGCTTTGAAGCTTTATAATCCGCGTCGAATGCCACCTCAACTATCAAAATCGGTTAATTCTTTCAAGAGATACCGTTGTCGAAAGAATTAAAAAAAAAATGTTTTTTAGTATTTTTGAAATTTCTCAAAAACGATTCGATAAATAAATTTCAAAGTCTGATCAGTTGTAGATCTCAATAAAACGCGTCGATTGCCACCTTAACCATCTCAATCGCTTTATTAGTTCTAGAGATATCGTTTGAGAAAAAATGGTAAAAAAGGTTTTTTTAATTTCCCGCTAAGAAAATTGCAAATTTTCAAAAATTCGGGAAGTTATGGGTTTCACCCCGATTTGTGAAAATCGAAATTCCAATAGATGTCGACGTTTTCAGGTTCTAGGAAGCTATTCTGACTAAATTCAAGATCATGTCCGAGTGTACGGATGTAAATATCTATAACTTTTGAACGGATGAACCGATTTTGATCGTCAAAGTGTCATTCGACGTGGCTTGCGAATATCCAAAAGCTAATAAAAATTGAGCTTGGTTGGTAGGGTTCCTTCAGAGATATTCCAAAAATAAACTTTTTTTAAAAATGTTTTTTTCAGATAACTTTTTATGTTCTTGATGGATCGATTCCAAAATCAACTGGGCTGTGAAGCTTTATAAGCCGCGTCGAATGCCACCTCAACCATTAAAATCGGTTAATTCTTTTGAGAGAAACTGTTGTCGAAAGAATTAAAAAAAAAATTTTTTTTAGTATATTGGAAATTTCTTAACAACTACTCGATAAATCAATTTTAAAATTTGATCAGCCCTAGAACTCAATAAATCGCGTCGATCGCCACCTCAATCGTTGCAATCGGTGAATTCGAGAGATATCGTTGGAGAAAAAAAGGTAATAAACGTTATTTTCAAAAACAAAAGCATACAAAAGTATTTTCGAGCTTGGAGAGCTCAAAAATGAATTTTCAACCATGTTTTCGAGCTCAAGGAGCTCGAAAACGGCGGGAAGTTTTGAGGCTGGCCCGCAGGGTGAATTGACAGACCGATTTTTTTCTGTGTAGCCAAAAATTATATTTATAAGCATAAAAAAACTATATCATAAATTCTTCAGCAGTCCAAATAAATATCTATTTTCAAAAAAAAAAAAAAAAAAAACAAAAAAAAAAAAAACCATTTTTATTATTCGTCAAATTTAATCCGCCATAAATTTAAAAAAACCAATCCCTTGGTTTCTCGAAGGTCGGTTTTCTTTTAATTTTCTGATTTTGAACCTGCACTCGTCCATCTTTAGGTTATTGGATTATACTTATAATCTCCCAACAATAAAATATTAAGCATAAATTTAAGAATTTCTTTTCTAATATTATCCCATTTATATCTTCTGAATAGTTTTCCATCCAAGTATTTTCAGCAGGTTGAGAAAGGTAAATTGTAAATTTAAAGTAAGCACAAAATTTATGGTACCAGCAGATTTCTAGTCTAGACCTGTGGGTTTTCCCCAAGATGCATTCCTCAATGGAGTTCGTACTTACCCATGGCCAATAGCACTAGGTAAGAGCAAAACCCAAAACCTGCATTTTTACTCAGGTTCATGCCCATTTCTGTTGTATACCATTCTTAGTCACCCATTGTTATTTAAATATCTTAAGAATATTATTAAGTCCGTAGAGAATGAGATCATGTTGTTTTTGTGGTGTTCTCGACAGTTAATAATGTTCAGCTTCGAACGCTACGTTGCCAAGCCGTTACACGCTCTAATGTTATGTAGAAGAACCATCTTGCCCCTCTATTTTATATATTACTCTTAGAATATTACACATACTTTGATATTGTATCTAATGTGTGTGTCTGTGCGTGCGTAGGTTATGTATGTATTAGTTTATGCGTGCGCATGTGTGTTGCGAGAATCTGAAAAAACATGACGCAAGATACTACGCATCGTATTTTTTTTGTTAGAGATACTCCATATCCGCTTGTTCTTTTTTTTTTTTTTTTTTTTTTTTTTTTTATTATATTTTATATTATTTGCTTATATTATTACTTGCTTTTGCTTATTCTCGTATCTATTTATTAGTCATTTATTTTTTTTATATACATATATATATTCATATATCTGTATATATTTCTATGGATATCTAATCAAAATTTTTTTTTTTTTTATTATTATTATTATTTTTATTGGGTTTATTCACGAGATTAAGCAATTTTTTATCTACTCGGTGATGGATTGCGTTATTTTTAAGATTTTTAGTATATAACTTCTGGATTTTTCTGGGGAATTTTTAGAGGTCACTAGAAGAGACTTAAAGTGTATAAATGAAAATTTTTTTTATAGGGAGTTTTGGAATTTTTGTAGATTTTTAGTAAGTTGGATTATTTTCTGAGATATTTTAGAGAGAATTTAAAAAAAATTTTTTTAATTTCACAAAAAATGATTTTTTTTATTTGCGAGGATTTTTAGTTTTTGTACAGTAATTTTTTTTTAATTTTTTGGAAAGTTGTAAATTTTATGGGGAATTTCGTGAGGTTAGAGAAGAGTTTTTAAAAATTTTACAATGAGGAAATTTTTATTTTATAAATAGTATATTACATACCTAGGCCAGTAAAATAAGAAAAGTCGCAGAGCACATGTAATTGTTGGCCGAGGCGAAGCCGAGGCTGACAAACATGTGGTCTGAGGCTTTCTTTTTTACTGGCCAAGGCGCGTATACTATTTTTCTGCTCGACGGAGTCGCAAAGTTGCAACTTCGTTCAGGGCAGCGGCCCGAAAGTTGCCACTTTCCGGCCGGAGGGCAGAAAAGATATTTTATTGTTATGGGGAATTTTTAAATTTTTTAAGATTTGCAATAAGTTGCATTTTCTGGGGAATTTTAGGAAGAGAAAAAATTTTGGAAAAAGAAATCTTATTGTCTGAGAATTTTTATGATTTTTGAAATTGATTTGTTTTAGGATTTCTAGAAAAGTTCTAAATTCTTTGGGGAATTTTAGCTAAGAAAGAATTAAAAAAATTTTGAGATACTAATTATAATTTTAAGGAATTTTTAAGGTTTTTTAAATAATTTTTTTTTTTAGAATTCTTAAAAAAGCTGTAAATTTGATGGGAAATTTTTTGAGGTCAGAAAATAATTTTGAGAAATTAAAAAATGAGCAAATTCTTTTTTATAAAAAAAAAAAATCAATGAGGAATTTTTAATTTTTTTTGTAAACTAGATTTTCTTTAGGTTACGAGAATAATTTTTTATTTTATGAGAAATTTAAAAAATTTTCAAAAACGATTACTCTAGTAATTTTGTTAGTAGAATCCAGAGAGGATTTATTTTTTATATAAATAATTTCCTAAAATTTTTATAAATTCCCACATCCTTTCCTACAAGAATAAGAAGATAAATTTTTCCGAGAAAATGACTCACACTTGACGCAAGTACACGACTCGTTTAATTTAAATGCTATGGTGTCATGGTGAAGCCGGACCATGTTGGCCACCTGCAGAAGTTGAAATGAACACATGGAAATTACTATGGCCATCGTAAAATTTACAACGACTATTGAAAATTACTGTAATCATTGAAAATTTTATTTGCGGTCATAGTAATTTTTACATGTGTTTATTTTAATTTAAGCAGCTGTCCATCATAGTGCAGCTTTACTATGACATCAAAGCATTTCGTACAGTAATAATTTGTACGTGTGGTTTTATACGAATAAAAAAAATTAGTTTCAAAAAGTTTCAAAAAAAATTCGACATCTACGGTAAGAGACCCCGCGTTTAATCTTATATTGAACTTGTAAATTTGAGACAGATTATAACTTAAAGTCAAAATTTTTTATATCTGAGAATTTTAATAGTAAAATGAAATATAGTTTATTACTAACTTTATGTGGGAGAATTTTGAGTTTAATGAAAACATTTTTAAAACGTAATACTTAGAATTTGGACACTTCTCTTTATCATTGCATACACAGAAAAAAAGAGTGGGCTCAAAACCTACCAATTTTTATTATGCTGTCGACCAAACTTGAGACAGTAAGTGAAGCATCACAAAATTTATTATTATTATTATTATTATTATTATTTACCATATCAACAATTAATATTATTGAATTTGGATTTTAACAGTGTCTTAATTAATCTTTCAACTAATCAAATTCATGCTTTTTGATAATAATAAATTGGATTTACTAATTAATTCGTTTCTTTATTTTGAACAAAAAATTCTAAAATCGATTTTACAGAATCGATTGTTAAGCTATCGATTCTGCAACTATAAGCTGAGAGAGGAAAAAATCGTTCGCATCCAATTTTAGACCGTTTTTGATATACCCATTATTAATGAATTTAATTTCATCATTAAGAGTACTATCTAAATTTGGAATTTTATTGAGTTTACATTTTGAATAAATTAATAGGTCATCAGCATAAAATAAATGACTGCAAATTTTAAGCAAAGAATTTAAACTTTATTATAATTAACATTAGGGGAAGGGTAGGCAAAACGGGGTACCCCTAAAATTTGGTGAAAAAAAATTTTTTTTTTTCGTCTAATTACTGTATATCCGATATTTTTGAGCATTTTCAGCCCTACACATGACACCTGGGGCAAAATGGACCAGCCCAAAAATCGAAAAAATGATTCTATCAAATTTTTATCGTCAAATTAAAAAAAATTTAATATATTTCCGCATTTTTAGACCTACCCATAACACCAGGGCAATATGGACCAGCCGAAAGTTTTGAAAAATGATTCTTTCATATTTTTATCGTCAAATTAAAAAAAAATTAAAATGTTCGGCTGATTTTCTGTAGTTGGGGCAAATTTGGCCACTAAAAATATTCGAAAATAATATTTTATTTTTTAATTGATAAGAATTCAATTAAGAAAAAAAAAAAAAACTATCATTTTTTGGAGGGGGGCCTCTCTGCCCCACAAAAAAATTTTTTTCTCCCTTCGTATCCACCAATGATGTGAAATGTAATTTTTCTGTATGTATTTTACATAAAAAAAAAATTTAATTTAATGAAATTTGATCAACTTTCAGAAATTTTTTTTTTTCAACTTTTTTTTAAGGGTACCCCATTTTGCCCGCCAAAAGTAGAAATTTTATTTCTTAACGGCAGCTAAAAATTTTGTCTATTTATCTTGGATATCATTAAAAACAAAAAGATTTGGCGTATTTTAGTCATCGAAAATTTAGTATTTCCATAGGTACCCCCTTTTGCCCCTCCCTCCCCTATAATTATAAGATTAACTAGCTGAATTTAGACAAATTTGATCTGAGCAGATCTAAGAGTGTTTTTTATTTACCTTGATCTGTTCAGATCCAAGCAGATCTATTCTGATCAGAGTAGATTTAATTTGATCTAAACAGATCTGGCCAAAATGCAGATCTGTTCAGATCTGAAACATCAGATCTAATTTGATCTCAATAGATCTAAATTTTTTTCCCCGGAATTAAAGAAATGTAAGAGAATCAAAAATATAATTTTTGAAGAGAACCTAAAGAAAACTGAAACTCCGACTTGGGAAATTACACTTTACTTTAAAGGTCTAAATTTCAATTATGGGCTCAAAATTTGAGTAATTTTTTTTTTCATTTAAAGCAATACTTCGTCAACTATATTGCTGCTAAGAAAAAAAAAATTTATAAAAAAAAAAAAAAAAAAAAAAAAACAATCCGAATTTCAATAATTTTTGTAATTTTCCAAATTTGAGAGCGAGTTCTTGAAAATTTTTTTCGAGCTGATACTTGAAGAGGGTTCTTCAGGTAGTACACCGAAAAATATCCAAAAGACGGTTGACCCTGGCCAGCCCCAAAACTTCCCGCTGTTTCCGAGCTTAAGAAGATCGAAGAGATTATTTTCGGTATACATGTTTAAGCTCTTTGAGCTCGACATTACCTTTAAATACATTGATATTTTTGAGCCTTTCGAACTCGAAAAAAGTATGATTTTGAATTAATCTCCGATAATTCGAGAAATTAAAAATAATTAATAAGAATCGTTTTCAAAGATTTGCTTGCAATTTTGCTTGATAAATTTAATGTTTTTAAACAGAAATTAATACAAATGATCACGATGAAGAGTTAAGTAAACTTTGAATCAAACCAGCGAGTTAAGATATGAAACATCCGAAAAAAAAATATTAGAAACGGTGATTTCTAAAATTTTTGATGATGATGATGATTTTATTGAAAGTAACAAACCGATTGCAATAGTTTAAATAGCGATCATCGAACACTATAAAGCAAAAGGGCCGGAATGAGTTTTAGAACATATAAGGAATTCCCTAGTAGAAATGTAATCAAGTAACTAGCCAGTAACTGGCTAGTTTAACTAGACTTAAGCTAGGAACTGGCTAGTATAATATCCAGTAACTGTCCAGTTACTGGCCAGTTTTACTAGACATCAAATAAAACATGGCGACACTTGTATGTTTTGAGGTTATTTAAAATTAAATATGGATAAATTTGTTACAATTAAAATAATAATAATAATAAAAAAAATAGTAATAATAATATTTAAAATAGTAATAATTAATAAACGGAATAATTATAACACTTATTTATTAATTACATTTAACTGGTATAAAATTTTCATTCATAAAAGTATTAAAAACTATTAAATAAGTTATTAATTTATAAAATCATATTCTTAAATAAAAAACTACAATTATTTATACTTTTTCTTAATATTTACTAGGAATAATTCAACTTACAGGTTAAAGTGAGTAAATAATCATACACACACACTAGTTAAGTAGAACATCGGTGTGACCAATGTTTATGATTCAGTTGCAGGTGGCGCTATGTCTAGTTTTTACCCAGTTTCGCTAGCCAGTTACTGGATTTGATTGCTGGCCAGTTACTAGACATGATCGCTAGCCAGATACTAGATTTAATCGAGTGAAAAATTTATCATTTCTACTAGGGTTATAATATGCGTTTTCCCAGAGAAATGAAATAAATTGTTATTTTTTTCTTAACATTATTTACTAAAATGTAAAATATTATTAAATTCTGAACGGTATTTCTGAAACTTACAGTACTATACGTTAAAACATGTTAAACCAACGAATTTCCATATGAGAATCGAAAAAAAAGTAGTCGGTTTTTTTGAGTCAGTCTACTGTGTATATATAAATATGAATGGTATTAAAATTTAAGCAAAGGATACCAAAATAGAGGTCCTGTTAAAATTTGAGCCCTTAATATTGAGAGGGCGCTAATTGTAACTTTTTTATCTCTCATTTGAATAACATGGGAGTTTTTTTTTAAATTTGGAATTTTATAATTCATCAGCGAATCAGTGTATCAAAAAGATCGACACTTATTTCTGTTGGAAATTGAACGCTTTACAAAAAAGTTCTCTTATTATTTTTCGGTAAATTTATTTTCAAAACTTATTCAAGGTCGAAGTTGAATTCATAGTAAATTTTATAATAATGTGACTTTTCCAGCGAAACTATCAGACTTATCACAAAATGTTATAGGACCTTTTTTATAGATCATTTTATTTCCCACAACTTATCTCTTAATAAGTTTTCAAAACTTCTGAATGCTCTTTAATTATCTGCATTTTAATGTAAATTTATTCCAAGAAATAGAATTCTGGCCGATTTTAATTAATTACTTTTAAATGCAAGTAACTAAAGAACTTTGAGAAATTTCGGAAACTGTGATAGATAATTTTTTGAAAATAAAACGATCTAAAATTTTGTGATAAGTCTACACTGAGAAAAAAAAATCAAATTCAAGTAAACATATTGACTTGACTTATAATACTAGAAACAAAAAACAAATTTACTACATCAGTGTAATAGTTCTTATTTTTACAACAATTGTTTCAATCTACTCATAAAATTTTACAGACAGTGCATTTTTACTGAAATTGAGAAAATGTTTTCTTGGCACTATTTAAGTAAATTAGTATTTAAATTAAGAAATTTCATTTTTAAATATACACTTTTATCTTTCAGAGTAATAGTTTTGTCTGAAATATCGCATAATAATAAAATTTACTATTCCGCATTAAAATACCATATATGATGAATATATATGGAAAAATATATAATCAATATGGGACCATATAAGTGGCCAAAAACAATACATATTTTCTTATATATAATATAGTAAGTTTAAATATAATTCATTATATACGTAAGTTTATAAGTTAATACGTGTATTATATATATATTTATAATCATATATGTAAACTTATAAGTTAGCACACATAGGTATTACATATATTGATAATTATTGTATATGTAAATTTGTAAGCTAGCACATATATAGATATATGTATATATATATATTAGGGTGGCGCAAAAAAACCGACTATTTTTTTTTTCGATCTCGCACGGAAATTTGTTGGTTTACGATGTTTTAAGAAGCCTCTCCAAAAATTAGCTCGATAAAAAATTTTTAAGAGGTCGCTCACGAATTTTGAAAATATCAAAAATTATTGAAATTCGGATTTTTGATTTCAAAATTTTTTTTTCTCGTGGCAGCAATAGTTTATATTTATGAAATCATGACTACGCTGAAAATTTAAACCCAAAATTCAAATATTTAAACCTCGCTCAAGAATTTTGAATGTTTCCGAGTGCTGTCATTTGGACGTTTTCGAGCGACCCTTGAATATTAATAATAAAGCTTCTAGATTTTTTCACCATCAATTTACATGACAATGAATGAAAATATAACCCGAGAAATAGAAATAATAAGTTTTTTACATACTTATTTATTTTTTAATTCAATTTGTAGATTTTTTCGCTTATTCAAAACTTACCAAATTTTATTGTTAAAGACTGTCCTGTATATTTTTGGTTCTGCAAAAGTTATATTTTACTGAAATAGCAATAATTGAGTTATAAAAAAATACAAAAACTAATTCAAACTATTAGTTACATATTATCAGTTAATATTCAAAATTCTTGAGCGCCGTTTAAATATTTGAATTTTGGGCTGAAATTTTCAGCATAGTCATGATTTTACAAATATAAACTATTGCTGCCACGAGAAAAAAAAAATTTTGAAATCAAAAATCCGAATTTCATTCATTTTTTATATTTTCAAAATGCTTGAGCGACCTCTTGAAAATTTTTCATCGAGCTGATTTTTGGAGAGTCTTCTTAAAACATCGTAAACAAACAAATTTTCATGCGAGATCGAAAAAAAAAAATAGTCGGTTTTTTTGCGCCACCCTGATATATATATATTCTGAACACAATGTTTGAATGTTATAACAGAGAGAGGAAGACAGAAAAGAATAAATTTTATTTATTCTTACATGTATGGGGAGACTTATACGGTTCTATATATCGAAAAATATACAAAAATTTAAAAAGTTAAATACATGGTACATATATCGTGCCATATAATCATGAATTATATATGTATTCTTATTTGTTTCCATATATAAATAATATATTGAAGTTATACGGAAATATATGAAATCATATAAGAGAAAACATAGAGAAATATAATAAAATCGGCCAAAATCTATGTATAGTTCTATATAAAATTTCATGTATTGTCATATATATATTTATATCTGTAACATATATTTTTTAATATATGTTTACCATATATGATATTTTCATGCGGGATGAATTCAACTTTGACATTGAATAACTTTGGAAAAAGTAAATTTATCACAAAACAATAAGATATCTTTTTTGTAGTGTGTTCAATTTCCAACAGAAATATGTGTCAAACTTTTTGATATACTGATTCGCTGATGAGTTATAAAATTCCAAATTAAAAAAAAAAAATTGTTCTATGTTATTTAAATGAAAAATAAAAAATTACTATTCTCGCCCTCTTAATATTAATAATAAGGATTCAAATTTTAACAAGACCTGTATTTTAGTCTTTTTTTGGTATATATTTATACCTGATGAAGATTCAATAAAAGAATCGAAACGTTGCTGAATCGATGAATTAGTGTTTTAATATTATTGTCCACATTCTTGTTATATATATTCATATATATATATATATATATAAATATACATATGTAATGTTTGTCGCCTTAGTGGCTAGCTTTCTGAGATTTGTCCTTGGACCGAAGGTAGGCTATCACACTCAGCTGAGTTGCCGTTCAGTTAAGTCACGAGTATAAAACCAGTGATAAAACTGGCAACGTCGCTATCAATTCCCTTGGCCCCACTTAGCCCCTCTCTTTCATTCTACTCTCTTCCTAAAGTGCTATACAGCATACAGCAGGATACCAGCAACAGAAAATATCCATAGCTTAGCATAGAATAGAGAAAGAGAAGCGCCCGGTTTTGCCAGACAGGGTGTCGCCAAGCAAAGCGAGCTGGCAACTTGCGCCTTGTGCGCCGGTTGAGTATTTCAGCTAGCAGAGGGGGGGGGGGGAACAGCGAGGCGGTAAGTTTAAACACATGGTGCGGCTCAGTATGTAGGCAACCGCGGTGTTGGTAAGGGGGAGGGGAAGGCTGATACTTATACCAGCACGTACAAGTGAATGTAAGAGACGAGAGACTAGAGCGAAGTGGTAGGGGGGCGGGGGTCAGAAGCTAGGGCCCAGAGAGGAGTATGGGGAAAGGGGCAGGGGGAATTTTATGATGACGGTTGTGTTGAAACGGTCGAGGACCTACATTCAAGTTGTAGCCATGTTTTAAACCAGCTAGGCTCGCTACGCTGTGTGATGTCGCTGTGCTGGTTACTCTACTCTGGAATGCTGTCTGAGGGTGTGTGTGTATGTGTGTGTGAGTGTATGAGGGGGATTAGGGGGAAGGGGACCCGGACGTAGGCGCCTGTGTGCTAGTAAGACGCACCTTTTTAGTATTGGTAAATAAAATGAGTATAGCAGACTTGTTGGCGCCCATATCCTCTGGTTATGTTACATGTTGCCTATACTTTTGTATCATTGGGTTATTTTATGATGATTTTTAGGTTTTTATTGGAGTGAGACTTTAGATTTGTCGGGGATCAAAAGTTCCTCTGAGAGATTATGAAATTACAAAAAATATTCATTTTTTTTTTATGAGGAATTTTTAGGGTAAGTTTTCAGATGGGATTCTGGGAATTTTATGGGAGGTCTCAGTGTGGGGTACAGATGGAAATTTTTGATTATTTTCTCTATAAGGAATTTTTGAATTTTCGTGAGAAATTTTAATGTTAATATTTCTTTTTTAAGTATAACTTTGTTTTGGTTACAAAATAACTCAGGAAAAATACATAGAAATTTTCACACACGAATTACTTAAAATTTTTTTCCTCAAAATAACCCATTTTATGTTAAAGCTCATGAAATTCTCCATAACAATGCTCTATAACTTTGATAATATTCGCTCATCATTCTCACGAAATAAAATTTTTCGATTCTCTATTTTTTCCCTTAAAATGTCTCCTAAAAATTCAAAATTACACAAAAAAATTTTTTTTTCTCTCAAAATTACTCATTTTATCCTAAGTCCATAAAATTGTATCATTGTCTGGAAATTTCCCCACTGATTTTCTCCTAAAAAAATTTCTTTTTTCAAAATTCCCCAGAAAAATTTTTCTTCTTAAATGTACTCATTGTACCTCAAAATTTATAAAAATTACCCCATATTTTATAAAATTTCTGCACTTCCCTGTGAAAAAATATTTCTTTCAAAATTCCTCATAAAAATTTATTTCTCATAAGCACTCATTTTACCTCAAACTCTCGAAAATTTCCCACGAAATTATCCCGTGGTCTTAAAAATTTTCCCACCTCTTAAAAAAAAATTTTCTTAATCCTGTCCGCTATTTGACCTTAAAATTTCGTCAAAAATTACCATTTTACCTCAAAAAAAAATTTATTTATCAAATAACCTTCTGCACAAAAACATTCTAAGCTTCGTTGCTTATATTTAGAGCCCTCTAATTGAAAATAATGGCGTGCAAACGGTTAAATTTATTTAAAACCCTGGCCAAGTGCCAGGACTCAGTGCCAGCATTTTAAACCTTCTCCCTCTTTCCCCCTAAAATAAAAACGTGGGACCACCTCATAATTTTTTTTTTTATCAAAAAATTGATAATGAACAACAATCACTGACTAATTTCATGATAATAACAGTAATGATAATAATAACGACAATTAAAATAAATATTTACTCACCTTCTATCTTATCGCTGACGCGATTTTATTTTTTTTTTCATTTTATTTTCCTTAATATATTTTT
This sequence comes from Microplitis deprimator, assembly GCA_964016945.1. NCBI lineage: Eukaryota > Metazoa > Arthropoda > Insecta > Hymenoptera > Braconidae > Microplitis > Microplitis deprimator. The sequence goes on from OZ024713.1 coordinate 253,455, forward strand.
TTCCTCAAACTGTTATTCATCAGTTACCACCTCCAGGTATCTATTGACATGTAAAACACATTAAGTTATTTTAATTAACCGTTTTATAAATTTTATTGACTGAAAAAATTTTTCAAGTTTTGAGAGAAAACAAAAAAATTACACTGACTCGCGAATTATAAATTTTTTTTTACATTTTTCTTTGGGGTTAGGGTTTTATTTTGTTACTAAACTATTGTAGGGGTAGTATGGATTATTATTAACATGGAATATAGTATAGTAAGGAATCGATACGTGGTTATAAGTCGAGCACGAGGAAGTTTGAATTTGAAAATTCGAGTATTAAATGGGAAACTTGGGAATTTTTTTTAAACATCCGAAATTTGTGGGTTTACTATTGAAAATAGAGAAAAAAAATCAACATGTAATTTGCAGGAAATTTTATCAGCTACAAAAAAGGTCCTGTGAGGTAAAGGGCTCACGTTGATATTTTTGGAGTTATAGTCATTTTCTATTCAGGTGTTCGGAGAAAACAGGATATGAGGTTACGGATTTTAGTCAATTGGTTACAACTCGAAAAATATGAGGTTTATAGTCATAGTTCTAAGGACTTTTCTTGTAGAGAATTTAATTTTCTACAAAATAGGTCCTATGGTTTGAAGGCCAAAACTCAATACTTTCCGAGTTTTGAAGGTTTGAAATTAATTTAAAATAAAATTAGAAAATGAATCGATTTTGATTTAAAGAATCGATTGTAACTCAAGAAGGACTGAAATTAAGACTTAAGGTCAAAGGACCTTTTTTGTAGAGAATTAATTTTTCAATAAAAAACGCAAGAAACTTTTTTTTCTAAAATCAATACTTTATTTTAAAAAATTAAATTAATAAAAATCTACGAAATTTCCTGAAAAAAAATTTTGGAAAATAAATAAAAAATTACAGACTACAATTACCACCATTTTATTACTTAAAAATGTATCATTGCATCATAATTGTAATTAATTATAATCTTAATTAATAATAAATTGCTTATATTAAATTCAATTAAAAAAAAAAAAAATGAACTGTCTGAAAAATTTTTTTTTGAAAGAAAAAAATTATTTTTATTTCCAAAAAAAAATTTTTTAAACTCTTGTGAAAATCTTAATTACTATAAGTCTATTTTAATAAAAAAATTAGTTAGTAAAGCATGATAATGATTATTTTAAATAATAATTATTATAATTATTAATTAATTAAAAATTAAAAGTTAAATTGGACGCTAGTCTTGATACAGGTTACAATTAAAAATAAAAAAATATTTAATTAATTTCAATAAATGATTTTTTTTTTGAAAAAAAAAAAAAATCATTAAAATCAATTAAAAGGTCATTGCAACCCAATCAGAAGTAGCGGCTCAGTCATTAGTTATTTATTGATTTTGTTTAAGATGAGTGGGGGGAGAGGAAGGAGAAGGGGTGGGGGAGTTTAAGGTCAAAAAATGGGGAGGGTGAACTGGAACGGGGACCTAGTGCATCATTTTACGAGGCGACAGCCACTTTTTCATGTAGTAGCAGAAAACTGTTGAGATGTAAAGTAGGACGAGTAGGGCACAGGTCACCCCTAGTGCTAGGACCGACGTTTTTGTTGGGCATGGCTCTACAATTGTTACTGTTTTATCTGAAACAGAGTTAAAATAAAATTATTTGAATAAATTTTTAGAAGTATATAAATATTCAAGGTCACAAGTTAATTCATTTGACCTTAAAAAAAATTACCGGCTTTAGTATAATTTTTTAATTTGAATTAATTGTTATTGACCCACTGACATTACGTTGACCTTAAAAAGTTAATCAGAAGACTAATTGGCCTTTAAAATTAATATTTGACCTTAACAAGGATAACTTTGACCTCAACATATTTTTTTGCACAAAAAATGTATAATTTACCCGTTGACCTTTAAAAATTAATTTTGAATATAATGGCTCTTAACATTTTTTAGTTGACCTTAACTGACGTATTCTGACCTCAAGCAAAATTTCGTGTGCTTTAATTTTTATTATTTCATTAAAAAAATTATGTGACCTTTCAGGGCTTTATTTGACCTTTAAAATTATTACTGGGCCTTAAAAAATATTATATTGACCTTAAATTAATTTTTTGATTAAATAAATTCTGAATGTCCTTTTCATCTGTGAAAATAATTTTGTCCTTAACGGACCTTTAAATATTTATTTGACCTTAAAATTCATATCCTGATTTCAAACAAAATTTTCTAAACCTTACGTTGTACTTTTCGATTCAAAAAATCTATTTAACCTTTAAGACCTTACTTGTCCTTTAAAAAATATGACCTTAACATAAATTTTTTGTCCTAATTATATTCATTCGGCCTGAAAAAATTGTTTTGACCTTTAAGGTCCTCAATTGACCTTAGAAAATTTTTTTAATTAACAAATACACACCAGCTTCATTAAAATCGACACTAGCGTCACTCCTCAAAAATTCCGACTGTTTCTCGTCACCGAAATCAAGGACCAAAATTTCTTGGGACAGTGTCATGTCCTCAGTCTTTTCCTCCGTTGAATTGTCGACGCTTCTCCTCTTCCTCTTGCCCCAGGACTCCAGAGACTCGTGGTCCCACTCACAAATTGCCTGGAATTTACACAAATTTAAAGATTGTCCCAAATTTTAAGCTCTGAGACTTTTGGTAAAATACTCACAGGTTCACATGGTCCAAGACAGTACTTGACATTACACTGGAAAATTACTCCGTATGATTCCGTAAACCTGAAGGCTTCGTACACTGACTGCAATGCGTTACGATCGGCAGTAAATGCTGGGAAAATCGAAGTATCCACTGGACATCTAGAAATTTTTAATTGTCTTTAGACTTCAGGGTTCAATATCTAGAAAAATTTTTTAACTTCGAGCCGGCATTCAAATTTCGATATCTCGAAAACTATCTCTCAAATTCAGTTCTCGTGAGAAAATAAAGTGTAGCTGTGAGTCTAAGCTTCAAAATGAGCCCAGCGAGGCTTTGAAATCTCGATAAGTTTCCAAGTTATGAATTTTTTAAGTTAAAAAATAATTTGAATTTTTAAAATTGACCGTAATTTCGATTAATAATATGACCATCTTACCCCTCGTCATCAATAATTTGGAAAGTGCTCTTCGAGTCCTTGGCCATAGCAACGCAACTCCTTGCAAAAATTCCATATGGCGCTAAAATTAAGCAATAATTAAATCTTTGATATCTCTATGGTCCTCCTATATCTCCTTCGAGCCACCAATAAAATCAACTTACTGTCTTCAGGAATTTCAATACGGAAAATTAACTTGTCTCCAATCCTCACAGTCTCTACTTCCCTGGCTCTGGAATCCAAAATTTTTATTTTTGGCGCTGGAGCCTCAGGGGCGCTGGTGATGCTGATCATATCCGGATCCTTAATGGGCATCATCCCAAAAGTAATGTTCTTTGATGACATGTCGTATGTGCATTTCACACGGTAAATTTTGTCCGCTTTGGTCATAACGACTGAGTGATGCTGCAGGACTACAGTGTTGGAGTAGACACCGGTCTGAAATCCGTCACGCTTTATTTAAATTATTCATTTTTTCATTATTTTAGTTTTTATATCATTTCTATTAATTATACAGGGTTGAAAGTTATTTTAGTTGCAGTAAATTTAAAAATTAAAAGTTATTTTCTTACTAACAGCCTGTCTGTGCTCATCCAATAAATTTAGAGATATATGGGCATCAAATTTGTAAAGAGCAGTAAATTTCCGTTGGAATGAGTACCCACAACCTATATTTATTTTTCATATTTTCAAAAACGTATAATATGGTCATATATTTAGTAATAGGGGCATTATAATATTTTATGTGAATTCTGAGTTAGTATTCGGGTAGAGCGGTAGATTTCCGTTACAACGTGTACCCACAAGCCGGATTTATTCCCAAAGTTTCAAAAGTTGTATAATATAGTCATATATGTAATAATAAAAATAGAATATTTTATAAAAATTCTGAGTTGATATTTGGGTAGAGTGGCGAATTTCTGTTAGAATGAGTATCCACAAGCCATATTTATTTTTCATAATTTCAAAAATGTATAATATAGTCATATATTTAGTAATGGGGGCATTATGATATTTAATGGGAATCCTGAGCTAGTAATCGGATAGAGCGGTAAATTTCCGTTACAACGAGTACTCACAACCCATATTTATTCCCAAAATTTCAAAAGCTGTGTAATATGGTCACATATGGAATAATAACAAAACTATTTTATGATAATTCTGAAATAATAGTTGGATAGAGTGGCGAATTTCCGTTAAAATGAGTACCCCCAACTCGAATTTTGTTCAATTTTGCAACTCTGGTAAGGCAGTAATTAGCGTACTCAGGAACTTTCAAAGAGACTTACGACACTCTGAGTATTACAATCCTGGCCTGACATGGTTAGATCCAACCGGAAGAGGTCGCTGTTTGCGACATCGATGTTACAGGTTTCTGACCGACCTAATGCATAAATTCTGCCATTGAAGGGTTTGTTCGTGCGCACTTGCACGGCTATTTTCGTGTCCTTGCAATCCACGGAAACTGTAAAATTCCATATTTTTTAGTAAATTATCAAAATGAATTATTTAATTAATAATTACCATCATAACAAGTGCCAGTCTTGTCACAGTTAGCATCGGATCCATTTCTCAATAAATGGGCAGTTGGATCCTCAGTAGGATCGATATAAAGCGGCAAATCTGGTGTTCCTTCTAAAAAATATAAATATTATTAGCAACCCTCAAAAGGCATCTATTTTTCTCAATTATGCTCTTACTAGGCATTATATTTACTTAATTTTGCCTATGATAGCTTTGTGACCTTCTTATCTGACCCTGACCCGACAATTAGGTCTTTAAACCCTTATTAGGCATTTAAATTACTTAATTTTTAATCCTCAATGGGCATTGATTTCAACTTTAATAAGCACAAAATATAACTAATTTTAACTCGTAGACCTTCAAATTTATTAATTTGTCCTTTGATAGGCATTTCATAAAATTAAACCTTAATAGGCATTAAATTCCCCCCCCCCCTTAATAGGCAAAATAAAATAACTTACTCTCGCAAACATTTTCGTAGTAAGTCCCAATGCGATCGCCATTATCAATAAGAGGGCGCTCGTAATTTAAATAAGTCGAAGGCCCATCCGGGAGTGTCCAATGATCGAGATGGAAAAGCTGACAGTTGTTGCTGTCACCCGTTGGAGGCCCACGATATAGGAACGACCGACAGAGAAAACTGACCTCGTTCTCGCAAGCCAATTTACATGAGGCCTCAGTAGGGACTGCGAGGTCCTTGTCGACGTAATACTGCAGCCCAACGTATTGAGCGATTTTGTCATCTGCGACGCCTATTCTGGGCAGCTGGTAAATTTTGGGCGTCTTGCAGGCATCTTTAGGCTTCAAACACAAATTCTCGAAGTAATCCACCCCCTGGGCATCAACGAACTGCACGTACTGCCCACTAGAGCGTCTGTCTGCGTCACTCAGGTAGCACTGGAGCGACATGTAATTGTACTCGACCGATCGGCACGTGAATCGACGCTCGCTCAAACATGACGCCAGACATGCGTCTTTTGAAGACGAGTAAATAATTGCATTGTCCAGCCCACGGATCATCTTGTTGGGCACTCGTTCGAATGACCACAAGCGTCGGCAGACATTTTCTAAAAATTTTCAAAAATTCGGTTTTATTATTTTCCTATAACTCGAAATCTACTTGACGGAATTTAAACTCATGGGTGGGTTTTAAATCGTAAATTTACTGATCTATCACATAGGCATTAAATCATTATTAGAAAAAATGATCATTATAGAGTAAAATGAGTTTATATGAAAATTCGTTGAACTAATGATTAGTTCTATATAACTCGGGATCTAGTGATAGAAAAATAAAGTCATTAGTGGGTTTGAAAACGTAAATTTACTGCTCTATGACATAGGAAGTAGGGGTGTGCGAATAATAGAGTTCGAATCGAATCGAATAATTCGAATTTTCTGTGAATAGGGAATTTTTATTTTGTGTGTATAAAGTATAATAACTATAAATTTCATTGAATTTTAATGCTTCCAGAGATCGATAACATTTTTTCAAATTGAAGTGTTAGGCAATTTTAAATTTGCATTTAGAAGTTTTATTTTCTTGAGTATTTGTGATATAGTTTTGAAATCGAACAATAAAAAAATCCACAATAGTTTGTCATAAGTTTTAGTCTGGAAATTTTAAATCATTTGATTCTAAAATTAATGTGGGATATAATGAGAACAATAAAATAAACAATAGACTGATACAAAAAAATCGACTATTTTTTTTTTCAAAAATCAAAGAGATGACGAAAAAAAATTACTGTCAAAGTTTGAGCTCTTAATATTAATATTTCTAACTGCCCCATCGCAATTTTCGATTTCCCATTTAAATAACATAGAAAAATTTGTTTTTGAGCTTTGGAATTTTATAACTCATCAGCAGATCAATTTATCAAAAATACCAATATAGAATTTTGTAGGAAATGGACTGCTCTACAAAAAACGTCTCTTGCCATTTTTCGATAAATTTTATTTTTCAAAAGTTCTTCAAGGTCAAAGTTGAATTCATAGTAAATTTTAGTATTATCTGACTTTTTTGACGAAATTATCAGACTTATCGTAAAATGTTATAGGACCTTTCTTGTAGATCATTTCATTTCCTACAAATTATCTATTATAGAATTTTCAAAATTTTTGAAAGTTCTGTAGTTATTCGTATTTACATTTTAATTCGTTCCAAGAAATCGTATTCTATTTACTTACATTGAAACGCGAATAACTAAATAACTTTCGAGAATTTCGAAAACTTTATATGATATAATTTGAAGGAAATGAAATGATCTACAAGAAAGGTCCTATAACATTTTACGATGTCTGATAATTTCGTCGAAAAAGTTAGTTAATACTAAAATTTATCATGAATGCAAATCCGACCTTGAATAACTTTTGAAAAATAAAATTTATCGAAAAATGATAAGAGACCTTTTTTGTAAAGCAATCGATTTCCTATAAAATTCTATATTAGTATTTTTGATAAATTGATCTGCTGATGAGTTATAAAATTTAAAAGTTAAAAAAAAAAATTTTTCTGTTATTTAAATGGGAAATCGAAAATTGCAATGAGGCAGTTGGAAATATTAATATTAAGAGCTCAAACTTTGACAGTAATTTTTTTTCCTCATCTCGAACAATATTTTCGATATGATTTAAAAAAAAAAAAAAAAAAAAAATAAGTCGATTTTTTTGAATCAGTCTAATAAGCAACGGCTTGAACTAAAAATCATAAACTTCAAAATAATTTGAAAATTCACGAATAATTCGTAAATTCTAATATTCGCACACCCCTAATATGAAGTTGTAGAATAGGATAAAAAAATATTTGAGGGTAAAATGGACAGTTGTAATTTTAAGAAATAGAGGCATAGAAATGAAAAATGAATAGGCTGAGGTTGTTAAACATTTGAGTGTAAAAAAAAAAGGTTTTTCTGGGTAGTAATTTAAATCTTTTTGGTCTATTGATAGAAATCTCAGAAGACACCTTCATAACAATAGACAACTGGTACCTGCAGGTACCGGAGCTGGTGGGATCTTAGAAACTATTGAAGCAGGTAGACCCCACCTGGGCTTAGAGGCGTTAAGTGCGTCTCTACTAAAATTATTTTTAAACAGGTTGTGACAACTTTACTGGTACCGATTTCTGTCCAATGACTTGTACTTTTTTTTTTTTAACTCAGTTTTAAAAAAACCTAGCCGAGGTTATTTCTAAACTTAGACCATGAAATTTCATACCTAGGCATAGAAAGAAATTGTAAGAATTTTTTTTACTGCTTCTATTTTTTGACGGAATGCTAAAAAAATTATAAAAAATATTGTGGCGCCGAAATTACCTGATCGTAATTGAAGTTTAGTCATGTAATATTTATTGACGGCACGTTGGGGCTGTGCGTCGGGATTTGTTGCTGATGTTTCGTTGTGTAGCTCACACATCGTGTTTTGAATTGGCGCCAACGGATTTACGACAAATGAAAAAGCAACTGCTTGGCAATCGACGCGGTTCCTACATCGCTCTTGGCATTCATACAGCGATAAATTACGTGCCGTGTAAAATGTTGTCCCACGGTAGTCGTAATTCGTCAATTTTTCAAACGTCGTCTTGACGGCTAAAATTTAAAAAAAATTTAATATCCAACTTTTCCTAAAATTTCATATTTATAATTTTTTTTTGGCTGAAAATTTTAAACTTTTCTTACCTATGCCAGCTATGGCTGAACTTATAAGTGCTAGAAATAAGATCGGGGTCAATCGGTCCATCTAGAATATAAAAAAAAAAATTTATTTAATTTTAATACAAAATTCGTAAATTTTTGCTGTTTCCTTTAAAACAGGATTCGATATCTCGGAAGCTATAGGTCTGAGACCCATTAAACAAAAACAAAAATTTTAGCTCCAAGTCCACCCTTGAAAATGAGACCAACTTTATTCTTGAATCTCCATTATCTTAGAAGTTATAAATTTTTAAAACTCAAATTTAAATTTTTTTCCCGATAATTTACTATCCAAATCTACTCCCCTCTATACAAACACATATTTCGACTTCTACTTATTCAAAATTCATCTTATAGGTGGTTTTTAAATCGAGAAAAGTCTGGGCTTTGATTTAAGCTCAAAAACGCTCAAAAATATCCATTGGTTTCAAAGTTATGGATTTTGAAAAATACTACGACCAAAATTTCGCAAAAAAAATTAATTTTTCCGTTTCCTAATTAATATCTCAGAAACTAATGATCGCAACTCAATCATCCAAAATAAAAAATGCTTCCCAAACTCCCCTCTGTCCAACGTTTCGAGCCCCATCCCTCTATCTAAAGTTTTCCGAACTTAAAAAAAAAATTACCATCACAAAAATCTCAACATTACCAACCGTCCCCCCACTAAACTTCTCGTTTACCTTCTCTGCGTGCCCGTGGCCTTCCTTACCGTGCCTCGATGATTCCTACCGATGAAATAGTTCCCACTTTACCCATTTCCCAGCACAGGCAGCTCACAAAGAATGCGAATTACGAAAAAAAAAAAAAAAATTATAAACGCATCTTTGATACAAAAAATATCTAAAGGAATATAATTAAATAGTATTTATATATATATAGATATATTTTTTTTTTCATCTAAACTCACAAGCAATTACGGTACCGTTTTTCAGCTCATCATCTTCCGGATCTACAAGATCTAACGGTTAGTTTTATTAAAGACCGATGTTCACATGCAAACTATTTTATGTAATCCCTGCACTCGTCGGCTTCTATCCGATAAATTTTATATATATATAATTTCTTATTGGAATTTAAATCGAGTCAAGCATCAGGTTGACTGATCATAAATCTTAGTAATTAACGATTCCTTACTCGTTTATAAAGCTCAGATAGGAAAATAGTCTAGTCTATAATGCCTGTGATGTTGGCTAAGAGAACTCTATTTGAGTTCAACGACCCGAGCCCTTGAATCCACAGGAAGAGAACTCACTCATGCAAATACAACATTCTTGAGACATTTTTTTACTTAACTGCCTTGTCATTTCCTTGTTTTAAACTCTTTTTTTTTTGTTTTAACTTTAAAACTAAACAATTAACGAGTTTTAGACTTTTTTACATTGCGATAACTCGAGTTGTAATTACAGAAAAATTACTTCTCAGAAGGGTTTTGAAACGGAAATTTGATGATTTTGCCAGTAAATTGATGATTAGAATAGATTAAAAAAATTATTTTAGCTTCTAACGTCGTCCTTAAGTATTTTTAGTCGAGTGTTGAAATTTCGAAAATTTTTTCAAAATTGTTTTTTAGGATTTTTTCTACTTTTGCCAAGTCAGATTGGTATTTTGGTATAAGGGCTTATAGAGGGATGTATTAGCAGTAGAATGAGTCCTCAATTGAGTCTCTAAAGTAATTAGAACGCTAGTTATGACCATTTATAAAAAAAATCTAAAGTGATCCAGAAAATCGATAATCAAAATTTAAATTATCGTAAAATAAAATCGTGGGAGTGTTTTGGAATGGAAATCTGATAATTTCACTGGTGAATCTATAACAATAATGATAAAAAATTTATTTCACCTTCTAAAGTGGTTCCAGAGTATTTTTAGTAAATTATCGAAATTGCGAAAATTGTTTTTTAGGATTTTTTCTACTTTTGTCAAGTCAGTTCGGTACATTGGTTAAAGGACTTATAGAAGGATGTATTAGCTGTAAAATGAGCCCTTATTGGAGTCTCTGGAGTAATTAGAACGCTAGTTATGCCAATTTATAGGAAAAATCTAAAATTATCGAGAAAATCGATAATGAAAATTTTAATTACCGTATGACAAATTCATGGGAGGGTTTTGCACTGGAAATTTACTGTATTTTCGAATGGTTATTTATAAAATTGTCTAAAAAAAATTTTACTGCCTTAAAAACCGTTTTAAAGTTAGGCCGGCGCCACTTGAGCCCGCGGAGCATTTCGATATTTAATAAGCGGGTTCTCAAATTGGGATTTTTGGTACCGGAAGTCATAAAGGCATGTCTAGGTTATAATATAAGCATTTGGTCGTCACTCTAGACATATAAGACCTGAGATAATGAAAAAAGTAAAAACGTACTAAAAAATTTTTTAAATTATTTGAAGGCAGTGATTAATTTTTTTTGAACAAAAAAATTAAGTGTTACGTGGCACTTTCACCATAAGGGATCTGTTAGGTTACATGGGGGTACAGTGACTTGATATTTTCAAGGCCAAGAGGTAAGTGGCCTGATAGAGTGCAGGTACGTTGATTGCACTTGGAAATCTATATATATAACTTGAGCTCTTACCATCTCTACCTTCACCTCCAGTAGAAACTATTTTCTTTAGCCTTCGTAGAGGTAATATAACATAACATAATACCTTTTACATAATAAAAATGGAAAATAGCCGCATTTATTATTATTCTGACTTAAGAATTATTACAACAATTTTCCGAGTTATGCACGTGAACGTATTGTTATGCGAAATAATGACTCAGCTTTTATATTTACATATTTTATATATTTTTATACATTTTTTTAACCTATGGTGTGAATTTAAACGACGTATCAAAAAAAAAATCATTCCAAGGTCATTGATACCTTTGTCTATATAGATCGATATCTTGAAAACTATTGATCGAAATTTAAACCAACAAAAATAAAAATTGTAGCCAAAAGTCTAAACTCTATAACGAGACCGATCGGGACTCTAAATTTTAATTAGTTTTCAAATTATGAATTTTCAAAAATTGAAAATTAAAATTTTGAAATTTTTACTCAGCAGGCCCAACTTAAACAACTGATATCTCAGAAGTTATTGATCCTAGAAAAAAATATTTCTTACAAAATTGATAGCCAAAAGTCTAAACTTTAATTTGAGTCCAATCCCGTTTTTTAGTTTGAACTAGTTTCCGAGTTATGTATTTTTAATTATCAAAAACCTGATGAACTATAAAGTAGGTCGTAATATTAATTTACAATTCAGTTTAAATTCACTCTCGTCGTCCTAACGGTTTCCAAGTGACCTAAAATCCCCTTGTGACAAAATTCTCAAGCTTAAAAACGCCCATGCTAAAAAATCATAGCCCATATATATAACAATTTAACAATAGAACCAAAATTTAACGGTTACAGTAATTTTGTTTTTATTTTATGGAGTATAAATGCCAGTCATTATGTGTCTGTTACACCACACGGTAACAATAGGGATCGTAAAAAAATACGTGAGAAGAATGTGAGCGCGTTACACGTTCGGATAAAGAAGGAATGGCTTTTTTTATTACATTAGTAATTTTTTAGTTTAAATATATATATATTTTTTAATGTTATCTCGTTTATCTAATTCCGTATCCAGAGCAAGATTTTGTAACGCAAGAATAACTCGAAGTATTATACGAGCAGAGAGCGCTCAGAAGAGAAAGATTCCAGTTTGTGGACCGCGCAACGGTAACTGGGTATTGCGTTCCAACACCGTTACACTTATGACCAGATACCTTTTATAAAATAGTCCACGTTTTATTGCTAAAATGATAAATAATTCCAGAGTTATCTTTATTTTTTTTAAAATAAATTGTTAGGACGCTGTAATCAAATTGACATACAACTTGCTGTAATCGTGATACTTAAATTAGTCCAATGGCATTTTTATTCGCTACCAAAGAACTTTCGATCTAGGGCATTTAATATTTGGAATTCACCATTTTTACGATTCTCTGACGGAAGGGTTCCTAAAATCGAAATTTTGAATTTTCACTTCAAACCCCCATAACTTTGAAAATAAATTTTTTGAATTAATGAGACCAATGCTATTGGGAAGATTAGAATATTGGCTATCAATTAGTGCCCCAATTTTATTTTTAGAGACCCTTTGAAACCACGATACTAGAGGTCAAAGGCAACACTACTTTTTTTTTTTAAATCCGTTCGGACTTGGCCGCTAATTATCAACCACCAATGAAAAAAAATGAACCTACAGCTCTTGGTGCCTAGTTTTAGTCCCTGTAAATTGATATTCCAATATCGATTCCCTGGTCTCAAAATCGCGTTCCAAAAAAAAAAGCGTCAAAATCCGAAATTGAAATTTTGACTAAAAACTACCATAACTTGAAAAAAAAACTATTTCAACACTTAAGACCTGCGGCATTTGAAAGATCAGCTGTTTTCCTACAATTTTCACCCCCTGCTTTTCATTTTCCGACCCCGAGATCACGAAATACAGGAGGTAGAAACTTTAGCCTCATTTTTCAGTCAAAATCTGATCTCAGCCGCAAATCGAGATATCGATTCTGTTCTAAATTTATTTCGAAGCTTTCAAAACGTAGCTTGAGGTGGCATAAGTTTCATAAGCGTATTACAATTACACGAAGAACGATTATTGGGGCAAAATAGGACATCGCGTAAGATGTTGGAAATGATGAAAAAAATCATTTGTGGGTAGGCATTATCATTACTATTGTTATTATTATTATATATAGTGTTTTTCTGCGTAACGGTGTCATATACAAGCGTATATAACTCTTTTCTCGTTTAAACCGGAACCCACACTACGACCGTAGTTTAACCACTAAACCGTTCGTTTTGTCCCGGCTGAAATAGCAAATCATCATCTCACATAAACTTTATTATTATTAAATACCGTAAAACGGAATACCTTAACAATTTTTTTTTATTTTTCCTTATGCACATCATTTACTTATAAATATTTTAATAATATTTAATTATGAATTCGTCATAAATTATCGATAATTTGTAATTCAAATTAACTATAACGGGTAACTTATTTATATATTTTTTTTCGATTGTAAAAAAAATAACAGACGGTAACTACTTCCGCATTTCAATTACCCGTCTATTTGCAGACTTTTATCTAAATAATGGAGTATTGACTTTTTAAATTTTTAACTTTCGAACAGGTGGTGATAAGTAAAAATGGGTTTGTGTGCATTGTAAATATGACTTGGTGATTTCGAGAGCATATATGAACTCTATTTTTTTATTTGAACAAGTCGAGATACAGATTTATATAGATGGTCAATTTTCGGATTCAATTTTTAGGAAGGATGACTGAAACTTTGTATCGTGAAAATTTAATGAGATTAAGGCTCGTTCTTGGTCTCATTTTCAAGCTTAGACCTTCTACTACAAATTTTGTTTATGTATGATTAAGTTTTGATCAGTAGTTCTAGAGATATCGATCTATATAGATCGAAACTTTTCAAACGGAAATTTGTACGGAAAAATTCCGAGTTTCAAACTTTGAAAATTCGTATATCAGGAACTAATCAAAATTTTGACTCATTGCTCTCATTTTAAAACTTAGGCCTTCTGCTACAATTTTTATTTATGTTTGATCAAACTTCGATTAATAGTTTCTGAGATATCGATCTATATAGATTAGGGTAACCTAAAAAAATCGACTATTTTTTTCTTTCGATTTCCCATGAAAATTTGTTGGTTTAAGATGTGTTAAGAAGCCCCGCCAAAAATCAGCTTGATAAAAAATTTTCAAGAGGTCGCTCGTGAATTTTGAAAATATCAATAATGATTGAAATTCGGATTTCTTACTTCTAAATTTTTTCTTTCTCGTGGCAGCAATAGTTTATATTTATAAAATCACGACTGCTGAAAATTTAAGCCCAAAATTTAAATATTTAAACGGCGCTCAAGAATTTTGAATATTAACTGATAATACCTAACTAATACTTTGAATTAGTTTTTGTATTTTTTTATAACTCAATTATTGCCATTTCAGTAAAATATAACTTTTGCATAACCAAAAATATACAGGACACTCTTAAACAATGAAATTTGGTAAGTTTTGAGTAAGCGAAAAAACCTAAAAATTGAATTAAAAAATAAAAAAGTATGTAAATAACTTATTATTTCTATTTCTCGGGTTATATTTTCATTCATTGTCATGCACATTGATGGTCAAAAAATCGAGATGCTTTATTATTAATATTCAAGGGTCGCTCAAAAACGTCCAAAAGACAGCACTCGGAAACATTCAAAATTCTTGAGCGAGGTTTAAATATTCAAATTTTGGGCTTAAATTTTCAGCGTAGTCATTATTTCGAAAATATAAATTATTACTGCCACGAAAAAGAAAAAAATTTTAAATAAAAAAGTCGAATTCCGATCATTTTTGATATTTTCAAAATTCGTGAGTGACCTCTAAAATTATTTATCGAGCTGATTTTCGAAGAGGCTTCTTAAAACAAATTTTCATAAGAGACTCGAAAAAAAAAAAATAGTTGGTTTTTTTGGGCCACCCTAATATAGATCCATATAAAGGCAGACTTTAAAGAAATTCAATTTTTGAATCCGGGAGCGCAACTTCGAAACTTCATAACTTCTAGAAAAATCGAGGTAAAATCTCGTTCTTGGTCTCATTTCAAACCTCAGGCTTCTCGCTACCTTTCCTCTTTCAACCATTTTCCGCAATCCAAAAATTTCACAGCGTCCTGTGACCAAATTTCCAAAACTCACATCTTTCCCTGAAAATTCTAGCTTTACATACAAATATTCCTTAGTTATATAAAGTCCCCACTCTAAACTCGTTACGATTTTAACTTTTTTCAATAAAAATCTTCCAACGCCCAAGAAACCGGCTTCCAAAATTTCTCTACCCGCGTATTCACGACTTCATACAGGCATGCATTAAAATAATAAAATCCCTCACTTTCATTACTCCATAAGCCATTTATTACCCATTACCCATCCATCTAATCACCTATTTTATAACCTGAGCCATAAAAAAGATTCCAGGCATCTAGATAATCTTTAAAACTTCCTGCGTTTAAAAAATTACCATGTGAAAATTCACATAAAAATCCCCCACTGTCGTCATTATTAGTTTTATCGTGGGACATTTCAATTAAATGCCCACATATATGTTACTCAATATACATGTATATGAACTTAAATAAACGGAAGCGTGTGTGAGTAAATTTGTTGAGAAAATAAATAAATAAACTATAGAACAAGCAAAGAATCGAGTAAGTTCTCGGTCAGGGTCTTGAGTCTCGAGTCTATAGTTTTAACACTGTGTAATCTAATAGGGGGGGGGGGTAATGAGGGGTGATGAGAAGTCAAGAAGTAATATGAGGGTTTTATATAAAAATATCGGAAGGGGGGGGGGATAGAAGAGTAGAAATTGCGAGTCTACGGAGCAGGTAAAGAAACTTTGAGGAAGGAGAGGAAGAGAAGAAGAAGAAATAGGGGGGGGGGGGAGTAAAGGAGCAGCGAAGGGCAAGGGAGGGGAAGGAGGGAGAGAAGGGGTCAATGGCCAAACGGCGCCTAAGATCCTTTTGCGCAACCTGATACTTTAAGGCAGGTCGGGCTGTTTTATATACTTTGTATATAATATATGTATATATGTATATATGTGGTTACGTGTGAGGTTTAATTAAAAGTTGTTGTTTGGTCGGTGGGCGGGTAATTAGTAGGTATGAGATCAGATATGAGTTAAATTGTTTTGGAGGGAATTTCAAATAAGACTCAAACCTGGAATTTGTAATTTAAAATTTTTCAAGAGGAGACTGGAAATTTTTTTTTTTATAGATTTTTATCGAACAGAAATTTTTGAAAAATTTTTAAATCAGCAATTTTTTTTTTTCCAAAATACTAGATATTGTAAATTAATTTTTGTTTTTATGAATCATAAATTTTTTTGAAGACGAAAATGTATTTTCACTTAATATTTTTTAAAAATTCAGCAATTTTTCTAAAAAATTGAAATTTTCATTAATCAAAATTTGAATAAAATCAGAAATTTTTTAATCAAAAATTTTCCGCAAAATTTAATATTTACTTACAGTAAAAAAATTTCAAAAATCAGAAATAATTGATAAAATCAGCAATTTTCTCAAAATTTCAAAAAATCAGAAATAATTTCTAGTCAGAAAATTTTAAAAAACAGCAATTTTTTACAAAATTTAATTTTTTTCTCAAAAAATTTCTAAAAAATTATCAAAAATTTTTATTAAAATTTAAAAACTTCAATAAAAATAACAGCAATAATTTATCAAATCATCAATTTCTGTAAAAAACTAAAAATCCCATCACAATTTTTTTTTACTCCCCCTCTTTTCTACCATAAAATAATCAAAAAATCATGAGCGTGAATGTAGCAGACATCGAAAAAATTTAAAATAATAAATAAATAGAGTAAATAATTTCTAAAAAAATATTTGCAAAAAATGCACTTATTAATTTCAAAATTTTTGAAAAGCCCATTTTTTAAAGATTTGATTTTATTAATTATTTATTCTATTTATTGATAATTATAAATTTGTCTGTCTGGTACATTCACACCCATAAAAAATCAGCAATAAATTTCTCAACACCAAAAACAACAAAAATACGATCGGCCAAAACTCGGTCTCAAATAAAGCGGCCAGCAATAAATGAAAATTAAAAAAAAAATCATACAGATGATATATATTTATATATAAATAGTAAAAAAAATCACAGTTTAATTGATCACACATACCTTGGCCACGCAATAAAACCACTTAACGCACAATTAAAACTAATATTTAAAAGTATTATCACACCGAGTGAACCGACTTCGGTCACAAAAACAGAATATTTATAATAAAAAACTAAAGTACTGGGGATGTTGACCTCCTCCGTGGACGGCAGTCGGTACAGCTCTGTCTAGATGCGGTGATTGTGGGTTCAATTTATAAACCAAGGTGTCTCACTAGGCAGGAGGTGTTTTAACCCAAAGAGTAATAGGGATTCGTTGATTCTTATGGAATATCCACCAGTCATTGGACGGCCAACATAGCGGTACTTGTTTATTATTTCTCTCTTTCCCTCTTTCTTACTTACGGACTAAATTTTAATCCCGATCCTTCTTCTTCTTCTTCTACTTCTTATACTTCTTCTACTTCTTATACTTCTTCTTCTGCTGCTGCCTCTAGTTCCTTTACGTGTATTGCAGTCTTCTCACTTCTCAGTCAGACTATTCTTACCTGTCATTTATTCAATAATTTATTTCTCAGTACCTTTGGTCGAGGGTAATTACTAATTATGTAACAAAATAACGAGAAAGTTATTTTTTAGTTTAACTTTAAAAAATTGTAACTTCTGAACTAATTAAGATTAAGGTCCGTTTTTGGTCACATTTTAAAGCTAAGACCTTCTACTATTGATCTATATCGATCATTATAGACAGAAACTCATAAAAACAAAATTTTTTATGGGAAAATTTTGAGTTTTAAACTTTGAAAATTCATAACTTTGAAACTTATGAGAATTTTGACTCATTCTTGGTCTTATTTTGAAGCTTAATCCTTCTACTATAATTTTTGTACCAAAAATTTTTTTCTGGGATCAATAGTTTCAGAAATTTTAATTGTTGAAAGTAAATAATTTATTTGTAAAGTAACGAAATTGGCAAAATTTCAATTTTCAAAAATCAATAACTCATAACTTTATCAAAATTAAGTCCCGTTCTTGGTCTCATTTCAAAGCTCAGCTCTCCTGCTACAATTTCCACTGTCAGTTATCGAATTTGAACCATAAACTTCCGAGATATCGAATTTCAAAGCAGCGTCAAAAAATTAATTTTTTAAGTTTCGCGGTTTTTCTTTCCCGCGCGTAATATTTTGATATATAAAATAAAAAATGATTATAAGTAATGAGTAATGAGTATTTTACGATGTATAGAGGTAGAAGTAGAGGCAGAGGTTTAAATAAAGTATGATGGAAATAAGTAAAGAGTGAATATGATGCAATTTGTGTAAATACCGTGACGCTACCGTGATGATTCGCAGTAATAAGGGAGAAATAGATAGTTATCAGTATATATATATATACATGTATAGATATATATATAATATATAAATATACATAAAACGCGTATGCGTGGCTGCACCATCTTGTCCAACCTTCCAAGGTCATCTGCGAGTTGTCGAGTAAACTGAGTGCAAAAAGATAAAAAAAAGGAAAACGAGTCTCCTGGCTTCGTCATCTTGGTGCCTCAGGATAAATTAAAGATATAAAAAGATTAAGATGATAATGATAATGAAATAAAAAGGAGTGTGGGGATTTGTGGACCCCAGGGCAAACAAAGAAAACTCGGCACTAATGATCGAGTAGCTTGTGATAAAAATTAAATATAATGGGCAATGGTAATGGGTGACGTTAAGCTAGGGTTAACTCAGGTAACAGGTAACAGGTAACAGGCAACGGGTAACGACTAACAAACTATTAAGTATACTATGTATACTACGTTATTTTCAATTTACTAAGCCACGACTTACAAGAGATCAACAAACTTTCGTTGTATTAAAGAGTCAAGCCGGGAAAATGTTTATGGTTTTATGGTAATTGTCTTAAGAATCGATTAGGGTTCGGCTAGTTGATGTTTTTAGATGGAAGATTAATCAGGATTTTTTTATTCTACCGATTACTTATTATCGGAAAAATCGGTATTCTATTAATTACTCATTTTTGGAAAAATTAGTATTTATTGCTACTTATTAATTTTCAACAAAATTAGTATTTTTCCTACTTACTAAATTTTCTAATAATTAGATTTATGCTGACTAGCTATTTTCGGAAAAATTAGTATTTTTGATAAATACAAATTTTCTGCAAAATTAGAATTTTTCATATTAATTTTCCGAGAAATAAGTATTTTTGCTATACCAATTTTCAGAAAAATTAGTATTTTTCATATTAACTGATTTTCCGAGAAATTAGTATTTTGATGGATCAATTTTCAAAAAACTAGTATTTTTCCTACTTACTAAGTTTCCGAGAAATGAGTATTTTTGCTAATTACCAATTTTCGGAAAAATCAGTATTTTTTATACTTAGTAAATTTCCGAGAAATGATTTTTTTTTGCTGACTAGTTGTCACAAAAAATGGTATTTTTGCTACACCAATTTTTAGAAAAATTAGTATTTTTCATACTTACTAAGTTTCCGAGAAATTAGTATTTTTCATACTAATCTTTCAAGGAATTAATATTTTTCATACTTACTTATTTTCCGATAAATTAGTATTTTTGCTAACTACCAATTTTCGGAAAAATTCGTATTTTTCATACTTACTAATTTTTCGAGAAATTAGTATTTTTGGTATGTACTTACTAATTTTGAGAACAATTAGTATTTATTCTAGTAACTAATTTTTCCAATAATTATTATTTCTGCTAATTATAAATTTCGGAAAAATTACGATTTTTAAAAATTACTAATTTTCTCAAAACTTAATATTTTTTCCAATTTTTGTTCGATTTCTCCTACAAATATCCATATATCAAATAATAATCACAATATCCACCTAAAACATCCATTTATTCATTCAAATCATAGATAAATCTACCCACGAAACACCAAATTGAATAAAAAAATGACTAAGTCATTATCCTAATATCTAAGTCGATCGTTATAATATTTCCCTTGATCTACTTTTACTCAACCAAACAAAATGTTTCTCTACTTGCTCAGCATAACGGCCGTCCGGTTATCGATATCACGATTTTCGTATTCTAGGTTACCATAATCTCAACTCACCCACTGATCACACAGATCTAGTAGCATAACTTGCTCAGTCTCCACTTAACATATTACCCGTCCCAGTCCCAATCCAAATCTCAGTACCAGTACCAGTCCCAGTCTCAGTCCCATAGTCCTAGTCCTAGTCCCTAGTCCCCAGTCCCAAGTCTCCAGTTCCGTCCTCAGTCTCCAGCCTCAATCACGATCTTATTTGCTATTCAATACTTCTCTACACACTTTACACTGTAGTATAGCCTCAGTCCACGGACTAGAGTCAAGACCCAAGTCCAGAGCCAAAGAGCAACGCGCTGTCGGCAAAGATGATCAGAGAGCTCCAGCAGAATAAAGCTGGTTAGAGAAAATCCACTTGGTTTAGTCTTTACTTTTGAAACCTAACATTGTTGTTATTATTATTATTATTAGTATTATGGTCTTCTATTTCATCTCATTGCCTCTTTTGTCTTCTTCTTCTTCTTCTTCTTCTTTTCCGTTGACTTCTGCTTCACAATAACAACAACAACAACAACTGGAAACGTGTCCCACGGTCCATTACATCGCGTTAGCCAATCACGTACACATTCAACCTCTTGTTTATCCTCATCCGCATCCTCATCTTCAGTACTCTAGTGGAAGCTGTAATGGAGAGAGCTGCGCCTAGTGATTAGTTGTTAACATGGACGCCAATTTTCAAACAATGAGATCTCGGAGAATTTGATGCTTGAATTAAGTATCAAAACGGGGATTTATTTTATAGTTGAAATTTGAAAATTTTTAACTTGGAAAGTTATTGACATTAAGGAATGGGATTCATCTCAATTTGTAGCTTTGATCTTCCGCTACAATTTTTGTTTTTGTTTGATAGAGTTCTGATTGATAGATTCCGAGATATTGATCCATAAAGATTCATATAGATAGAGGGCAATTTTTGGGAAATTCAATTTTTGAATCTGGAACTTTAAAAATTCATAGCTTCTAGAAAAAGTGAGATTAAGGCTCGTCATTGGTCTCAAATTAAAGGTGGAGGTTCAAGGAACAACTTTTGTTTTTAGTTGATCAAGTTCCGATCGATAGTTTTCGAGATATCGATCTATATAAGTTTATATAGACAGAGATCGATTTTTGGGAAATGCATTTTTTGAATCTGGAATGAAAACTTTTAAAATTCATAACTTCTAGGAAAATTGAGATTAAGGCTCGTTGTCGGGCTCAAATTAAAGGAGAAGGTTCAAGGAACAATTTTTGTTTATGTTTGATCAAGTTTCGATTGATAGTTTTCGAGATATCGATCTATATAGATCCATATAAATAGAGGATTTTTGGGAAATTCAATTTTTGAATCTGGAACTTAAAAACTCATAGCTTCTAGAAAAAGTGAGATTAAGGCTCGTTCTTGGTCTCATTTTAGACCTTAGACCTTCCGCAACAATTTTTGTTTGTGGTTAATGAGGTTCCGATCAATAGTTTTCAAGATAACGCTCCTGAAACTCCAATATCATCGAAAATCGTATAAAACGCATGATTATGAAATTTTCCCACAACTGACTAAGCAACAAGTTCAATAATAATAAGCAAGCTGCACACAACATCAGCCGACCCTGACGCAATATTAAAGAGGCTTGAACTTGGGCCGAGGTCACAACAAACCGTTTTTATTAAAACTCCTTTTCAATCCCCATGCCAGCGAAATAAAGGGTCTTAAACTTAACTGTGATTTTAAAATGCCATTACCCAATACAACCTCGGCAACGCCGTTACAGCATATGTGGAACTTGTTAGAGAGAACAAAGGTACCTAACCTAAGCCAATGTCTCCAGAGTCTGCAGAGCGTGTCGTCGTCGTTCCCGTTCGCGGAAACTTTAAACTCTTCCTCTTACTTTTGCTTCTGCTTCTGCTTCTGCTTCTGATTTTTACTTCTCCTGGTTATGCCTTCTGCCTTCTGCCTTATGCTCACTGCCGGATTCTAATACAAGAGATCATGGACCGGTTGTACTGAGTAGATATTTCCTTTACAACTCCCCCTACTCGGACATGAACTTGATTCCAATTCTCAGCTCAACAACTCAAACTTGTTTACAATCATTTCCTCATTCCGATTACAACTCGGCGTTTTATCTTAATCCAGTTATTGTCGGTCTTTATTTCGTGGTGGGACAGTTTATAGATATATTGGAACAGAGTCTGGACCTTGAATGACCTTGTAATGTTTTTCTATCGATTATTTTAAACTCAAATTTTTAAATACTGATTCCGTGACTTCCTAGACGTATCAATATCTTGGAAACTATTGATCGGAACTCAATCAGACATAAATGAAAATTGATCCTCCGATCTCTATCTTTAATTTGAGCCCGATAACGAGCCTTGATCTCAATTTTTTTCTCAAAGTTTCATCTAAAATAAGATTCGAAATTTTCCAAACATCATCCTCTCTCTATATGGATCGATATCTCAGAAACTATTGATTGAAACTTGATCAAACATTAACCAAAATTGATCCTTAAACCTTCTTCTTTAATTTGAACCCGATAACGAGCCTTAATATCAATTTTCTTCGAAGTTATGAATTTTTTAAGTTCCCACTTTCAGATTCAAAAATTGAATTCCTCAAAAATCTACCTCTATATATGGATCTATATAGTTCGATATCTGGAAAACTATTGACCGAAACTTAATCAACTACGAGGGAAAATTGTTCCTTGAACCCTAAGCTTTAATTTGAGCCCAATCACGACCCTTAGTCTTCATTAGTTCCGTAGTTAAAAATTGTTAAATATTTTTTATTTGTGGTCCAAGATATTGGAAGATTTTTGGAAAAAATCAAATTTTATTTCTCATGGAACTTGGAAAATTCATAACTTCTAGAAAAATTGAGATTAGAGCTCATTGTTGGGCTCAAATTAAAGGAGAAGGTTCAAGGAACAATTTCCATTCAGGTTTGATCAAGTTTCAATCAATTGTTTCCGAGATATCGATTTATATACATGGAGGATTTTTGGGAAATTCAGTTCTATTGAAATGAAGCTTCAAAAATTGATAACTTCTTGAAAAATTGAGATTAAGGCTTATTATCCCGGGAACAAAAATTTAGATCAATTGAGATCAAATTAGACCTGATGTTTCAGATCTGAACAGATCTGCATTTTGGCCAAATCTGTTTAGATCAAATTAGAACTACTCTGATCAAAATAGATCTGCTTGGTTCTGAACAGATCAAGGTAAATAAAAAACACTCTTAGATCTGCTCAGATCAAATTTATCTAAATTCAGCTAGTTAATCTTATAGTTATAATATAATGTGAAGAAATATTTCTTTATAATCTGTACATAATTATGATCAAATTTGATCTGAGCTGATCTAATTTGATCAGAACAGATCTAAATTTTTTTTCCCGGGATTGGTCTCATTTTAAAGCTCAGGGCTTAAGGATCATTTTTGGTTCAAATTTAAAAAGTTTTGATCAATAGTTTTCGAGATATTGATCTATATAGATAAATATATTATCAAACATTGGCATCGCCCCATCGCAGTATTTTTCTGATCGGAAACGCATCGATATAACAGTATTATAAATTCAAAAGCTTTAAAAAAATACTAACCATATTTTTAAATAACATTAGTACAGCATCTTTATTTCTTCGTAATATAAACAAAAACATTAAATTTATTTTTGCCAATGATAAATATTTCGTTTGTTTTCTTTTTTTGATAAAAATGAGTATAAATATCAAATTTTTTTCAATGATCGACACATTGGAATCTGCAAACTTCAAAGTACTCTTATACTCTCAAGTAAGTAATTAATTTTTATTATTATTAATTGATTAAAAATACTCAAAATTTTTCTAAAATTCTACCCCAATCTATATAAATCGATATATCGGAAACTATCCATCAAAAGTTGAACAATGAAAATTTTTCTTTGAACTTTTTTCTTTCATTTGAGCCCAATAACGAGCCTTAGTCTCAATTTTTTTCCAAGTTAGAAATGTTTAAAGTTCCGGATTCAAAAGTTAAATTTCTCAAAAATCGTTCTCTGTCTATATGAATATATATAAATCGATATCTCGGAAACTATTGATCGAAACTCTATCAACCAATAACAAAAGTTGTTCCTTGAACCTTTATCTTTAATTTGAGACCAATAATGAGCCTTAATCTCAATTTTTTTAGAAGCTATGAATTATTAAAGTTCCAGATTCAAAAATTGAATTTCCCAAAAATCCTCTATTTATATGGATCTATATAGATCGATATCTCGAAAACTATCAATCGAATCTCGATGAAACACGAACGAAAAATGTTCCTTGAACCTTTACCTTTCATTGGAGACTAATAACGAGGCTTACTCTCAATTTTTGTAGAAGTTATGAATTTTTGAAGTTCCAGATTCAAAAATTGAATTTCCCAAAAATCTCCTTCTGTCATTATGGATCAATATCTATCGATATCTCGAATACTATCAATCAAAACTCAATCAAACTTTAATGAAAAATGTTCCTTAAACCGCTACCTTTAATACGAACCCAATCCCGTTCCTTAATCTCAATTTTCTTAGAAGTTACAAATTTTTAGTTTTATCTAAAATGAAATTCGAAATTTTTCAAAAATCTCTCTTTATCTATATGAATCTATATCGATCGATATCTGAGAAACTATTGATCGAATCTTAATCAAACATTAATGAAAATCAATCCTTAAACTTTCTCCTTTATTTCGAGTCCAAAAACGAGCCTTAATCTTAATTTTACCAGAAGCTATGGATTTTTTAAGTTTTCATCCCAGATTCAAAATTTGGATTTTTTAAAAATCTCGTTCTATATCTATATAGATCTTTATAGATCGATATATCGAAAACTATCAATTAGATCTCGATCAAACACAAATAAAAATTGATCCCTGAACCCTAACCTCTAATTTCAGCCCAATTCTAGCCCTTAATCTCAACTTCGATTTCAGTTAATTATAAATTAATTTTTAGAAATCATCGAATCATGTTCAAATTATTATTGGTAATATTATTTATCGCACTTCTGGCCATTGGTCTAGATGCTGATGAATGCAGTAATCTAAGTGGACCCGTAAGTATAAATATAAATAAATATTTTGATTAAAAATAATCAATTATCTATTCTCTTATGTGAAGTTGTTGAATAATTTATGATAATATTTTTTTTATTTTTAGTGTGGTAAATATGGAGGAGGAAAAGTGTGTTGCAAAAAATTTGTATGTGTCGATAACAGAAATTGTGAATTCTCCGGATCAGGATAAATTAATTTGTAGTTAAAAAGTTTAAGTTCATAAATTAATTATGATATTCGAGTAATACTTTAATTAAATGAAAATAAAACTCAACGTAAAATCTGATAAAATATGTGTGATTTTTATTTTTAAATTATCCTAATAATTAAAGACGTAAATCATAATATTGTAGTTCGAAATTTAATTAAACTGGAAATTAATAACTTTTAGGAAAATTGGGATTATGGATCATCTTTAGGCTCTAAATTGAAGCTTAGGGCTTGAGGAACAATTTTTGTTTGTGGTTAATCAAGTTTCAATCGATAGTTTTCGAGATATCGATAAATTTATATTCATATAGATAGAGGCCGATTTTTGGAAAATTAAATTTTTGAATCTAGACTTTAAAAATTCATAGCTTCTAAAAAAAGGGAGATTAAGGCTCGTCATTGGTCTCAAATTAAAGGTGAGGGTTCAAGGAACAACTTTTGTTTTTGGTTGATCAAGTTCCGATCAATAGTTTTCGAGATATCGATTAGTATAGATAGAAGAAGAATTTTGGGAAATCTTAATCTATACAAATAAAGGTCATAAAACATCAGCATCACCGCATCTATACATTAAAAAAATAATTAGGCGGTGCAACATGAACCAGTCTAGGTGGGTCACCATGAAAAATCATGTTGGTGCAACCATTTTCATAAATTCAAAGCTGAAAAAATAAGCTTAAAAAAATACCAACCATATTTGGTAACTCAAATTTATACAGCTTATTTTTTTCGTAATGTAAACAAAAACATTGAAGTTAAAAACTTTTAGTGAACGATAAATACTTTTGTGGTTTTTGTAAAAATTGTTATAAATACTGAATTTTTCCACACGGTGGATACATTGGAATTATCTGTCAATTTCAGTCACTCCACTTTAGTCTCAAGTAAGTAATGAATTATCATTATTATTATTAATTGAAAAAAATTACTTAAAATTTTTCTAAAAATCCACCCCAATTTTTATAAATCGATATATCGGAAACTATTATTCGAAACTTGATCAAATAGCAATAAAAAATTTTCCTTGAACTTTTTTATTTCATTTGAGCCCAATCCCATTCCTTAATCTCAATTTTCCGTAAAGTTATAAGATTTCAAAGTTTCATCTAAAGTACAATTGGAAATTTTAAAAAAATCTTCGTTTATCTATATCGATGGATATCTGAGAAACTATCGATCGAATCTTGATCGAACATTAATAGAAATCAATCCTCAAACTATTTTCTTTAATTTGAACCCGACAATGAGCTTTAATCTTAATCTTAATAGAAGCTATGAATTTTTAATGCTCTCACTCCCAGATTCAAATTTTGAATTTCTCAAAAATCATTTGCTATTTATATGAATCTATATAGATCGATATCTTAGGAACTATTGATCCAAACTTAATCAAACATAAATAAAAATTTATCCTTGAATCCTAACCTTTAATTTGAGCCCAATCCTACCCCTTAATCTCGATAACTTCCGTAGTTATAAATTTTTATAAATAGCAAAAAATAATCATATTAAATATGTAATCTCAATAAATTTGATTTCAGTTAATTATAAACTAATTTTCAAAAATTATCGAATCATGTTCAAATTATTCTTGGTAATTTTATTTATCGCACTTCTGGCCATTGGTTTGAGCTCTTGTTGCAGTGTTCGGAATGAACCCGTAAGCATAAATATAAATAAACATTTTTATTAGAAATAATCAATTATCTATTCTCCTCCTGGGAAAAAAAATTTAGATCTATTCAGATCAAATTAGATCTGATGTTTCAGATCTGAACAGATCTGCATTTTGGCCAGATCTGTTTAGATCAAATTAGATCTACTCTGATCAGAATAGATCTGCTTGGATCTGAACAGATCAAGGTAAATAAATAAAAGGTAAAAACCCTCTTAGATCTGCTCAGATAAAATTTGTCTAAATTCAGCTAGTTAATCTTATAATTATAATATAATGTGAAGAAATATTTCTTTATAATCTGTACAGATCTAATTTGATCAGAGCAGATCTGAAATTTTTTTCCCGAGAAAAATTTATATCAGCTTAGATCTGGTTTGATCCGTACAGATCCAATTAGATCGATTTATATTTACTTTATAAATTGATCGTTTAATCAATGTTGATCTATTTTGATCTGACTAGATCTAGGTTGATCTGACTTGATTAGATTTGATCAGGGTAGATCTGGACTATTTTTCCCCAAAAAAAAATGTCATATCTGATCAGATCTAGTTTGATCTGAACAGACCAAATCAGATCTACTCGGATCTGGGTTCAGTATCAATTATGATCAAATTTGATCTGAGCTGATTTAATTTGATCAGAACAGATTAAAATTTTTTTTCCCAGGTTATGTGAAGTTGTTGAATAATTTATGATAATAATATTTTTTTTTTTCAAGTGTGGTATTTATGGAGAAGGAGAAGATTGTTGCGAAGGCTATATCTGTGTCGATAACACATATTGTGAATTCTATAATTATTTATGATAAATCTGAGTAATAATTTAATTAAATAAAAATAAAAGTTCGACGTAAAACCTACAAAATATGTGTAATTTTTATTTTTAAACTGTCCTAGTAATTAGGGATATGAATTATATATATATATATATATTTTTTAACTTCCCGCTAAGAAAATCGAAGATTTTCAAAAATTTCGGGAAGTTATTGTTTTCACCCCGATTTGCGAAAATCGAAATTCCAACAGATGTCGACGTTTTGAGATTCTAGGAAATTATTCTGACCAAATTCCAGATGATATCCGAGTGTATGTATGCATGTACGTACGTATGTAAATATTCTGTAACTTTTGAACGGATGAATCGATTTTGATCGTCAAGGTGTCATTCGACGCGGCTCGTTAATTATTATAAGCATTGAGCTTAATCGGTAGGGTACGTTCCGAGATATTTCAAAAATAAAATTTTTTCAAAAATGTTTTTTTTGAATAACTTTTAGTTCGCTCGATGGATTGATTCCAAAATCTAATCAGCTCTAGAACTCAATAAAACGCGTCGATTGCCACCTCAACCGTTGCAATCGGTGAATTCGTTCGAGAGATATCGTTGGAGAAAAAATGGTAAAAAACGTTATTTTTCAAATACAAAGGCACTCAAAAGTATTTTCGAGCTCGAAAATGTATTCTCGACAATGTTTTCGAGCTCAAGGAGCTCGAAAACTGCGGGAAATTTGAGGCTGGCCCGCAGGGTCAACTGACAGACCGATTTTTTAAAAATTTAATTAAACTGAAAATTCATAACTTTTAGGAAAATTGAGATTATGGATCATCTTTGAGCTCTAAATTTAAGCTTAGAGCTTGAGGAACAATTTTTGTTTATGGTTAATCAAGTTTCGATCGATAGTTTTTTAGATATCGATATATTTAGATTCATATATATAGAGGCCGATTTTTGGAAAATTCAATTTTTGAATCTGGAACTTTAAAAATTCATAGCTTCTAAAAAAAGTGAGATTGAGGCTCGTCATTGGTCTCAAATTAAAGGTGAAGGTTCAAGGAACAACTTTTGTTTTTGATTGATCAAGTTTCGATCAATAGTTTTCGAGATATCGATTATTATAGATAGAGGAAGATTTTTGGGGAATTTCAAGTTTTATTGAACTGTAACTTTTAAAATTCATAACTTGTAGAAAAATTTTTATTAAGGCTCGTTCTTGGTCTCATTTTAAAGCTGGAGGCTTAAAGAACATTTTCCATTAGTGTTTGATCAAGATTCGATTGATAGTTGTCGAGATATTATCTATATAAATAAACTTGTCATTGAAATTCGGCATCTCGGCATTCACTTATCGGAAACACATCGATATATTAGTATAGTATAATTAAATCAAAGCTGAATAAATAAGCTTTAAAACAATACTAACCATCTTCTCAACTCACATTAGTTCAGCTTAATTTTTTCGTAACACAAACAAAATCATTAAAGTTATTTTTAGCAGACGGTAAATATTTTTGTTATTTTTTCGATAAAAATTAAAAAAAATATTCAATTTTTCCAACCATAAATTTGTTCAAATTATCTGCAAATATCAACACTTCTCTAAAGTACCCTCAAGTAAGATATAAATATCATCAATAATATATTAATTTTTTTTTTTAATTTGACGATATAAATATGGAAGTATCATTTTTTCATAATTTCCGGCTGGTCCATTTTACCCCAGATGTCATGCGTAGGGGTAAAAATGTGCAAATATATCGGATCCATAGTAATTAGACGAAAAAAAAAATTTTTTTTTTTTTAATTTTGGGGGTCCCTCGTTTTGGGGGTCCCTACCTTCTTTTGCCCTCCGCCCCCTATAGATCAATATTCCGAAAATTATTGATCGGACGTTGATTAACCATAAATAAAATTTGAAGAAAAAGGTCTAAGCTTTAAAATGGGACCAGAACGAGCCCAAATCTGAATAAGTTCAGAAGTTAGAAATTTTCAAAGTTACGATTGCCAATAAATTTTTTTTTTATCCAAATCCTCATGGACAAAATCATTTTCAAATCCCATCCGATCGTGTCATTGCGCCAGATAATAACTCCAGACTCCGCTAATAACAATAATTATTTACAAATTACTCAAGTATCCACGGTGGTTGGGCGCAGATTTCTCTCATCTGTACCTCGATTGTTTTATTTTTTAAACCCACTCTTACTTCTAAACAATTTTAATAAAATTCATGTTTACTCTGTTCCTTGACGAGAAAACTGACTGAGCTACAAAATTATTTCTTCATATTTTCAGTAGTTTTCTAAATTTCCATTATTGACAATAACATTTTCCTAAATTTTGGAAAAATAACATTTTTTTTTCAATCTTGAGTCTTTTTGGCTTTTAAATTTATTACTAAAAATCAAATCAAGGCTTAATTAGATAGAAAATTTTCCGCTCTACAAAAATGGTCTCTTATCATTTTCTCTTAAATTTGATATTTTCAACGTTATGGCCGATTTTCCAAAGTACTAATTTTGAAAAATAGAAATTCAAATCCCCAATCCACGGAAAAGTTAATTAGTCATAAATTCTAAACTATTAGACAAAAATAAATGAAATCAATATATATATGATAGAAAATTTTCCGCTCTACAAAAATGGTCTCTTATCATTTTCTCTTAAATTTGATATTTTCCAAGTTAGGGCTGGTTTTTCAATTTAATAATTTTCCAACTAAAAACTTGAACTTGCCAATTAACCAGTACTTTTTAATTACCTTTGGCACCCATCCTAATTATAAAATTACATATTTTCAGAGTTAAATTAATCGGAAATTTTCCGCTCTACAAAAAAGGTATCTTATTAATTTTCCCTAAAATGAATAGTTCAGGAAATATCAGGCGTCAAAGTTAAAAAAACATTGAATTGAAACAGGCTCAAGTCCTTGACCGACCGTGAACTCAAACTAAGAGCGTGATTCCCCCGTTGATTGGCGTTGGCACGCAACACCATAATTCTCAGATTACAGATATTACTATTACTATTGCCATAGCTATTTTTTTAAAAATAACAATGTCTTTGAAACAAACGGAAATGGAAAATCCAACTAGAGGATCATTATTTTTTATGAGAAACAAAAATAAAAATATAATAATTTACGACGTAACGCTTGAAATTACCTAAGGGCGAGGGACAAAGGAAATTAATCATTGTCTTTTTTTTGTCGTTAATTTTAAAAAAATAATTGATCTGATATAAAGTTAAATTTCCCACAAAAATTTCAGTATCTTCGCTCATAAATAAATTAAAATGGCTTAAGTTTTTTTTCAACTTAGTAATTGGAAAGGAAATTTTGTGGGCTACAAAAAAGTTCTGATTGGCTTTTTCTCTAAAGTTGATAATTTTCGAATTATGACTGATTTTTGTAAGTGACCATTTCTAGAAAAATCTGCATTTTGAAGCTGGAATTTTTAATTGGATGTAAATTTTAGGAAAATTAGAGAAAATACAAAAAGTTGGAGTGTTTTGGATAGGAAATTTAGTCAGCTACAAAAAAGGTACCCTATTAATTTTTTCTAAAATTAATATTTTTCAAGTTACGGTCACTTTTCCAAACTACTAATTTTTCGAAATCAAAAATCTAAAAATTTTATTCCTTGGGCGTCTTCAATTGGTCATGTTTTCCCAAACAATCACCAAAAATCTATAAAAAATGAGTGTTTGAGATAGTAAATTTTCCACTTTATAAAAACGATTTCTTATCAATTTTTCCTCAAATCAATATTTTTCAAGTTATGGTCACTTTTCCAAACTACTAATTTTTCCGAATAAAAAATCTAAAAATTTCATTTCTTTGTCGTCTTCAATTGGTCATATTATCCCAAACAATCACAAAAAATCTATAAAAAAAGCAGTGTTTTGGATAGGCAATTTTCCGTTCTACAAAAAACTATTACAAAATTTTTCTCCCCAACCTCAAAATTTTCCTTGATCTAGAATTTAAGCATTCGGTACCAAAAATAAATAAAATTTTCTACTAAACAAATTTTGTCAGTCAAGGACGTGTAAGGTCGCTCCAGTTCATCGACCTCGCGTCTATGAACATAACAAACTGGTCTGATTAAACCCGTATGTCGATCAGAATCGCTTAAGACTCGTCTCTAAGACACTAATAATAAAACGATAATTCTAGTTGATCGTTCACGCATCACCGATCAAGTACTCGCTTACAACTACTAAGTACACGCTCGTTCCAACACTTATTACCAACAAAAAAACAACAAAAACCAAGGAATCCGGTCTCGCTGAATCCAGTTGACAAAATGGCGTCATGACAGTTCTCTAATAGTGCCATCTAGCAGCTCTAATGTCAACCAAAACATTAAATAGAGATACTGAGGGTGGGATAGAGGTAAAGTTTGAATCGAAGGTGGAGTTTAAGTCAAATTAAAACGGTAGTGGAATTTTTGCGGTAACAATAAAAATTAATATGGAATAAAATGAAAAAACGGTATTGTAATTAAACCTTTATACGGAAGCGTATTACGCTAGAAGGTATGTAGTGTGTACTGTCTTGAGTATTAAGAATAGTTATAAAAAAAAAACTATCTGAGGACACTGGTCACGCTTCATGCCAATTTAACTCTGCACGCGCGGGCAATTTCAAACCAACGAGGATTTTAAAACATTTTTTTTTATTTTTTTACTTCCCTATACCCGATGAGAAAAAATTTAATAATAACAACAAATTAGTCACGTATTCTAATGACATATCTTATGGTAACGTTATCTATTATTGTTGTTATTATTAATTTGATTTATTTTAGTTTTGTTGTCGGGAATCGGGATTTTTTAATTTGATAAGAGATTGCGGGAAATCTAATGACTGGAGAGGAAAATTTTGTAACAGTTTTTTGTAGGGCGGGAAATTCCCTATGCAAAACACTCATTTTTTATAGATTTTTGGTGATTATTTTGAAAAATATGACCAATTGAAGACTATTAAGGAATGAAATTTTTCGATTTTTGATTTGAGAAAATTAGTAGTTTAGTAAAGTGGCCATAACTTGGAAAATATTGATTTTAGGAAAATTTCCTATCCAAAACACATATTCGTTATATATTTTTGTTGATTATTTTGAAAAATATGATCGATTAAAGACGGTAAAGTAATTGGATCGTTTTATTTTTTGTTTGGAAAAATTAGTAGTTTGGAAAAGTGTCCGTAACTTAGAAAATATTCATTTTAGGAAAAATTAATAAGAAACCTTTTTTGTAGAGCGGAAAATTTCCTATCGATAACAATTTTTAAATTTAATTTTTTACCACAAGTAAATGAGTAATCGCACTATGAATTTAATCCTCATAGCACAGAAATTAAAATACTGAATTATAAGTTTGAAAATTTGTTCCAATTAAACTAATTAAAATTAAGACTCGTTATTAGTCTTATATTATAGATCAGACTTTCCGCTACAATTTTCACAGCAATTTTGTTAAATTTCGTATCACAGAACCCGAGATCCTGAATTACAAAAAGAAAAAAAAAAAAAAAAAAAAAAAATTTGAACGCCTGAATTGTTTCATATATTTTATTTATATTTTTATAATAATAACAAGGAATAATAAAACAATAAAAATATTGAGGGGGAATAAAAAATACGAGTATTGTATGCCCAAGCGAAACGGATCGAGAATGAAGATAGAAAGAAGAATAATCGGTATGAATTTACCGTGAAAATTTCTACAGCCACTAACTCTTGATCCCTCTTTTTTCATATTCCCTTTTATTTTATTCCTCTTGTTGATTTTTTTTTTATAATACAGAAAAAAGATATAAATAAAATTATTTCATCTTGTGTTTATTTTTTTGTGTAAATAATCAAGGTGAAATATTTATTTTAATCTTGCAGTGATAAAGAATGAGATTCCTCAGAAAAAAGGATCTTTTATTACCATGTTAAAATATAGTTAGATTTCTCGTTGGTATCAAAAATTCAATGTCAACATAAGTTTGGATGGTTTAGAAAAATTTTCATGTTTTTCCATATCACGATTTTTTATGATTTCTTTTAATTAAACACAAAAAATAAAACTATTGGGTTAAATGAACGAATTACATGGGATGTGAATATCAAATTTTATGCTCTACAAAAAAGGTATCCTGCCAATTTTTCCTAAAATTAATATTTTTCAAACTACGGCCACTTTTCTAAACAAATTATTTTTCAAAACCAAAAATAAAAAAATCCTATTACTTTGCTGTCTTCAATTAGTCATATTTTTCAAAATAATAAATAGAGATATATAAAAAATATGTGTTTTAGATAGGAAATTTTCTGCTCTACAAAAGATGTATCTTACCAATTTTTCATAAAATTAATACTTTCCAAGTTACGGCCACTTTTTCAAACTATTAATTTTCCCAAATCAAAAATCGAAAAATTTCATTTCTTTGTCGTCTTTAATTGATTATATTTTCCAAAATAATCAATAAAAATATATAAAAAAATATGTGTTTTGGATAGGAAATTTTCCACTCTATAAAAAAATTTTCTTAACAATTTTTTCTAAAATTAATATTTTCCAAGCTACGGCCATTTTTCCAATCTTCAAATTTTTCCAAACCAAAAATAAAAAAATCCAATTACTTTGCTGTGTTTAAGCGATCATATTTTCCAAAATAATCAATAAAAATATATAAATAATATGGGTTGTGGATAGGAAATTTTCTGCTCTACAAAAAAGGTCTCATCTTTTTTTCCCCCAAGACTGCTAGTTTTAAAGTTATTTTCCATTTTATCCAAAGAATGTTATAATTACAAAAATAATTATTTTTTCTCTTTTAATATGTAATTACTACAGCAAATAAATTTGCATCATGCGTGTTTATACACTCGAGTACCACCTACAATTGCATACACACTGAGCCAGTATATATTTATAAATATTATTCAAATGCAAACTCTCATTCTCATTTTCATTTATAATTATCATGATCGTGACCACTTTTTTTTTATTTTTATCTTCATAATTTCTCCCCTTCGCACCTCAGTCCAGAGTTTTATTAACTGATAATTAAGTAAATAATAAAAAAAAAATTCTTCACTTTCCAAATTATTTTTTTAGATAAAAAACTACAAAAGAATTTTTTTTTTTTTTTTTTTTTTTCTATATTGGGAAAGAAAATTAACAGTAAGGCGGCATATTATAGACAAGAATATTTATTTATGATCTTTCAAGTTCATCGTCCTCGAGGTGATAAAATTCCTCGAGGAAAATATTCTGTTTAGTCTCTAGTCCGATCCGAGTCGATTCTTGTTTCCAGAACTTGAATCACGTTACCTCTGATTTATTACTTTTTAAGTTATGTTTTAATAAGATATTTTTCATCAATTGATTTTCAATGAAATTTGAGAGAAGCTTTCTTTGGATTTTTTAATTTTTATTGGAAAAGTCAATAACTGGGTAATAAAAGTGGCTGTAGTGAGAAAAATATTGAGTTTGAGGGAAATTTATAAGAGACCTTTCTTGTAGAGCGGGAAATTTCGGATCAGAGTTATCAATTTTATGAATCTTAATAAATTAGTTTAGGACTGATGGTTAATTAAGTATTCCGTAAATTGAGAATATGAGTTTCTAATTTTCGAAAATAGTACTTTGGAAAATCGGCTGTAACTTGGAAAATATTGATTTAAGGGAAAATTTAGAAGAAACCTTTTTTGTAGAGCGGAAAATTTCCTATCGGAATAATTAGTTTCATTTATTTTAGTTCATTAGTTCAGAACTTACGATCAATTAAGTACTCCGTAAATTGGAGATCTGAAATTATAATTTCCGAAATTAGAACTTTAGAAAATCGTTCATATCTCAATAAATATGAACTTTAGAGGAAAATAATATGAAACCCTTTTTGTAGAGCGGAAAATTTCCTATTAGAATTTTCAATTTTATTGATTTTCGTCAATTAGTTTCCAATTTATGACTTGTTAAGAATTTCGTAATTTGGGGATTAGAAATTCTAGTTTTCGAAATTAGAACTCTGGAAAATCGTTCATATCTCAATAAAAATGGACTTTAGAGAAAAATGATAAGAGACCTTTTTTGTACAGCGGAAAATTTCCTATCAGAATTATTAATTTTATTTATATTCCTCAAGTAGTTTCCAACTTATGACTAGTTAAGTATTCCGTAATTTTGAGGAAAAATTTATGACACCTTGTGTGTAGAGCAGAAAATTTTTTATCTCCGAGAAAAAAAATAAATATTCCAATACAATATCACAACCGCAAGGCTAAAAATACCTAGCTCATCAACTAGTTTCTTATTCTGGAATCCAGCGGAAATAACTCATTGGTTGTCTTAGGATTAAAAAAAAAAAAGTAAAACCAGCTCGATGAGCCAACGCACTCGTCTCCCCTTAACTCAGCTCACTTGTAAATTTACATACGCAGATAAACTACACTAGTAAACCTTAACTGGAGCTCATGATTGCTCCCTTACTTACTTGGTCACTATTTTTTTTCTCTTTTAATCCCTTGGTTCAGCTCCTCCTTATTCTTATTTTTATTTTTCAATTCCTTCTTATTTTATTCGCTCATGAACGTGACCAACGAGCTATGCTGAAGAATCTTGTATCCTCTCGACCGCAAAAGCTGTAGAAAATATTCACTAAGAATTAAAATAAAATTCCTTAACTCTAGCTGGCGCTCAAGCTGATGGTGAAGTTCGAGTTGGAGGTTGAGGTTGAGTCCAAGTTAGAGTTGGAGATGTTAGAGATTCTGGAGATTTAAACTCGCATTGTTTCCAGTGTCATTGATTAAACTGATTATTATTTTTTATATTTTTTACGGGCAAGTTCAATGCACGTATTGAGGATGGCGTAACAAGTAATTATTTTTTTATTGACCTCTTTAGATTTTTTGAGCAACGGGTTTTAGTTAATTGTTACAAAAAATACTATAAGATTTATTTTTATTACGGTTGATACAACTCAGGAACCATAACGGCCTTATTTTTTTTTTATTCATGTGAGTTTACTTTAACGGATGTTATATTTGAGCTTATGTAATTCAAAAAATTTTATTTCATAGGAGGGTTTTGAAAATGAAATTTTATGCTCTACAAAAAAGGTATCTTATACTTTTTTTTCTAGAATCAATATTTTTTGAGTTATAATTTATTTTGTAAAATAGAAAAAAATATAATGCAAAATTTTTTAGTTTATTGTAGGGCCCAAATACTAGTAATGCCCAATATAATTTTTTATACTTTAATAAGGCCCGAAAGACAAAATGGAAATTTAGCCCCTAAAAAAATAAGACCCATATTGAAGAATAGGTCCCAAATTTTTACGAGGCTCAAATTAAAAATACAAGTCCCAAAATTAATTTGTTCTATATCCAGGCACAAGAAATATAATGAGATATAATACCCAGGTTTGAAATAAGGCCCAAAATTTATTAGTTAGCCCCAAATGGGTCAATGACAATGAAGCAGTAAAATAAGACCCTAATTGAATGAATTCCAAAGCAAAATCATGAAAACCTAACATAAGGCCCCAAATTCAACCTAAAATCTAAATAATAATAAGACCCAAAATGTATATGATTTTTTAATCCATAATTAGGTGTCACAAGTCACAACATAATTTAATATTAATAAGGCCCTTAGTCCACAGTACAAACTGATCCTAAAAAAAGGTCCGAAGTCAAATAATAAGGGCCAAAATTTTTAAGAAGGCCAAAAATGATCAGTGATGAATAATTTTTACACCAACAATCCAAATTTGCAGCAAGTCCCAAAAAGAATAAGGCCCAAATTCAAATTAAGGCCCAAAATATTAGAGTTAATAGTTATCAAGATTTTCAGCCCTACATCGCACAAACAACGTACAAGGACCAAGTTCACCCTAAGACCCAATATGGAAATAAGGCCCAAAATTATTTTTTTTATTTAAAATACAGGAACACGATTGAAAAATTGCATAACGTCCCATTTTCACCATACGGCCTAAAATGATGAGTTTTTTAAAATTTAATCATAAATCACTTTTTAAAGATAATAATAACAGTAATAACACATGTATATTAATGTTTATACAAACCAGTACTTTTATTTATTCAGCTACAATAATTTATTTGTAAGAGTAAAACTCTAGGCAAAAAGTTAAATAAAACAAAAAGACTTAAAAGTGACGTGAGACTATTTAAAAGTGATGAAGAATAACTGTACTTAGAACTTACACTCGTACTTACTCGTTTTGCTTCTATACGATATATATATACACATATTTGTTGTGCGAGCAAAACAGAAGGTCAGATTACTCAGATCATTTGTAAATGTTTCACACGGTGTCTTGTATTCAATTATAAATCAAAAAAATTATTTCTCTTAAAAAAAAAAAAAAAAAAAAAAATATTACATATTACATATTTTAATAATTAAATCTCGAGTACGGTATTTTTATTACAAAATTAATTGGATTAATTAAATTATATTTCATTCCATTATCAAGCCGAACAATAGACGTGATAAATTATAAATATATATTTATATATTAATTATTCTTTTTAGATTAATATTGATCGCAAGATTTAAGATTAATTATTATTTTAATAAACAAATGGAGATTTATAAATAAATAATTGCGTGGAAAAATCTCACGCTTATAAAGAAATTGTTTTTGTTTTTGTTGTTATTATTTAATGATGTTTTTATACTGTTATGTCAGAGTTCGAATCACTTAGATAATTATACTATTATACTTTCTGGAAGTAAAACTTTTTTTTTTTTTAATTAACATAACAGTATCGTTAAGATAAATTACAGGTAGTAATTTTATTATTCAAAAGATTTTTAAAATGAAATAACGTACAATTTTTTTTTGTTTACAGATAACAGTAGTTTAAAAAAAATTTTTTTGGTTTTTAGTCCTTATCGTGTAAATTTGGGCCTTATTGTGAATTTCGGGCTTCAGTGTCCATTTTTGCGCTTATTGCGGCTATTCGAACATACATATCAATTTTGTCCTTTTTAATTTTGGGTCTTATATGCAGATTAGGTACGGGTGTGGAAATAGGGCCTTATCGGAGATTATGGGTCTGATTAGAGTCATTGTGCTTTAAAAATTAATTTCCTTTGGAATTTTGGGACTTCGTTTTTGATTTGGATCTGGATATTTAATTTGGGCCTCATTGTAAATGTCGGGCCTTACTATACCGTTGATTTCTCTGCATGGGTCCAGATCCTCATTTTTCATTACTAATTATTATGTTTTATATTCTTTGTTTAAAAATAAAAATACTAATTATAGGTCTTATATCATTTATGTGGTACTTATTAACTTTTTGGGCCTTGTGTACTCGAATAACAGTTTTATATTTTATTTTTAAATACCGTTGTCTAAACATAAGCAAAACATTTGGGCCTTATGTGAAGTTTATTAAAATTCTAGATACCGATATTTTAAATTAGTCTTTAACATTCATTACAGGGTATCATTTTGTTTTTTGGGCCTTATGGGTGTATTTTGGGCCTCACATTCGAATCTAATATTGAGCTTGTTATAATTTTTTAGTTGATTATTAAAAATTATTAACTGGGTCTCATTTTGTATTTTGGTCCTGACAGTGTTTTTTGGGCCTTGCCGCATTTTTTGGACTGTGCTGCACTTTTTGGGTCTTATGCTTGAATTTTAAAGTTTTTAGCTGCAAAAAAATTTAATTAATAACAATTTGTTGTTTATAGGCTCATTTTATATTTTTGGGTCTTATTCTAAATTTTGGGCCTTACTTGATATTTTGGGCCTTACGCAAAAAATTTATAGAAAAATTCTTCCTGCATGTAATGAACTACTTGATATTGATAATAAAAATCGAGGCAGTGATACCAATAAACCGGAAGCTATAATAAAGGGGTCAGTAGCGCTAACTGTACTAATTGCATTTGACATCGTCCAATAAGTATTTAATTAATTCCAGTACAAATGATAGCGACGTAAATTATTTGATAACAACGTATACAATAATTTTCAACCAACAATAAGACAACAACATTAATCGGCTATTGCTGTTGATGTTGGTGATGATGAAGATAAAGATGGCGATGATGATGCCAAGGTATGGAACCGTTCCAACGAATGACTCAGATGAATTGCCGTATGGTGTGTGTCTTTATATCCGATCTATTCTATCATCGGCTATAACACTTAACTCTAACTTCTATGTCCGGAAGTTTTAACTCTCCTAACCTACATTCACCTCGCTATATATTATATATAATATAAATATATCACTTTTTTTTATATTTGTTTCCATTTTTATTTTTATTTACTACCGGCAATGGAAAAATATTTTAAGTATAAAATTGTTTGATTTATTGGATTAGGCTGACGTTAATGTTCTTTGTCATTAAACGGATTCCGATGAAAATGGAATTTTTTTTTTAATTTAAAATCGATCGAGTCAGAACATTTTTTTTTGGTTATTTCAGAACTGAAATATTTCAAATTTTTCGAATGATTATGAATTTTTGATGATTTATTAATTATTTTATATTTTACGAATAATTTGAAATCTACAAAAGATGAATAATTCGAATTTTTTTAATAATTTGAATTCTATGTTAGTTATCGAATTATTCGGAAAATTACTTATAATTAGAATTTTCGAATAATTCCGGCTACATATTTGTAAAGATTCGAATTCTTAGTCAGTTTTCGAATAATTCGAATTTTCTAAATTTTTTAAATTTTCGAATACTTCAAATTTTGTTTCAGTCTTGAGTTATCAGAAACATTATTAATAATTCGAATTTTCGAATAATTCGAATTTTCTAAATTTTTTAAATTTTCGAATAATTCAAATTTTGTTTCAGTCTTGAGTTATCAGAAACATTATTAATAATTCGAATTTTCGAATAATTCCAACTATTTGTAATTTTTCGAATAATTCGAATTTTCTAAATTTTTTAAATTTTCGAATAATTCAAATTATGTTTCAGTCTTGAGTTATCAGAAACATTATTAATAATTCGAATTTTCGAATAATTCCAACTATTTGTAATTTTTCGAATAATTGCATTCTTTGAATCATTCAAATTTTCTTATAAATAAAATTCTTTGTCAGTTTTCAAATAGTTGAAATTTTTCGAATAATTCGAATTATTTTTCAGTTAACATCCAAAAATTTAATACAAATGATAATTTTTATAATTAAAAACCTGACAAATAATTCGATTTTTTCTAAGCATTCGAACGTTTTTTAATAATTGTAATATTTTAAATCGAATATTAATATTCGATCGAATATGAATAGTTTATAAGTCTAAATAATTCACACACTTGTAATTTAAAAAAGAAAATTTATTCATATTAATTTTTCATGAAATCGATAAATCGATTTAATGTATCGAATAATACTATATAAATATATATATATATATCTAAAGAAATATGGATGTAGGATTAAAGTAGCGGAGATTGGCAGTTTTATAAATTACAATTCACACTTCCGTATACTCTTGAGTAATTCTATTTGATTGGCGTAAAATCACACTTAATCATTATTTTGCCTTTTGCTCTTGCCGTCTACACTTTCCGAGGATCTATCCATCTAATTCATATAGATCATAGATCGAAATTTGCTGTATTCTCTCTGTGGTACTCGAATACTCTAGTACTTTACCAGCAGTACAGAGCACGAATAAAAGATGAAATACCCAAACCCAATTTAGCATTATCGAGAGAGTGTGAGCAGACTAAAAGGTTTTATGCCGCCTTAGCCTGTAGCTTCTACTGGTCTCTATTCTCAACTGTGGATTTGATGCTCGGTGAGAATAAGTGAGTTAGTAAGTGAGGAATGATAAAATGTTTATATTTAATTTTTCTACCGGGGAACCGAGATACGAGTACCGTACGGTTGTGAATTGAATGGTTTAGCTTTGAAATGAGGTTAGGTACGTGGTACGTGGTCTCCTATACCACCGTAACCACCACTGGGTCTTTGTAACGTCAATTGTCTTGTTGTTGTTGTGTATTCCTTCTGTTGTGTTGTTGTTATTGTTATCATCCATGAGAATAATGTCTTTTACTCACTTTGATTTTTTTTGTTTGCTCAATTCTCTATCGATACGTCATGTAATTCATCGTAATTCATTTTTATTTTTCAATTAATTCTGTTAAAGTTACAAAAATTTTTTTTCGATATCTCGAATTTTTCGATCGATAGATCGATTTTTTTTGTAGTCGATATCTTGTATCTAAGCATTCGATATCTCACAATTCAACAGTCAATATCTCGATTTACTTAATCGATATCTCAATATATGAAAATCGATATATCGAAATACGACAATCGATGTCACGAATCTTTTTAAATCAATACCTCGAATTCGATATCTTGAACTCTAACAATCGATATCTCGAATTATTTTATCGATATCTCGAACTTCAATACTCGATACATGGAATTTCAAATCGATATATTGAATTCGAAGATTCGGATGTATCGAATAAAAATAATCGATGTATCAAATTAAAATAAATGACATAATAACCACTCATTAAATTTCTACTCAATCACTTGACAATAATTTCTAGATCCTCAATTAAAGAACGAATTTTTTTATCTGAAATTTCTTATAACAAGACGATAATAATTGATTATAAATATCGCATAACAGTCATTACATCGTCTGAAGATTGCGTTTATACTAGTACTAAAGATGAAAATGCAACAATATTAATATTAATATCAATATTTAAATAGAGAGTATAAATTGGTTCGTGAGCTCAACTCGTGATTTAACTCTCGCGTGCCTTGTTATTGCTAACATTATTATATTATATCTAGGTCTCTTCTTCATACATACATACATACCTTCACATACTTCCACCCACACACTTGCATACATACTTATATGCTTACACACATATGAGTACTCGCAAGCTGACCCCGACAAAGTATTAACTGTCTTATGATAATCCGCGATACTTATTATTATCAAGTATTCAATTCTAAGTCCGTGGTTACAAAATTTTCATACATTTAAAGGCCAAATATTCATCCTAAAAACCCGCGAAATTTAAAACTTCTTTTACTTTTTACTTCAAAGTCCGATGTCTTTTTAAATTGTCAACTTACGGACTCGCGTCATAGGACATTTTTTGTAGGAAATTCAATGCCCTACAAAAAAAGTCCTTACACACGAGACCGTATATCCAATATTTCAAAAGTTACAACTCTAATACTAAAACCCGCGAAATTGTTAAACTTTCAAATTTTAAATATTTCAGTTTTTACTTCAAGTTCCCATAACTTTTTAAATTTAAAGCTACAGACTTGCGTCATATGACATTTTTTGTTGAGAATTTAATCCCCTACAAAATTGGGCCTTACATGCGAGACCTTACATCCAATATTTTAGAAGTTACTGTCATAAAACTGAAACCCGCGAACTTGTTGGGTTTCTAACTTTTAATTCTTAAAATTTTTTTTTTTAAATCGCATCATTTTTTAAACTTATGTTACTGACCTCTATGTTTGAATGATCATAAAAAAATACAGTAAACTTGAATTTTTTTATTTTGGTAATTTCTAATACTCACAGATGGCAGCAGTGACTTATTCGTATTATTTTTTTTCCATGTTTGTGTACATTATTCATTATTATTATATTTTCTCATGTACTCAACGAGAACAAAGCAATGAGTAGAATGACGGTAAGTGAATATTTGTATAATTTTCCTTTTATTTAATACTTAATTAATTGAAAATTACTCTCATTAATTTAATTATTTAAGAGGATATCATATATTCGTTTTTTTTTTCTTTTTTAATAATTTACTGTGCTGCTAATTATTTACTTTGTGTTTGAGATCTCGAAGCCGGGGAAAAATAAATTTTTATAAATTATTGTTGTCATTAAAAACAATGTCATGATTTCTGTAAGTAATTAACAAATAATTAAAATTTCAATTTTAAGTAAAAAAATTATCAAGTAATTTAAGTAATAAACGTTTTTTTACAGAAGCCTTAAAAAATGTGAAATAAGTCAGCGAACTCATCAAATTTATATGGATGGGTCATCTGTCCAAGTGTCACTGGAAGCTTACTTACGCATCGCCATAAAAAAAAATTTACGTAGGAATGTATGGGAATCCATACACTGATTAAAAAATCCGATAGATTCTTATAGCTGTATATATAAGGCCTAGGGTGTGCCAAAAAACGACGATATTTTTTTTTTTTTGCTCTCACCCCAAAATATCTAAGAAAATGTCCCAACAAAGCTCCTGTTAAAAGCGGAGCTCAAAATCCCAATTCTAAGAGGTCCTCCATCGCATGTTAAGTTTTCCCGTTTAAATAACATGGGAAA
Source organism: Microplitis deprimator (assembly GCA_964016945.1). Taxonomy (NCBI): domain Eukaryota; kingdom Metazoa; phylum Arthropoda; class Insecta; order Hymenoptera; family Braconidae; genus Microplitis; species Microplitis deprimator. The sequence continues at coordinate 297,670 of OZ024713.1, forward strand.
CATGGTTTTTTATTACTTTTTTGTCCTGCAAACTGTGAAAAACTTATTTTTTGAAAAAACCAATGAATGGACCTTTTTTATTAATAAATTTGCTACAAAAAATTTCCTTGAGTCGAATTTCTATCTCCAATATTTGATTTGTTGTATAGCTTTGAAATTCAAATTTCCGGTTTTTTGCATTTTTTAGCTGAACTGTTAGAGTTAGACAAAAATTTTAAAAGGCAAATTTGTAGTGCATTCAAAATTCTATAAAAAAAGTTTCGGTCAATTTTTTTATATCATCAATAACAACAAAGTTACGGGCTCACTAATTTTTTGTTTAATTATCGATATTTCAGTTCGTAAAAGCAAAAATTTGAAAAAATAAATATTCATGAGCCGGTAACTTTGTTGTTATTGATGATATGAAAAAATTGACCGAAACTTTTTTATAGAATTTTGAACGCACTACAAATTTGCCTTTTAAAATTTTTGTCTAACTCTAACAGTTCAGCTAAAAAATGCAAAAAACCGGAAATTTGAATTTCAAAGCTATACAACAAATCAAATATTGGAGATAGAAATTCGACTCAAGGAAATTTTTTGTAGCAAATTTATTAATAAAAAAGGTCCATTCATTGGTTTTTTCAAAAAATAAGTTTTTCACAGTTTGCAGGACAAAAAAGTAATAAAAAACCATGTTTCCCATGTTATTTAAACGGGAAAACTTAACATGCGATGGAGGACCTCTTAGAATTGGGATTTTGAGCTCCGCTTTTAACAGGAGCTTTGTTGGGACATTTTCTTAGATATTTTGGGGTGAGAGCAAAAAAAAAAATATCGTCGTTTTTTGGCACGACCTAATAAGGCCCTATACTTAACTGTAGCACTTCTTATAGAACTCATTCATTCTTATAAAATCTCCATGGGAATTTATAAAAATCCATTGGATTCTATGAGATTTTTTAAACAGGGTAGAAACCCATGTAGGGAACCAAGGATTTATATAAGAAACCATGAAAATATACAGGAAACTATGGATTTATATGGGAATCCATGCAGGGAACTATGGGTACCTGGGTTCCCATACACAAAAACACATATAGGAACTTGGATGTCTGGATTTCTATATAGAAAATTAATATAAAATCCGGGAATCTGAATTTTTGTATAGAATGAGATTAAAAAATTTTTAATACTTTTAAATCATTTCATATCATAACCGGTGACAGAAATTCGAATATTATTTATTTATTAATTTTATCGACTCTGATCTAAATTCTTGGTGTGTATTTAGTGTAACGACATCAGAATGTAGTTGATTCCAGGTTCTTATAGCCGTTGATAAAAATGACTTTTCGTAAGTCAAAGTTCTGCATGTAGGTCGAAAAAATACATCGGTTATGCCTTACAGCTCGATCTCAAACATACAGTAGAATTCGAAAATTTTCTCAAAGTATACTGTCATGATTTAGGTGAAGCATTTTATAGATAATACAGACAATTAAAAATTCTCGTCTCTGGATTTTGAACCAGCCAAGAGACTCTTTAATATTATTTCAGGATTTAAAATTATTTGGAAAGATTAACAATTTTTAACCTTTTCAAACAATTTTATATTCTGACGCTTTTACAGTATTAATAATGATGTGGATTAATCGTGAAATTTCAGAAAGAATCCTTATGTTGATTTACATGATTAGGAAGGATTAAAAATGATTAAGAAATTGATTATTTCTAATCCTATCAAATCATTTTGTTTAAACAGGGTTATGTGGAAATAATCCACTTGGGAAGTGTGAGTGTTAAAAAACATCCGATAAGAGATTATAAATGTCAATTGATACGCGCTTTAATAAAGAACATATGAATATTCTCTTCGTAGGATATATAAAACAAGAAATAATTTATTTATTGACACGCTTTATATCAGTATTGTAATAAGCCATAGATTTGTTAGATAACTCAACTAGTATTACATCTTTTACAGAAATTACAAATAATTTAAAGAAAACAGTCAATCGGAAATCGTACAAAGGTATCGTATCTTATGGAGATTAATGTAAACACATTTTTTTAAATGATATTTGTATTATGGTCAAAATTCATATGGGAATCTAAGCTGGATTTCCACATAGAAAACTGTTCGTCGTTCTATTGGTGGCCTGTATGTGTCTTTCACCATGAGCATCAGAAATACTACCTGGTACCAGATACATCCTGACCATCATGGGAACAGCTAACATTCAATTTCATCAGAATACCAACTCGGTGGACTACTAAAAGGAATCCATAAGGACCTATATCTATGGAATTCCATATAAATATTTAAGATTGTACTTTAGTCTAGCGTAATGACCACATTTGATTAATGCAATAAAGTTATTGGTCTTTGATGCTGATTTCTTTTAATGCTTGCTCCTTACCGAGTTAATGATCCGAATAGAGGTTTCACGTTTTGAGGGTGTCTCTTTCAAAGATTCCTCTGGTCTGTAAATATAATTAGCGACTAGGGATCAAACCATAGCCACCATAAGTCCCATCTATTTGGACAAACACTCCGAACATCTCAGGAAATGCAGAATATAGTCGCGTTTTATCATTTTGTCTCGAAGCAGTCTGTGTGCCAACACGGAAAGATTGGAACCCGACTGGTTACTGTTCTGCACCCGACTCAGTGCGGTGCTGGACGAAAATGCTCGATTGTGGTGCAGCACCACACTGATTATTGTGCGGAACCTGACTGAGTCGTGTGCGCACATCACTCAGTCAGGTTCCGCACAATAATCAGTGTGGTGCTGCACCACAATCGAGCATTTTCGTCCAGCACCGCACTGAGTCGGGTGCAGAACAGTAACCAGTCGGGTTCCAATCTTTCCGTGAATACAGAGAACTCGAACCGCGAATGAACTTCCGAAGCCCATTCTGAGATTTTAATCAGAAGGGGGTCGGAAGGTCAATCTGTGGCGGCAGTTTCCTCAAAAAGGTTCTTTCTTCTAAGAAGACTGCAATACACAGCCTTTGCTCAGGATTTATTCAGAATAATTGGGCGCCGCAAGGAGTTTCCAAATACTTCCTTCTGCCCAACAAAAGATGATGGTCAGCAATAAAGTTAACCCATGGTCTAAATAAGTAGTAATTATAAAAGTAATGATTAAAAAAAAAACCAAAAAATAGTTGTCAGAAGTGGGATTCGAACCCACGCCCACAACGTGGACTGCGACCTGAACGCAGCGCCTTAGACCGCTCGGCCATCCTGACTTTATCCATCGGACAAAAAGTGAAGATCCTATTTCAATATAACTACCCCCGGTTGCCAAAATCACCTTCTGGCGCCCAAATAAATATTCGCAACCCTAAAAAAAAGTATAACGCCCGCAAAAAAAACTTTCCACCGCCTATAGAAGATATTTTCTACCTCAAACACGCCTGGTAACTGATCTTCTGTCGATAAGTTATTGGTCTCAGGTTAAGTAGATACCAGTAGAGGTCTCTAGCTTACAAAGGGTTAGAAGTAAATTTATGTGTACCGACGGCGATAAAATTAAAACAAAAAAAATTAATTTATTTAAACCACTAGAAATTAATACGAATGATTTCCTATTAAATAGTTTACATATATATGTATGTGTTTATATTTGTTTATATATATATAACTTTATACAGGTAAAAAATATTTATAAAAAGAAAAGTTGATCATCGATAAATCAACTTTCCCTTCCGCGATTTAATGCGACCTATAACATTCCAATATATATTTTTTTTTTAATTAATTTATTTTGTCTGATTTTGAAATAAAAAAAAATTATCATTTGAAAAAAAAAATTTTTTTTTTACAGTATCGCTTCCGTATATTTATATATATATATATATATATTATATACATGTGTATAGATGTATATAGAATATATGTTTACAAGATCATTGATTTCCGTGTGGTGGATAGAAAGCTTTGTATTGCATAAGTTAAATGAATAAAAAAATTTATCATGAATATATTGGAATTTTTGCGTAATTTTTATATTTTTTTAATTCGAAACGAACACAAGTATAATAGTGTCATATTTTGCGAATGAAAGAACGTCAGGGAATGAATGGAGATAGATGGGGAAGCTTTTACCGGTTTAAAATGCTTGTCTGTGGTCTCTGGATGGCGTCCTTGTCTCGAGTAGATGCACGTCAACGTGTCCGATGTTCCGAGTTTAATATACGTCAAATGTATTGTGGTCGCGTACGTCTGATGCTAGAGTCTCTTATCTTGCGACACACATTTGCGTGATAGATTGAAGTGCACTGAGTGTGCGGAGACAGTTTTTTAAATAGAATTATATTTTTTATTCTTTTGTGTTCATACAAATGGTTGATTTGTTATTGTGGATAAAAAATATAGAGAAATTGAAAAAAAAAATTTGGGCCTTATGAACATTTTTTGGGCCTTATGAGAAATTTCATTGCCGTTTTCGTGGAATCTGCCCTCGAAAACTGTAAACTTCTGTGCAGTAATTAGAATTGAGGAGAACTAAAAAAAGAAACTTTTTGGGTTATATATTCATTTTTGGGCCTTATTGTGAATTTTGTAATGACATTCCATTTTTACATTGTAGATATTTAAAATTAACTTTTTGTACAATTAATTCAAAATTTAGCCTTGGAATAAATTTTGGGTCCTATTTCGATGTTGGGCACTATTGCCTGATTGGGTCTTATAATTAAGTAAATACTTGTACACATTGCAATAAAATATTAATATATAATAAAAATTAAAATTTGGGCCTTATTGTGTATTTTCAAACAGGCGTAAGTTTGGGCCTTATTTTTCATTTACAATGAACAGGCATCCAATTTTTGAACTGATTTTTTGTCCTTAATTCCAACTACAACCATTATGTCAATCAAAAAATTTTTTAAATACAAAAATGGGCCTTATCGTAAATTCTGATCCTTTTTCAATTTTCGAGCTCTGAAACTCACACTTCACATGTGTAACTTAAAAAATTCCTATTCCTGAAGACAAATAAAAACGGTTTTATATCTTTTTGGGCCTTATACTTCGATTTTATATTGAGGCCCATTGCGAGACTTATACTCTGCACAAGTTTTAAATCCCCAGCATAGTATTGGGCCTTACCTAACTTTTGGGGCCTTACATAAAAAATTAGGGCCCGTCCTAAATATAAAGTAATAAATTTACTCTCACGTAAGACACTGGTGTATCTTATTGCGACAATCTTAGTTAAACAGACATTAAAAGTTAGCAAGAAGGAAATGCGATTGCATTTAAAAATTACACTCAGTAACGACAGCAGAGAAAGGGATATTTCAACTCACAAGATACTAACACACAAATCCTGCCGGTGTTTCGCTTCATTCAGTGCGTGAATAACCGTGTTCTTGGACATTTAACTCTCTAAATAGTATTCCAAACAAAATGTTAAAAAATAACAAAATAATAAAATTAAAAATTATAGTGTAAAAATGATCAAACAATTAATATTTATTTTAATAATTAAGACATTAATAAATTTAACTTACAGTAAAAATGAATCAAATATTTTACGTCTAAGTAAACCTAAATCGACGACAATTAAATCATTAATTATTACCACTAGTGTTAAAAATATTCCTAGTGAGGAGACGGAAGTTCTGCGCGACCGTTTATTGGCCTTTAGTAAAAATAATCCAGAGTCCGATTGGAAAAAATATTTAAAAATAACTAACAATAAAAATGATAGTGATAGTGACGTTGACGTTAATTTTATGAAAGATAAATTAGAATTAAATGCTAATAGCATACAATGGTTAACGGATATTTATGACCCGCTGAGATGGCACCGAATTCCTGGAAAATTGACCCCAGAGTGTCATAGAGACATGGAGTTATTTATCAGTGCGCTCAAGGACGGGAAATTATGGGCCGCTAAAAGTTCGTTTTTGTTTTTTTTATTTTCTTATTTAGCAAGGGACTGAAATCAGAGTATTTGAACGGTTTGCGTGATTGCAACATTTTGAATTGCAATATGTTATATGTAATTTTATTGATATTTTGTAACGAGTAATTAGCAATTTTTTGCAGTGAAAAGTTGTTTTTATTGATATTGCAATTTTTTTCAAAGCCTAGGGAGTGCCAGGGTAGGTCAGGTTGATACAGCAGAAAAAAATTAAAAAAAAACAAAATTTGGGCCTTAGCTTGCACTATGGGGCTTATATGCTTTTTGAGCCTTATTATCATCGTATACTAATTGTCTGTAGTCTCAATTTGGTCATTTTTAATTTTGCAAGGTGTTTTTGGTTTTGGGCCTTATTTATACTTGGGTCTTAGATGAAATTTTAGGCCTTACTTGTAGCGGGGTGGTTAAGAGCCTTAGGAATATGTTTTTATGTCATACATTATTATTCATAAGTTTTTAATATTGTAAAATTTGGGCCTCATATAACTTTGGGCCTTAGTGGGGATTTCAGGATATTTATTTTAGAGAACGAGCGATTTGTAATTCAAGTTTAGTAATTTTTAACGTTGTCGAGAAATTTTTGTTTTGGGCCTTATTTTATACTTGGGACTGACACTGAATTTTGGGCCTCACCTATATATGACCAGTTTAGGGCTTGCAAATACATTTTTAGGACATAATTTATTTTTACAATTTTTAACTAAGAGTTGAATTTGGGCTTCATATAATGTTGGGCCTTATATTTAGATTTTAGCCTACATGACTATCATTAATTTATAACAATTCAAAGCCAATTTGTCCTTTCTTCGGGCTTCGAATCCAATATCCTCAAATTTAATGATTCTGTTATCCTGGGCCTTATAAATTTAATCTGGGCCTTACCACGCGCTGATAAAGAACAGAATAATGAATGATTTTTACGGGGAAGTTATTTAGAAAACATGAATATTTTTTGGTCCTTATATTATACTGCGGGCTTCACTGGATCAATTCAGGCAATTGTTCTAAAATCTAAAATAAACAAACAATAAAATGCAGGTCAACGTCAGTGAGTTAATGAATATGTAGAGAGATAATTTGCTTGATCGCACTGCGACGGGACGACTATTAGACCGTTAATAACTTTTCGTAATAAGAGAAAATGTTGTTTCACTTGGTGGTACTGCTGGCACCCAATAATATAATAACCAGCATAAGCATTTACTGCATTAAATGAAATGCTCACATTGGCCAATGTAACTCGACCACCGTGTCAGCTGGTGCATACATATATGTATACACTTTGAATGCACTTTCTACTTCGTTATGCACTTTACATAACTGGCAATGAACCTTCGATCGGACTATCATTTTTATCTCAGTTTTAAATTTCTTTTTTTATCATTTATTGTTATGGGCCTTATGATATTTTATTTTTTGTATTTTATATTTAATAACTATGCTGTGTCGACGCGTTGAAAATTTATGTCATGAATTATGAGTGGAAAAAAAATTTGGGCCTTATATTATTTTAGGGATTACATCGTGTTTGTGACTTATGTGATTTTGGGCCTTGCGAGATTTAAATTGCACCAAAATTGGTATTGTTCGTTCATGACAAATTTCTACCTCGCTGCCATTTTAGTTTTGGACCTTATTTTTGGGTCCATTACAAGTGGGCCTTAAAGTCGGATAGATCATAAAGACCATTTACTTCTCCTTTAGTAAGATTAAAAATGTTATTTGTAACACTAAATTTCAGACTACTTGATTGGGTCTTTTATTTACTTTTGGGCCTGATTAATATTGATCTAATTAATAAATTTGTATAGGCAACAATTAAAATATTAATGCAATCTGGCAATTATTCCATACATTATTCAAACATTTTGGGCCGTGCAATCATCTGGGCCTTATTTTAGAATGGGCCTTATGTGCCATCATCGTATGAAACCCTATTTTTCAGTTTGGATCATAATATTAATAAAAAAATCTTATTCGGCCTAATAATTGATTTTCGGGCCTTATCAAACTTACAACTATTTCTAGTGCTCGATGCAAGTGGACGTTACAATTCACAATTTCACTTTGGAAACGGATTTTGGCTCGGTTCCAGTTCACTTTGCAAGGAATTGAATACTACGGAAGAAGATGGAATAAATCCAATAAATCCAATTATTTCAAATGATGAATTACCGCCATACTTAATTAAATTTCATGTTGTAAGAATGGGCCTATCGTTTCCTCGTAATATTGAACCTTCGGTAAGTCATTCCAAATAATTTATGCCCTTCTTTATCGACTCCCTTTAAATTTTCGCTTCTCAGGTCTGCCCTTACCGACCTCCACTACATTCTCGGCCGTCAGGCCCTTTCCATTCGTTCCACTTAATTGAACGTCAGGCCCTTACTGACCTATAAATTACTGGCTGAGTCTCTCAAGTACCGACACTGTCCCTATTTTACTAGCCTTTAGGTACTCTTGTAGGCCTAGGACAGTTTTCAGTGACTGAAGTGCTACTTCACTGATATCCAGCCCTACATAGGCGACCCCGGCACTGTTTTACCCACGCCCGGTGCGAAATCTTCTGTACCGATAATTTAATGTTTGTTTTATTAAAAATTTGTAGACCCGTCAAATATTTTTGGGATTATGTCTGCCTGCAACATGTGACCGTTTTTCGCTGGGTTCAATGCTCCGAACGAGCGTAGAAAGGGTCGAAAAACAAGGTAATGGGACTCATGGTTCAAATGGGCCTAAGATTACAATAGTTACTGTGAAACCAGTACCTGCTAGTGATTACTCGGTATGGAACGATTCAAAGCTTTACATTCTTGGGTAAGAGATAAAAATAAATATTAATAAGATATTATTATTATTGATTGCACTTTTTATTTTAAATATGACCTAGTATCATAATAAGTACTTATTTATTTCTTAAGTTAATATGTCGCAAGTTTGTTGCATGTTGTATGTGCAATTTGAGGGACAAGATGATATTGTGAAAGAGACAGTGTCGCGTACTCTTATGTAGTATAGCGAGCGAGATGAATTACTTGCAATAAATTATATGTTTGGACTTTATTTATGTCCATGCACGATTTCATTATAAAATTTAATTAAGCGAAGATAATTAAGAATTTATATGAAATTCGGACTTATGATTTTAATAGTTTTTGCGCAGTAAAATTTTATTTAAAAGTGAAATTAAGTTCTCGGTGGCGCACTAAAATTAGATTTGGGCCTCATATGTATTAATGGGCCTTACTTGCAATTTTGGGCCTCGCTTAAAAATTTCAACTTCTTTAAAAAAAATAGCCGTTAATCATGTATGATCGGCCATTAAATTTAAAAATTGGGTCTTTATAAATTTTTTGGGCCTTACTCATATTTGGGAATTTATCACAAAGACTAAAATTCTTTATATTTTTATAAATAATATGTATGTATTATGAAATAATGTAATTTTAAAATACAATTTTCGAATTTACTCTGGCCTTATATTTAGAACCTTCCCGAGCTTTTTGGGACTTGTCTCTATTTTTGGGCCTTATTTTAAAGTTTGTCTTTTTTTACTACATCAAGGTTTCAAATAAAATTAACTTATTTCAGGCCTTGTTTCACATTTCGGGTCTGAATTTTAATTTGGGCCCTATAAAAAATTGAAATAACCGTTATGACAGTCTACACATTAACAATCACTCCAGTATCCAGATCTGATATTTAGGGTTTGATTCATATTTTGGACCTAGCCATGAAGGCGGGCCTTATTATTTAAAATTTTGGGTCCAATTTGATTTTTATTTACCTCAAACAACCAAAAATGTTTACAGACCTTATACTAAATATTGGGCCCTATCATAATTTTGGGCCTTACAATTAAATTTTGAGCCTTATCGGTTCCTTCAAAAATTCATTTTTCTTTTCTCAATAAAAACCATAAAATTTTATGTCAAAACAATCAATAATAAGTTTCGTTGGCCATCAAATGAAAGTGAACACTAAAATAATACATACATGCATGACGTAACACATAGAAAGCATTTAACTGTAAACATTCACGTGAAAGTTCACTCCTCGTTACATTCCATTACCCTCGGACTCGTTCATCCTAGTAGAAAAACAATAAAAACCCTAATTAATTAAACAATAATAATAATTAAAAAAAAAACAATTCAATAAATTTCCAACTCTCTGCTTAATTGCCTCTAATTAATTTCTCAACAACCTTTCAACCGACTTATAATTTGCGATGTACTTGCGTTCTTCATTTTATTTCATCAAAACCGATTGCAATAAAATAATAATAAAAATTCAATGAATTTAAAGGGGCGTAGTATTAAAAAATTTTCGGGTAAAAAAAAGTTTCCACTTGAAAAAACTAATCGATTTACGATAACGCTTCTATTGCATTCTGGCTTATGTTTTTTATCTTTTATTTTTTTATGAATGTATGTATAGTGTAGGGTGTGGAGTACAGAGAACTCCGAATGTTAAAAACGTTGGTGTGGAAGTATGAGTAGATAGAGATGTATGACGAACGTATCATCAGCAAAAGAGGGATTCCAACAGAAATTCGAGCCAAATCCGATTATATAGATTATTGTTACAGTAAAATATTTTATGGTATTACCGAGTAGAAAACGTAAAGATAAAAATTTTTTCATTACATTTTTTTACAGTATAAAAACTGAAAGTTATTTTTTTGACATTATTGTTGTCTGCAATAATTTCATACCAAAAAAAATTTTCTAACTAAAAACAACATAGTCTATTTTAAGTGGAATTCTGTCACTGATTGAATTAGAAAATTTTTATCACTGATTGCATCAGTAAAATTCTATTACTGACTGAATCATAGAAATTCTATCCGTTATACAGTCAGTGAAATTCAAGCATTGGTTGAGTCAGTAAAATTGTATCACTGATTTAAGCACAGAAATTTTATCACTGATTGAAATGTTAAAACTCTATTACTGATTAAATCACTGAAATTCTCACTGGTTGAATCAGTGAAAAAAAAATTACCGATTGGATCGAAGAATTTCTATTAGTAATCGAGTCAGTGAAATTCTATCTCTGATCGAATCAATAAAATTTATTACTGATTGAATCAGTGAAATTCTTCAATTGTTTGAATCAGTGAAATGACATCAATGATTAAATCAGTGAAACGACAACATGAATTGAATCAGTGAAATTCTTTCACTGATTGAATCAGTAAAATTTTATCATTGATTGAATCAGTAAAATTTTATCACTGATTGAATCAGTGAAGTCTATAACTGGTTGAGTCAGTAAAATTCCGTCACTGACTAAATCAGTGAAATGACATCACAGCTTAAATCTAAGAAATCCTATCACTGATTAAATCACTGAAATTCTATCACTTATTAAATCAGCCAAATGTTATCACTGATTGAATCAGTGAAATTCTATCCCTGTGAAAATCATTGAATTCTACAAATGGTTGAGTCAGAAAAATTCTGTCACTGATTTGAGCAAAAAAACTTTACCACTGATTCAATTAGTAGACTTTTATCATTGGTTGAGTCAGTGAAATTCCGACAATGACTAAATTAGTGAAATGATATCACTGACTAAATCAGTGGAACGACATTACTGCTTAAATCTGAGAAATTCTATCACTGATTGAATCCGTGCATATCTTTCAATGAATCAGTGAAATTCGATTATTGATTAAATCAGTAAAAATCACTGTGTGCTTCCGTGAAATGGTAAAAAAGTAATAAGTAAAATTAACTGATTGCTCGAGTAAAAAAAATCGCTGACCGATTCAGTTAAATTCATCAGCAATACTGACAAAAATTTCACTGTCAGTATCAGTGAAATATTAAATCTAATAAAATTACTAATATTTTCAGGAATTCTTCTTTAGAGAGTATGACAGAAGTTTCCTTTACCGATAAATATTTTTTAAAGTTCTTCGGACGTAACATTATCAATATGAAAAATCTTAATTATGATAATTATCGTTTCAGTGGAGTAGGAGGAGTAATTGCGGTGCTAATGTTAATAGCTACTGTGTACGATTATCGTCGGCTTACTACAGACCCAGACGTTGAAGCAATAGCTCCAGGCAGTAATAATAATAATAATGAACGTACTTCTACATACATCAAGAAAAATTTTTCCGATGAACAACAAGTTACTGTTGTACAAGACAATGGAAATTATATTGAGAAAATTCAAAAACATCGACATTTTCATTTAGATGACAATATTAATAAAAAAAAACGTAAAGGTAAAAAAATTTATTAAGATTTATAAATATATTTTGTAAATAGCTCAATTCAAAATTTTTTGCAATTATCAATTTTTACCCCATTTTCGATAAATTTTTTTTTTTTTTAAATCATGAGTTTTAATTTTTTGTTTCGAAACTCAATTTATTATTTTTCAAAAATTTTAATTTGACATTTTTCCTTAAAATTTTTTTAAAAATTTTAATTGACATTTTTTTTCAAAAATTTTTGTTTCCAAAACTTCTGTTTTAAATAATTATTATTATTATTATTTTTTTTTTTTCAAATTACAATTTTAACAAAAAAAAAAAAATTATGTTTGAGGTTTTTGGATGAAATGTCTCTTATCATTCAGCCCAATAGAAAACGGGTCGAAAATACTCAGCACGGACCCAGCGGCCCGAGACAATCTGACCTGTTTGCACGGACTGAGAGTACTGTCTCTCGGTTGGGTCATACTAGTCCACACTTACCTACAAGTATTTTCCATAGCCGGTAAGTATACATAAACATATATATCACTATCAACAAAACACACTCGCAGTCGGTAAACGAAACCCATAAATAACACATTTTTCACATGATAATTCATTAAACTTAGAAAGTTTAACATTCCACCTTTCACTTTCGTATTATTTCAGAGAACAAGACCTTACGCACCGTTACTGAAAGGAATTTTATGTTCCAGACAATTAGCAATGCTACTTTTTCCGTTGACACTTTTTTTTTCATCAGGTAATTTTTTTCAAAAAAAAAAAAAAAAAAAAAAAAAAAAAAAAAAAATCATCTTATACTTTTCTTTTCTATTTTTCAGTGGATTGTTAGTGACGATTCTGTTTTATCGATCAATGGGATCCTTGAAAAATGACAATCATAATTTTCTGAGATCTAGTTTCACTAAATTTTTTATTATGATTCTCTACAGATTTGTCAGGTAAAAAAATTTCTATTTCCTAATCTCTAATTTTCAATCTCAGTTGGTAAAATGAATCTTTAATTTATTGACGGTAACAAATTTGATCCTTCCTAATTTACCGGCAGTTCTAACTCGCAGTCGATAAAAGTTTCAACGGTCGGTAATAAAATTTGGCGATCGATAAAATAATCGCAGCCATGAAAAATTTTTTTAGTTTTGACGGATCTCCAGTCTGCATAGAAATTTTTTTTTGTGATTTAAAAAAAACTGTCGGTAAAAAATAAATCTCGATCGGTAAAAATTTTAAATTTTTATTGACATTTCCCTGGAAATAAAAATCACGTTTATTGCGAACTACGTAAATTTTCCGGAATTCTGATGAACCAAATAAATTTTATTTTCAATTAGATTAACACCAGCCTACCTCTTTGTCTTGGGAATAAATGAACTGGCAATAAAACAAGCTCAGGCAACAACGGTATTCTCCCCGGTGATAATAGACCAAGTGACTTGCGAAAAATTTTGGTGGCGTAATGCTCTCTACCTAAATTCACTTTACCCACGCTCTGAAATGGTAAGAATCAATTACTTGTTTTACTTCTAAACCCTCCTCTTTAGTGTTCCCTTTTCCGAGTTTCTCGCCCTCGTGAAATGTTAGAGTTTAATTAAACTTCTACTAATTTTTTTTTTAATCAAAAAAATTTAATTTACATTTATATATATATATTTGTATATATATATACATTTGTATATGTATATATATATATATACCCGGGAAAAAAATTTAGATCTATTGAGATCAAATTAGATCTGATGTTTCAGATCTGAACAGATCTTCATTTTGGCCAGATCTGTTTAGATCCAATTAGATCTACTCTGATCAGAATAGATCTGCTTGGATCTAAACAGATCAAGGTAAATAAAAAACACTCTTAGATCTGCTCAGATTAAATTTGTCTAAATTTAGCTAGTTCATCTTATAATTATAATATAATCTGAAGAAACATTTATTTATAATCTGTACAGATCTAAACTTTTTTTCCCGAGAAAAAGTTATATCAGCTCAGATCTGGTTTGATTCGTACAGATCCAATTAGATCTATTTATATTTACTTGATAAATTGATAGTTTAATCAATGTTGATCTATTTTGATCTAACTAGATCTAGGTTGATCTAACTTGATCTAGGTTGATCTAACTTGATCTAGGTTGATCTGATTTGATTAAATTTGATCAGGGTAGATCTGGACTATTTTTCCCCAAAGAAAAATGTCATATCTGATCAGATCTAGTTTGATCTGAACAGATCAAATCAGATCTACTCGGATCTGGGTTCAGTATCAATTATGATAAAATTTGATCTGAACTGATCTAATTTGATCAGAACAGATCTAAATTTTTTTCCCTGGGTATATATATATATAATAAGATAGAGAACTTCATGCCCTCTTACACGAGTACTCACACGATATATTTCTATAAAAAATTTTTAATATTCATATACAATATATATGCAACGTTTAAAAATTAAAAAATATACATATCCATTGGCATTAATTTTCTATGACGATTATTTTCTAAATTTCTATAATTTCGAACATATATATATATATATATATATATATATATATATATATATATATATATATATATATCGAAAGAGAATAAACCACATTGAAATTGATTTCCAATAATTAATTCTACCGTACGGGAATACAGTAACCACGAGTACAGATTGCAAGCGACGAGAAATTACTCAAGAGCTAAAGAAATCTATACCTAGTAGTATCTGGATTTGAAGGGCATCTAGTTACCTCATTTGTACTTTGATATAACTTCATTTTTTTTCAATTATTCTATTCAATTTAATTGGGTTATTTATTTTTAGTGCATGCTGTGGAGCTGGTACATGGCCAATGACACTCAGTTCTACGTACTGGGAATTCTACTGCTGCTGCTGAGCGCTAAATATTTTAAGGCTGTCTCAGTTGCGGTCGTACTATTGATTGTTTCCTCTTGGTTTACTACTTTTACTGTCGCTTATACTAATGATTATATTGCGAGGTAAGTAAATTTGTCGTTTTTCTTATTTAATTTGTCTAGAATTTATGCCACAGACACAATTCAGATAATAGGAAAACCGAAAATCCTTTATCTAACGACTCAAAATTTGTTTCGACTAATAATTTTCGATTAAAAATGTTTTTTATCGGCAGAGTAATTTTTTTTGCCGACCAAGTAAAATTTTTACTCTCAATAAAATTTTCTTAATACAGACAGTAATAATTACTAGTCGACACGAATATTTTTACTAAATACAATTTTAATTTTTACTGACAGAATAAATTTTTCTATACCAGTTGTCATAATTTTGTTACCAACACTTGAATTTATAACCAGCCATAATAAATGTTTTAATTACAAGATATTGAGATAAAAATTAGTTTTACCGACACTCGAATTTTGTTCCAGTTTTAATTCATATTTTAATTACATGACATTGACTCAAAAGTAATTGTTATCTCCCAGTTGTAATTTTTACCGACCGTTGTAATTATTACTGACAGTTGTAATTATTACCAACCGTTGTAATTATTACTGGCAGTTGCAATTTTTATCGACAGTTATAATATTTACTGACAGTTGTAATTTTTACCGACCGTTGTAACTATTACTGACAGTTGTAATTTTTACCGACTAGCCTAGTTCTTACTGGCATAGAAATTTTTCCACACCGACTATAATAACATTTTTTACCGAAGTTCAACTTTTGTTCGAGTAGTAATTAATATGTTATCTACACGACATCGACCCAAAATAATATTTACCGACAGTTGTTATATTTACCAACAATCGTAATCATTACCGGTATAAAAATTTTCACTACCGACCCTATAGTTTTTTTATATATCATGGTCTCATTTTACCACAAAAAAGCTATCGACAGCGCAATTTTCTTTACTGGCCGATATAATTTTTTACCGACCGAATTTATTTTCTCCCAGAATACAGGAACCATTTGCACTATTTGATGAATTATATGACAAGCCATGGCTTCGTGCTGGTCCCTACTTTGTCGGCACGATAACCGGGTGGCTTTTATTCAAAACCAACTGCAAGCTTCACACTCCTGGTGTAAGTACAAGCCCCCAAAAGAAAAATAAAAGCTCCCAATTAGGCAACAAGAGATGAAATTTCCATAAAATTAAATAATAAATGAATTATCTGCAGTGGATTAAATTTATCGGGTGGATTATTTCAAGCGGAATAATGATGGCAGTTGTGTACGGCCTCTATCCTGGTGATATGACCGTTACAGTGAGTTCAGCTTACGCAGCACTGGGTCATACTGCATGGGCAATTGCTGTTTCATTTATTGTCATACAATGTTGCACTGGTTCTGCCGCCATTGTCAATAGTTTTTTATCATTACGACTTATTTACCCCATGTCACGGCTCACATACTGCGCTTATCTTGTCCATCCTGTTATCATGATGATTACCAGCATGCAAATGGATGGTCCACTACATATTCACAATGGCCTCGTTGTAAGTTTTATTTTGGTAAAAAAATAAATTACCAACTGATCTTAGAATTTTTTACCGATCCTAGAATAGTTTACTGACCCTATAATTTTGTTACGGTCCTAGAATGTTGACTGGTCTTAGAATTTTTACCGCTGCTAGAATTTTTAATTAGTCTTAAAGTTTTCTACCGATTCTAGAATGTTTTACTGACCCTAAAATTTTGTCACGGTCCTAGAATTTTGACTGGTCTTAGAATTTTCACCGCGGCTAGAATTTTAAATTAGTCTTAGAATTTTATGCCAATCCCAGAATTTTCTACTAATCTTAGAGTTTTCCACTAACCCTAGAATTTTGATTGATCTTAAAATTTTTTACCAGTCCTAAAATTTTTAACTACTAGAATTATTTTACCGATTATAGATTTCTGTGCTTGTCCTAGAATTTTTTAACAATTCTAAAATACTTTCGGTCCTAAAATTTGTTACTGACCCTAAATTTTTACCAGTCTTAGAATTTTTTAGTCCTAGAATTTTTTCAAGATCCTAGAATTTTTTAACGGTCCTAAAATTTTGACGGGTCTTAGATTTGTGCGGATCTTAGAATTTTTACCTAGTCCTAGAATTTTATTACCGATTCTAGGATTCAATGTCAGTCCTAGAATTTTCTACTGATCTTAGCGTTTTTTTACTGACCCTAGAATTTTGACTGATGTTAGAATTTTTTGCCGGTCCTAGAATTTTTGACTGGCCCTAATATATTTTACCTGTCCTAGAATTTTTTAATGATCCTAAAATACTTTCGGTCCTAGAATTTGTTACTGACCTTAGATTTTTAACGGTCTTAGAATTTTTCAGTCCTACAATTTTTGACTGGCCCTATTATTTTTAACCTGTCCTAGAATTTTAACTGATCTTAGAATTTTTATCGACACTAAATTTTTTTTTGCCGAACAAAAAGTTTTCAGTCCTAAAAAAATCCATTTTACTTAAAAAATAATATTTTTTTAGCTGACTGTCTACTTCGGAAATCTAGTGTCTTCATATTTAATGTCATTCTGCATCTCGCTGGCTTTGGAGGCGCCGGTAGTAAATCTACTTAAAATAGCATTTGCTTCAAATAAAAGGCCGACGAATCGATAAAATTAATTTTCGTCTCACCAGCAATATCAAATTTAATTTCATATTTATAATAATTATTATAAATAAATTTTAATTATCATTATTATTATTATTATTGTTATTATTATTATTATTAATATTATTGTAATGCAATTTATGTACCTGTAATAAATAAATTTTTTATAAAAATAAAACAAAGTTGATATTTGATTGAATGACATATATATTTCATTTCAATTTATATGATTGATATTAAATAAAATATAAATATATATATATATATAAACCGGAAATTAAATTCCAATCGTTGAAAATAATAATAATCATTATTATTATAACAAGTATATATTTATTGAATCAATAAAAAAAGGGATATATAAATAGAATTTTATTTAATATATAAATATATGTGTATATATATTTTTTTTAACTGAAAGAAATATAAAAAAAAATCCTGACCAAAAAATTGTAAGCTGACATATTTATTTTTTAATATTTTACACGTTATATATATATGTGTACTATAAAATATATATATAAATATTCAAAAAAAAAAAATATATATATATATATCATGTGGGTACTCATTGTAAAGGGCATGAAATTCTATGTCTCATGATATATATATATATATTTTTTTTTTTTTGATTGATTGAATTTCAATTTTTTTTTTTTGCCAATGACAGCCGTGAAAATTGATTGATCAAAAAACCACTTGATAATTGAAAATAAACGTTTCCTTATGATAATTTCCCTTTGTGATAAAATAAATGATAAATGAAAGTGAGTTTCGAAGGTGAGTGAGGTCAACTGTAATAAATTTACCAAGAATCAATTTTTTTTTATTAACTCGACTATAAATTCGGATATCCCAAGAAGTTGCTAATGAAATTCGGGTGATAAATTGTGAAAATTATAGCCGAATATCTGAACTTCGTAATCAGGTCAAATTTATCCCTGGATCTGAAATTCTTAGGCAGCTACAAATTTTCAAAATTAATAAAATAATTTTTTTCAGATTTTTCATTTTTCCATACCGAGTTTCTGTCTATATAGATCGATGTCTCGAAAACTATGGATCGAAAGTTGATAAAACATCGATGGCAAATGTTCCTTGAACCTTCAGCTTTAAAATGAGACCAGGAACGAAGCTTTATCTCAATTTTCCTAAAAGATATGAATTTTTAAAGTTTCACTCTCAGATTCAAAAATTCAATATTTCAAAAATATCCCGCTGTACATATGGATCTAATTAGATCGATATCTAGGAAACTATCGATCGGAACTCTATCAACCAGAAACAAAAGTTGTTCCTTAAACCCTCACCTTTGATTTGAGCCCAAGAACGAGCCTTAATCTCAAGTTTCCTAGAAGTTATGAATTTTCAAATTCCAGATTCAAAAATTGGACTTCCAAAGATTGTCCTCCATCTATACGAATCTAAATAGATCGATATCTCGAAAACTACTTATCGAAACTCAATCAACCAAAATTGAACATTGTATCGGAATGTTCAAGCTTCAAAATGAGCCCAACCACGACCCTTAAACTTAATTAGTTTTCAAGTTATGAATTTTCAAATCTCAAAAATACAAAACCCGCCAACCAAAAACTACTTAATCAACTTAATTAGCAATTACGATAATTAATTATCAGTTTTAATAGAATGATAGATAAATTAATAACAATTTAGGGATGAAAGGATACATTATGGTAGATTGCATGAGGCGGTTAGCTACGAGAATGTCTGAAATCAGTGCCCAGATGGTTGGGATGCAATATAATAGCTAGTTCAGCACAACACATTCCCAAGCACATAACGCCTCTTCTCCCATTGTACTAACACTCGCGCAATACCGACAACTGCTGTGCCGGGTGATAAGTGGGCGGCCAGTGGGTGGCGATAGTCGGGTCCCAGTCGCACGGGTGAGTTAACAAACAACAAACACCCACTCGTTAATTCTATTGTTATTATTTATTTACAACTCGGATCCTTTTGCTGCAATTATTTGACATCTAATTAATATTTCATTACCCATGTTTACTCTCTCTCAAATATATGTCATGTTATTTATTCAAATCTAATTCAAATATGACCTTTGACCTTCGGAAATTTATGAATTTTTAATTTAATTTTTAACTTCCCGCTAAGAAAATTTAAAATTTTAAAAAATAGGGAAGTTATTAGTTTCGGTCCGATTTTCGAAAATCGAAATTCTAACAGATCTTGACGTTTTGAGGCCCTAGGAAGCAATTCTGACTATTTTCGGATAAACGTCCGAGTAGTCTCGAAGATATTTGAGCATTATGGAAAAATTTTTTTTTTTTCTAGTTTGTTTTTAATTCCTCAAAAATGATTCAAACAATCGACTTCAAAATCTACACGGAGAAAAATATTAAAGAATTTTTACTAAATTAAAAAAAAATTACAGTCCGAGAAAGTAATCTCAAAATGTTACTACTACCTATTGACGAACAAGACTCACACGACACACACACACACACACACACATCCATAGGTTAAATGGGGAATCACTTTTACGAGACGCACATACACACAACACTCATACATATACACGGAGAAAAAAAAATAGTTCTAATTCCTATGTAGAATGGTAACCATTACTATGTTACATAGAAACGAGGATTTTTTAGCGTCGAGTCACCGGGCAGAGTAACCCCCCCCCCCCCATTCTACACAGTAACGGTGGCTATGCTAGCATAGGACTGATTACTATTCTACATTGACGAGAGAACTATGTAAATGGACATCACTACAATGTTACCTAGTTACGTTTACGATGTTTTATTTATTTGATTTTTAGTAAATAAGGTTATGACAAAACAAATAACTCAGGTTACTATAAATAGATATATGTAGAAATTGAATAAATCTATTGAAATAATTAAGATATTGCTCAAAAAGAAATATCATTTTTTGATAACAGATAAGTAATTATTAAATAAATAAAAATATTTAATAATATGCATCGCACATATACATGCATACACATACACACAGGTTATTGCGCAAACGTCCGCGCATGTTAACTTCCTTGTCTCACTTATTAAACAGTAACGACAGCTATTCCAGCATGGGACTGAGTACCATTCTACATAGCCCTGATTCCCATGCTAGATACCGATTTATACCATTTTAGTTCTTTCAATGTAACATAGTAATCATTCCCAGAAAAATGAAAATTTTCTCTTCGTGTACGTATACAAACGTGGAGTAATTTATAATCAACGCTTGAAAATAAAATTATTTGCCCGACGTTGGGATCGAATCCGGTCCTCACTGTTTCTTCACACTCTGACCAAGTACGTTGACAGCTCAGCCATAATGACGATTCGTGGTATTAATTCCAGCCAGTGATTAGATTGTTATTGCACACCTCGAACGCGAAACGAAGAGGCTGTGCTTTATAACGGACTTGCCAAGGTCACGCGATTTTTTCGCTTTAAACTGTATAATATATATATTATTTTCATATCACACTTACACGTTATAAAAAGCACATTAATCTAAAGAGGAAACACTAATTATTAAGACTGATACTTTCATTAAGTTGTCCGATACGTATTATAATAAAAAAAAGTTCAATAAAAAATATGTATCGTGGACGTAAGTTAGTCTGTAGCCCAAAAAAAGTCTGTGGCACGGATATCTCGTAAACGGCTTGACAAAATTACTGTATTATTTCAGAATTATGCAAAGAAGGTCCTTTTTGAAAATCACTACTGTAGTCCTTCTCGTTTTTTTTATAATAAATCATTTCTGTTAAAACCGGCACCATGTAAACAAACACACACTGCAGCCATTTTTTTATTTTATCGGGAATGTTGTTTTTTATCATCGAACTTTGCTGATATCATAAGGTTCTACTTTACCATCTGATAATTTTTTTTCTTAAGCCAACTGTCATAGAATTAACTAAATTAAAAAAAAAAAAAAGACGAATTTCTTTCTAGATGTTTATTAAAAAATTTTGTAATCAAACATGAAAATTAATCATTTATATATTTTATTGTAACATAAAGTTCGAGGTGTGCACTTTTGGATTTTCCAAACTTTTTGATGATTGATTCGAAAAATATATATTAGTTAAAGATATTCTTATTATTTATAACATATTTTAGATTATTATAATTATCTGCTTTAGGTACTCTAATTGTTGGTAATTAGGATATCTTATTTTGGAAATAGACTATAGGTCGGTAGTTAAATCTAGTGATCTTAGAACGGGCCCTGTTTGACAGCCAGGGTATAACATTTTGTATACCCAGATATCAGTTTTGTAATTGTGCATTGGTCTCAGAAGGATGTATGGTGCGTCTTTCTAAGTGGAGTTCAGAGTAGGCTTGCCATTTTTGGTTCCAATGGTTCCTCACTGATTCTTGCCAGATATACTTTTTGGCTTCATTTCGAATAACCACAATCCATATTTTCGTGTAATATTTTAAAACTTGGCAGAACATTGATTGAAATAAATTTCACATTTTTTTTGAAACAATTTATTATATTATATTTATTTAATTAACAATTATTACAGGATTTTGTTTATCGATTTCTTTAAATTAATTATAATAAAGCCGAGATGATTATGAAATTATAGAGAAAAATATAATTATTATATAATTAATCGGATTTGGTTGGTATATCGATAACAATGTCTTCATCAAAATCATTTTTGTATTTATCTAAATCATCCTGTGACATTTCACTACCGAAAAAATCAACAAAATCATATCCGCGTATTTTAAAGCCCAAAAAACCTCCATAACCTTTTTTTCTTCGGTAAATTAATTCCAATCCACTAAGCGGTGCTTTTAGACCTGATAAAGCTACCGGTTGTAAATCAATGTAAGGAATAGTGTGTTGGGCCATGTCTACGCCAAAACCAGTTGCTCGTATTTTGAGTGCTTCATTGGGATCTGAATATTGCACGTTTCCAGTTGGTGCTTTTATGGGATCATCCAATAGAGATAAATCTAGAAAACGCCTGTAATTAACAAAAAAAAAACTATTATTTTTTACAAAAACAGCTAGTATACAATTTCTGCTTCGAAAGTTCAATTTAGGAGCATAAGATATAGGTAGGATATAGGATTCTATAATAAAATTTCCTATTAAAAAATCTATTATATCCAGCATTGATTTCCACATGCCGTATTTATATGGATCCTCATATGATTTCAGATAAAAATCTAGGAATTCGTCTTTGGTTGCGTTGTGTCACAAAAGAGAACTTGTTACTCTCGGATGCTAAGATCGTCAATCGTTTTTTTGTAACACAGTGCAATCAGTCTGCTAATTCTGCTACTAATCTGTACTATAATTAGTCATTTATCATCTTATATCATAAATAACTATTTTATTATTTTATGTTATCTATCTCTATCGTATTCACTTGAACGTCTTGGTGTAGTTTGCCAATTTATCCAATCACTTTCGAAATCAGCATCATCGTCCTCCAAATCAATGGGATCTTCAAGTTTACCAGTTTTGTAATCAAATGGCCATGAAAGAATATGTAATTCAACAGCTCCTATTCGTTTATCATAAGTAAAAGTAACCCCAACAATAACTTCACCCTTTGGTGTTTTTAATTGATCGATGTATATTGTTCTGCTATCATGGGTAATAAATTTAAAATCTGCATTATTGAATAATTTTCGTTGACTATTTTTAGCATTCATCACAAAACCGCCATCATCTTTTTCTTCATAAGAAAATCGGGGTAATTTTTTCCACTTTGATGTCCCTGGTACTATTTCACCATAAGGTCCTAATTTACTTTGCTCAATTTGAATATGGAATACTTGATATTTTTCCACAAAACGTACTCCAGTAACTACCCTGGTGTGAAACATTAAAAAATTTTTTTAAAAATTATATGATAAATCCTAAACCCACAAAACAGTTTCTGTGACAAGTTGCTAATCAACACACTAATCACAATAATCTTTAAATAGATAAAACATATATTTGCCCAATATGCACACAAGACACTTTTGTAGCAGTCTTGAACTATTCTAATGAAAGTATCTTGCGACAGACCTCTAGTTGTCCATTTCTTTATATACCTATCAATTTGTCCCAAGACATTAATGCAAGATTCTAAGACAAGATACCATCGCCCGGTTTTTTAAAAAGGAGGGCTTGGAATTAAAAACTTAATGCAGTGTCTGCAGTAATATCCATAGTTATATAAAGAAGTGGACAACTAGTGTGCTAATGACCAGATCTTAGCAAGATTGCTATAAGATTGTTATATCAGAAATAACACTGATAAAAATTGGGTTATCGTAACCTTCTGAAGTATTGCTAACCCGGGAAAAAAAATTTAGATCTATTCAGATCAAATTAGATTTGATTTTTCAGATCTGAACAGATCTGCATTTTGGCCAGATCTGTTTAGATCAAATTAGATCTACTCTGATCAGAATAGATCTGTTTGGATCTGAACAGATCAAGGTAAATAAAAAACACTCTTAGCTCTGCTCAGATCAAATTTGTCAAAATTCAGCTAATTAATCTTATAATTATAATATAATCTGAAGAAACATTTATTTATAATCTGTACAGATCTAAACTTTTTTTCCCGAGAAAAAGTTATATCAGCTCAGATCTGGTTTGATTCGTACAGATCCAATTAGATCTATTTATATTTACTTGATAAATTGATCGTTTAATCAATGTTGATCTATTTTGATCTGACTAGATCTAGGTTGATCTAACTTGATCTAGGTTGACCTGACTTGATTAGATTCGATCAGGGTAGATCTGGATTATTTTTCCCCAAAGAAAAATGTCATATCTGATCAGATCTAGTTTGATCTGGGTTCAGTATCAATTATGATCAAATTTGATCTGAGCTGATCTAATTTGATCAGAACAGATCTAAATTTTTTTTCCCGGGAAATTGCTGCATTGACTATCTTCAATTTTAAATAAAAGTATTGTCAATTTAACCATATTCTTTGGTTATGTTCCCCATTCTTGGTATTGCTGTTTTAACGATTTCTATAGATTGCTATCATAGCAATCCAAATTGTAAATATACCAATACGTATTGGTCATATAGCAATACGTATTGTCGTAGCAACCATCTATATAGATATTCGATTTAACAAAAAATTTTATGGGTAAAATAGCAATCTAGCCTTTACGCAAATAAAGTATTGCTATATTAACAATCTACGATTTTTAAAACTTTAGATGACTACTTTAACCTAACGGTATTGTTATTACAGCAATATTTTTTTTTTCAGTGTATAAAATTACTTACATATTATTTTGAATGTCTGCAAATTGTGGTATCAAACTAATTGTCCTAGTAGCAATAGATTTGCCATCTTCTTCAGCACAAATGCACATGCAAGTATAACAATAATCGCTGCGTTTAGTAGCTTCTTCTATGACAACTTTCCTTCCCTCACACGAATTCGTAGATTCACCATATACTTTATTGTTGACGTCGAGAAGCTGTGCCCACTGAAACCGTCTGTCAGACTTTTTATCCTGCGAATTAATATGTCTGATTATTAGATCTAATGTTCTCAAAGTAATAATTCAAATACCAGTTCACAGGTATACGTAGTTCCGACGTGGATACAACCAAAAAGTATCCCATTGCAACGTTTTTGATGACAAATTGTTATGTATTCCTCATACCTATCATAAAAACCGTAACATTTATCGAGACGGGAAGAATCGAGGGCGCCGCGTGATGATACACAGTTATCACCACCTTCACTTGTTTGTAAATCATTGACAACAATCCCTTGAAATAGACCCAAAAATTCCGAAAATGTTTTTCCTGAAAAAATTTTTGCAAGTAGTAGGGGCGACTAGAGCAGCCCCCCCCCCCCCCCCCCCCTAAGCTGATTGTTACTTTTTGTGGCTTTCAATCATCAGATCACTTTACTTTTGCCCTATTTCGAACAGAGTTCGACCATAGCGCAGAGTATTGCTGTAAAATCTTGAATATTGTGGATTAGTACCGTAAACTACTGCATTTTTCAGTGTAATTTTGTAAAATACAGTTTTTTGCGGTATATGACCGTAGAATACTTTACAGAATGGCGCCGAAACTGATCTAAATACCATAAGTTAAAGTACTTGCCGCGATTAACAGTAAATTTCGATAATTTCACATAGCTTTCGGTAATTTACCATAACTTTGATCCATTAAGATCATAAATAAATTTTTTTTCTTACCACGAATATGTTCGGGTGGATCACAGCGACGGTACAAATCTGTAGTTTCTTTGAACCCATTTTTCGTTGCTAAAATATATTCTTCCGAATGTAAAATAGCGCGTGCTGTAGTTTTTTCGACGTCCTCCGAGGACTTGAGACTCAAAATGAATCCTCTGAGCTCAGATAAAATTACAGATTGATGTAATTTACGCAGTCGAAATTGTTCATTACTTTTTATTTCACAATAATTTGGACGTTCATCCTGTGAATAATTTATTAATTAAAAAAAAATAGATATTAAATTTAAAAACTGACTATTCTTTAAAAAATACATTGGCAATGCGAGTGGGAAAATTATCTTCATCATCATTCCCTACATAAATTTTGTACAACTGGCTAAGAGTCTCAGGCAAATCACCCAGTTCATTTTTTTCATCATCCGTTAAGTCTTTGGTTCCAAATTGTTCCCAAGCTTTATCAATTTTTCCAATCAGCCCTTCTAGTTCCTCATACTCTTCATCCGTTACATTCAAATGCGGATCTTTCGTAAAATATTTATTGATTATCTTGGCATAATTTTTCTCATCATCAATTTTCAATTGATCCAATTGTTGACCGGCTGTTTCATCCGAAGAACTCTCAGTAACAAATGATATTATTTCATCGATATAGTCTAATGAATGCAAGTCAAATGCTTCTGGCATTAAAATTAATGAGCAAATAACCAAAATACCAAATAAATACATTTCGTCTTTATTAAACATTTTTATTGCAAAATAAAGATAATTTACAATACAAACTGACCAATTCTATGAATATCACCTTCGTTTTTAAATTTTTTTTATCAAGTAATAATACTTAGCCAATTTATTTTATTATTTTTCGATGACAAATATTTATGACCGTATACATTTAAGTCACAAACTAGTTTACTTGTGCTATCTTTACGAT
Source organism: Microplitis deprimator (assembly GCA_964016945.1). Lineage (NCBI taxonomy): Eukaryota > Metazoa > Arthropoda > Insecta > Hymenoptera > Braconidae > Microplitis > Microplitis deprimator. Next base: position 324,564 of record OZ024713.1, read on the forward strand.
AACATATAATTGAGCGATAGGCAAACATGAAAAAACAAATTTTAACTATTTTATATACTTTGCATTTATTTAAATTTTATCAAGTTATGTATGCAGGCATTTTTTTCAAAAATTCATAACTAATTTTTGGTTGGTTGGAAATTTTAAAAAATTATGAGAAACGTTTTTGATCGGGTAGAAAAAGAGAAAAAATTTTCAGCCAAATCAAAAAGGGACAGTTTCGAAAGAGGTCGATTTCGCGTGGCTCCATATATAGAACAATATCTTAAAAACTATTGATTGGAATCCTTTTAACCAGAAATAAAACTTGCTCCTTGGACCCTCATCTTTAATTTGAGCCTAACAAGGAACCTTAATCTTAATTTTTCTAGAAGTCATGAATTTTCAAAGTTCACCTCTAGATTCAAAAATTGAATTTTCTTAAAATCTCTTCTATCAATATGAATCTATATAGATCGATATCTCAGACACTATTTACCGAAACTTTAAAAATATCTATGAAAATTGATCCTAAAAACCCTAATCTTTAATTTGAGCCAAATTACGAGCCTTAATCTCAATTTTCTTAGAAGCTACGAATTTTTGAATTCCCTGCTCCTGATTTTAAATTTATCCCTAATTCTGTTCCTTAATTAAAATATCTCCAGACATTAATTTCAAAATCAAAAAAATTAATTTTTTTATTATTAATAAAAATATAACTCGTTATCAAAAACTGATATCTCGGAACAACATTCGCCGATACTGAATCAACCGAAAATAAATATTTATGCTCAAGCCCAATCGTGTTTTTTTTATCCAAAATAATTTCACCCAGTTATTTTTTAAGGAAACAACAATATTATTAATTTCGACTTTTTTATTTATGTCTGAGTATTAAAATAATTTTTATACATGAATATTTACTTAAATAAAGATACAAGTACTGTTTTTCGTAAATGAGACCAGAGGCAGTCTCTTATCTCTGTTGTACTAATGGGTATTTCAGAACCCAGGTGGTTATTTATCTGAGTAGCTTGACAAGGAAGATTGGTCGAGTTCCCTAGTATGGAGGAATAAGGTCGTAATCTTACATTGTTCATGTATGAGTTTAAAATAAATATGTTCAGGTAATGCATATTGATAAATATTGAGTAAAATGTAAAATAACTGCAGATAATGAAAGCCCTCTCACTGAGACCAGGTATAAGTTTTTGTTTCTGCTTATTTAAGAAAAAATTATAATAATTTATTCACATCAAATATTTTGATTAATCAGTTGAATAAATATTTTTTTTTTATTTTTTGTGAGATTGATTCTAAAAGCGGATATGATTCGGAATTTTTTCTTTAGTTGATGCTATGAGCTGAGTCGAAAACATCATCATTGAAAATACTCATCAAGTAAGTAGAAATAATTATTATTATTAAACAAAATTTTTTTAATTGTTACGTGTGAGCTTATAGCTTAATGTTCTTACTGCGTAACCGAACTTACTGTGCCTAGCTCAGCGTCTCTAGAAATTTAATAGGATGTTATAAAGGGTGTGGGTCGCTCAGTGAAGGAATGGCTATATGTGAATTATATGGATATTTGTTTATTGGGCGTCCCCAAAATATGGGAGTACCCAGAAAAGGCCCTGAGAGTCTCTTTTACAAATCTAAGATAGCATAAATCATACGGATAAAAATACAATATTTTTATAGCGGCATTAACGTATTCTTATAGTGATCTGTAATTATAGCGGTAAAATAAAAGGAGATACAATATTTATGCGCGAGCAGACAACTATTCGAATCAGCTTAACTATGGTAACTAACTCTTTTCTGAGATCGCATCTTCTACCTCCAAAATATCACTCCGCCGTTTCCCATGAGACCTCTTTTCTTGCTGCATAAGAAAATATCCCTCCGCAGTCTCCAACGGAACTCTTTTCTTCCCACAGTCAAATCTGCTGACCACGTAAAAACGTCTGCTCGTCACGTTGTATTATAAAAGTAAGACTTAATGCTACTAATGTAATGCGATACTTATGTGCAGCTGTATAGCGCCTAATGAAATGTAATCAAATATATTACATACTGAATTTAGATTTATCTATTTATTATTTGTTAATTACTATTAGACGGATGGGTGTCAGCCCACCCGTCACATTTATTAATTTCATTGACTCCCGAGATTTGAGTGAACTTTGTATATCTTCGACTTAAATCATAAAGAAATAATGATTGAAAAACGTAAACTGTAGCTGAAAGTCTGATCTTTAATTTGGGTACAATTTCATTACTTAGTTTTTAATAAATTTGGAGTATTTAATTTTTTAATTTTATTTATTTGTAAAAATATCAACTTTTTTGGTTACGATAAAAAAAAATTTATTCAAATAATTGACATCTCGGAAACAAATCACCGGAGGTAGTTAGAGGTTATTACAGAAATTGAACGTGAAAGTATAATTTGAGACCAATTAGGTGCGTTAATCTCCGTTACTTTAAAAATTGTTGATTTTAAAAGCTTTTATCAAAAGAAGTCATAGTCGTGGTTATAAAAGTTATATTTTGATATTCAATATTTAGGAAACTATCAATCGAAACTAGATCAAATACGGATAAAAATTTCTCCTTTAAAACTAAGCTTCAAAATGAGACCGAAAACGAGACTTTATCTCAATTTTTGTAGAAATTATGAATTTTTTAAATTTTATTCGCAGATTCAAAAATTGAATTCCCCAACAATCTTTCTTTATCTAGATCGATATCTTGGAAACAAATGATTGTAATTTGATCAAACATAAGTGAAAAATGTTTCCCGAACCTTAACGTTTAATTCGAGCCCAATCACGACCCTTAATATCAATTAGTTCAAAAGTTATGAATTTTTAAATTTTAGCAGTCAAATTTCAATTTTTTCATATTTATATTTATTTAGATCGATAACTCAAAATCAATAAAGCTGATCTTAATCAACCAGAAATGAAAATTTATCTCGAAATACTCCTTTAATTTGAGCCTAACGACGGACCTTATTCTTGAAAGCTACAGAAGTTATAATTTTTCGAAAATTTACTTTTGAAAAAATTTAATCAATTATTTTTAATTTCAGTTCATTATAAATTACTCTTACAAAAATGACGTACAAGGTATTTATGGTTGTATTGATATCGTTTTTTGTGATATCAATTGTTGTAGCAGATACTCCAAAAAAACCCGCCTTCAACAGCACGGCCATCGATGTAAGTAAAAAGATATTGTCTAAATAAAATTTCGATCACTTATTCATTATATTTTGTTTGCAGGAACTATTAGCGGCATTGAAGAAAATTGTTTTTGTATCCAAAAACGGCATTGGAAGGGCGTCCACTGGTGACGTCTAAGGACTGAGAGCTGTAAATAAAATAACTTTTTTTAATTAATTTTTGTTACACAAACGATTGTTATTATTATTATTATTATTATTTTTTTTTTAGGTATCCGATCGAGGTTTCAGAGATCTTAAAAATTTAACCGAAGCGGAGACCGGGCTTTTCTTCCTCTTGAATCGAACTGGCAACCATGCCTAAGAAAATTCCTCTGAAATCCGAATATTTATTTCAAAGAAATATAAATTTTATTCATTTAATAACCATCTGATTGAATAAGAATTTATTTTTAATCCGAACTGTTGGAACTTAAATTTATATTTTAACTAAATTATGAAATAAAACAGATGAATATACTGATGAGAAGTTTTTGAAAAGTTAATCAACTTAAATAGTTTACTATAATCAATTTCTTGATTATGAATTTAAGTAGTTTCATCTGATAACTTAAGAAATTTAATTTTCAGAAAATTAGTTTCTATCTGTATAAACTAGTATCTAAAAACTATTGGTAGAAATCCTATTAACCAAAAATAAAACTTGTTCCTTTGGCATCCTCCCGACTGGAATGTATTGTGGGATCGCCCAGAGTACACATGTGGACCTCTTTGGGTTCCAATAAGGCATGCCTAATAGGGAAATCCATATAAGGACCCAATAAAAACCCAACTGGGAAATCCTAATCGAAAAGAAATGAAATTAATGTAAGTTTTATGCTATTGGGGCTTGTGGGAGATCTTAGTGGGAAAACCCACCGTGGAAATAAAAAATAACAGCCATTTCTTTCCCATTGGGTTCTGTGTTCCACGTGGGACCTAAGTAAGAAAACCCAACTTAAAAAATCTGTCTATCGGTTGACCGTGCGGGGCAGCCCCAAAACTTCCCTCTGTTTTCGAGCTGCTTGAGCTCGAAAAATTGCTGTGTATACATTTTCGAGCTCTGGAGCTCGAAAATACTTTGCCGTTGTTTTCGAAAAAAAAAACTGTTTTTGACCATTTCTTTCTCCAACGATATCTCTCAAACAAATTAACCGATTGAGATGGTTATGGCGACGATCGATACGTTTTCTTGTGTTCTAGAGCTGATTGGATTTTGAAGTCGATCGTTCTACTCGTTTCTGAGAAATCAAAAAAAAAGTAAAAACAATTTTTTTTTTCGTAATTCGAAAATGTTTTCGAGTCTACTTGATCAAATGATCTGAAATTTTCAGAAAAGTTTATGGCCAACAAGCTCTTTTGATTGCCGCAAGAACCATTCATATTGGTTCATTATTTAAAAGTTATAAACCGTTCTCACACATGCACACATACACACACAGACACTTGGACATTATTTTGAAAATAGTCAGAATAGCTTCCTGGGACCTCAAAACATCAACATCTGATGAAAACTCGATTTTCGAAAATCGGGGTGAAAACAGTAACTTCCCGAATTTTTTGGAAACCATCGATTTTCTTAGCGGGAAGTTAAAAATTTAATTTTTTTATTATTCATAGAAATAACTCTTTATCAAAAACTGATATCTCGAAACAACAATCACCGAAACTAAATTAATCAAAAATAAATATTTATACTTAATCTCAATTGTGTTTTTTTTTTATCCAAAATAATTTCACCCAGTTATTTTTTAAGGAAACAACAATATTATTGATTTTGACTTTTTTATTTATGTCTGAGTGTAAAAATAATTTGAATATTTACTTAATTAAGATTCAAGTGCTGTTTTTCGTAAATGAGACCAGAGGCAGTCTCTTATATCTGCTAATTTAAAAAAAATTCATTATTTTATGAAAATAAAAATTTCGGATCTCAATAAAATAGATGCTTTCATGTTTTTCGGAGAATGTTTAAAACAATTGGCACAAATACAAGTCATTTTTACCGTCAAAGATTTTTTTTCCATAAATTTAATGAGCTTGTGGGTCTCAATTTTCGCGACGGACGAATAAAACCTATACGGACAGAAAAAAATGAGAATTTTTCCAATTTTGCTTAAAGGAAATTCCTTTGTTGGCGTTGTAAGTTTTACTATGTCCACATATGAATTGTAACTATGCCACATGGAAAATTGTGCTTTATTGCTTTTTATATTTCATAAAACCGAGTAGTTGTAGTAGAATGAATAATTAGATCATTTAAAAGTATCAGTTCAACATTAGTAGGCTCGCCCAGTAGCCAGTGTTCAGACTCAGCAATCAGAAGGACGGCAGTTCGCGCCCAGAGCCCAGCAGAATTTTTCATCGAAGTTTTTCAACATCATTTACCTTTCCCGGGAAAAAAAATTTAGATCTATTTAGATCAAATTAGATCTGATATTTCAGATCTGAACAGATCTGCATTTTTCCCAGATCTGTTTAGATCAAATTAGATCTAGTCTGATCAGAATAGATCTGCTTGGATCTGAACAGATCAAGGTAAATAAAAAACACTCTTAGATCTGCTCAAATCAAATTTGTCTAAATTCAGCTAGTTAATCTTATAATTATAATATAATGTAAAGAAATATTTCTTTACAATCTGTACAGATCTAATCTGATCAGAGCAGATCTGAACTTTTTTTCCCGAGAAAAAGTTATATCAGTTCAGATCTGGTTTGATCCGTACAGATCCAATTAGATCTATTTATGTTTACTTCATAAATTGATCGTTTCATCAATGTTGATCTATTTCGATCTGACTAGATCTAGGTTGATCTAACTTGATCTAGGTTGATTTGACTTGATTAGATTTGATCAGGGTAGATCTGGACCATTTTTCCCCAAAGAAAAATGTCATATCTGATCAGATCAAGTTTGATCTGAACAGATCAAATCAGATCTACTCGGATCTGGGTTCAGTATCAATTATGATCAAATTTGATCTGAGCTGATCTACTTTGATCAGCACAGATCTAAATTTTTTTTCTCGGGCTCTTAGATAGTTTAAACGTTAATGATCATCACCTCTACTACAATTATAATAATATAATTTTTTTTTAATTAATTTAATTTGCTTGCTTGGCTGATTGCTGGCTGCCATTAATCGGCCGATAGTCAAGCACCATTAATGCGCCGAGGTTACCATTTGTATATTCAGCCGTTCATGGGCCTTAGGTCCTCAAAACGTCAAGATCTCTTTGAAATTCGACTTTCGAAAATCGGACCGAATCCAATAACTTCCCGAATTTTCGAAAATTTTCAATTTTTTTAGCGGGAAGTTAAATATAAAAATAAACATTCTCTAAATTTGATACGGTTAAAATTACTGCAGTCATTAAGACTTAACGCCATATTTGTCGACTTAAAGCAAATATCAATTACTATATCGTTTTGATAATGTATGTCATCATTAATTGCAATTAAGAATGATACACAGTAGCCTTGAAAATTAGTGTTTTAAGGTGGACACGTTTTAATTCCAACAATTATCAAAAACTCTGTACATTTATTAATACATGCGATAGATAAGAACTTGTAAAATTCTTATCTACCATTTTTAAATTTAAACTACATTAGTTTCGCGAGCATTACTGCAAGTAAGTTCATCTTTTTTTTTTTAATTATTTTTCCACACCTCAAGCGCAAAAGCGCTCAGGGTGATTTACTAACCAGTGTCGTCAATTGTTACGTATGAATTTTCGTTAGCACGATAACTCTTGGCTTCCCGAGTCAAAATTAAAAAGGTGATTTGAGCCTCCAAATTCTACATGAGGGTAAGGAGGTTCAAATCATGTTTTTAGAATATGAAGATCCATGCGTTAAAAAGGTGATTTGAACCTAAACGTGGTAACTTTGTCCGCTTTTATCAAGTTTAGGTTCAAATCATCTTTTTAAAAAGGTAAAATAAGCCTCCACAGACTAAATTTATAGATCGAAAAAGACTCTCATCGGATCGCGTGCAATTGGTAAAGAAACAGAAGAGAAAAGGGGCCACTAATTAGAAATAGCCACCATGATCGAAAAAAATTTGAAATTTTAAAATTCAAAAAATAATTTCGTAATAATAAATGTTTTGTTGGGAGTTAAAAAATAATAAAATTCAAAATATTAATAATAATAGCTAAAGTTACACAAATAGGCGTTCGAATAGAATAGTACTGTCATTCGAAATTCTAATTGAATAATTAGAGCCTTTGACTTATTAGTATATGATTAATTAATTATTTTATGTGAACAATAAATACGAATGATGTATTGGATAACGGAAACTGCTAAAGAAATTGAAAAAAACTGCTGAAAAATAATCTGCTGCTGCCGGGATTCGAAACCAAGACCTAAAGAATATGAAGCACAACCACTGCCGCATTGCTACTCGGACGCTCACGATCAGTTGGACATATCTTTATGTATTTAGAACGCAGATATTATTATAACAATAATATCATGCTGAAGAATTGAGCTCATTCGAAGTTACGGATTAAAAGTATGGTAGGCCTTAAAGGGTTAAAACATCTTTTTAAAAAGGTGATTTAGTCCTTCATGCGCTTCGTTTAGAGTATTAAGGACTTGAATAGCATTTTAAAATATATGGTAGGCCATTGAGGGTTAAAATACCATTTTAAAAAGGTGATTTACTCCTCCATACGCTACTTTTAGGACATCGAGGACTTAAATAACATATTACATTTAGCGGCAAGTCCAACATCAAAAGAACTGAGGCTTTGGAGGCTCAAACTACTGTTTTAATTCTGACTCGGGACGGCCGCATAGTGTAAAATAACGGTGGAAAAAAACTCTCGGTGTAAATTATCCATCCGTGTAAAGGTGGGGGGGGGGGCAAAGTGGGCCCCTCAAAATTTTCCATACTAACACATGAACGATTGAGGTGTGGGATTTTGGATTTTCCAACATTTTTTTTATTTTGTTAATTAAAAATTATAATTTCTAATATTACAGATTTGTGCCCACTACATATTTTATTCAACAAAAATGAATGCAAAAACATTAATTTCCTTTTAATGTTTAGTTATATTTCTCTATTTATTCCACTTGCTGAGTCTTCAAGCATAATTTATGAGAACGTTGAAAAAGTGGTGAATAATCAGCGCGAAAAGATAAAGTCAACTCCGTTTGAAACGGCCTTATTTGGGGCTCTATCAATATTAAAAAATGCCAATTCACTTGAAGAAATACTTAAGAGTAGCGATTTATCTGAAAATCTTCCTACGCCAAACGGACTCATGCCTTACATACCAGATTTGCCTATCGGGAAAGGCATAAAATGTCCACCAGGTGAAAATCTTCTGAAAGACGAAACATGCAATCCTCCTATGTTATTGCAAATTTTAATAATTAAAAACAAATAAATTGTAAATTCCACATATATATTTTTTTGGTTCGTAGATAATTCCTTGAATGGTTTTCTGAAGTAAATTTTTTATCAAATACTTTTTGCACATATATTTATTTTGTAGGTTAGACTAAGCTAAACATATATGAATACCAAACGTCAGCTGATAAATTTAGGTTATGATCAAATGTTAACAAAAAGATATCTTTTTGACCTCATAAGGAAATCTACAGAAGTTATCATAAACTTATCTTTTAGATCTCGATAAACCGATATCCGTAAAAACTTGTCAAAAAGACAACATTTGTCTGGCCTCTAAAAAATATTTTTTTTCAGATAACATAATGATGCCTTTCTGACATGGATGCGGGTTTGTTTTTGGTTAATAGGGTTCTGATCAATAGTTCCCGAGATATCGATCTATATAAATAAAGGATAATTTTTGGAAAATTAAATTTTTGACTCTGGAAGTGGGAAGTTCAAAAATCCATAACTTCTAGGAAAGTAGAAATTAAGGCTCGTTCTTGGGCTCAAATTAAAGGTGAGCGTATAACAAACATTTTTCATTCCCCGGGGAAAAAAATTTAGATCTGTTCTGATCAAATTAGATCTGATCAGATATGACATTTTTCTTTGGGGAAAAATAGTCCAGATTTACCCTGATCAAATCTAATCAAGTCAGATAAACGTAGATAGAGTTAGATCAACCGAGATCTAGTCAGATCAAAATAGATTAACATTGAGTAAACGATCAATTTATGAAGTAAATATAAAAAGATCTAATGGGATCTGTACGGATCAAACCAGATCTGAGCTGATATAACTTTTTCTCGGGAAAAAAAGTTCAGATCTGCTCTGATCAGATTAGATCTGTACAGATTATAAAGAAATATTTCTTCACATTATATTATAATTATAAGATTAACTAGCTGAATTTAGACAAATTTGATCTGAGCAGATCTGGCCAAAATGCAGATCTGTTCAGATCTGAAACATCAGATCTAATTTGATCTGAATAGATCTAAATTTTTTTTCCGGGTAGGGTTTCATCAAATTTTGATTAGTAGTATTCGAGATATCGATCTAAATAGATCCATATAGATTTTCGGAAAATGTTAAATTTAATTTTAGTTGTAACTTAAAAAATACATAATTTCTTTAAAAATTGAGATTAAGACTCGATTTCGGTCCCGTTTCAAAGATAAGGCTCTTAGCTACGTTTTTTATTTAAACAAAATTTGATTTAAGACCAATAGCTTTCGATATGTCGCATCCTAGAATTCCACCACGTGAAAAAAAAAAATTTCCAAAAGAGTTGAACAATTTTTTTTTTTATCAAACAATTGATCCGTGATGAAAGAGGGTCATATTCAATGAAAACAATCATCAGCTTTTTTGTTCCATTTCACTCGATTGCCATCAGAGAATGCTATCGACTTTTTCGTTTTTCAAACTTTTTTTTTCGCCTCCAGACTTCAGAGTCCAGAGACCAGAGAAATCTAGAGCGTGTATTACTGGCCTATAGTCTCGTCACTGAATTTTAACCCAGAGTCGGTCAAAGTACCAGGTGCAGCACCGGGTGGGGCGGGAAAGAAAAAAAGAGAAAGGGAAAGAGATTATCGATCGAAAAAACTCGAGCCCTTTCAACAGATTTATTGGATGACTGGATTTAAGCCCAAGGTTTAAAGCCAACAATCCAAGTTCAATTTTCTTTGACATCATAAGTCGATTGTCAACAACTTTTTTTATTTAATAATAGCCAACACTTTAATTTTAGTTTCAAAGTTCGGAAAAAAAAAAAAAGCGAAATTGAGATTTCAAAGTTCGATATCTCGAAAACTAGTCATCGGATCTCGATCACTAATTTACGAAAGTTGTAGTAAAATGTATAAGCTTTCAAATGAGACCGACAAAGCTCGGAAATTTTTATTAGATTATAAGTTATGAATTTTTGAACTTAAGAACGAAAAAAAAAAAATTTAGAAATTTATTGTAATGTGTGATTGGATTCGCTCATAGATATCCTGGAAACTATTGGTTTGAAAAAAAAACTTTTGGTATAAAAGTTGTTACTAAAAGTCTAATCTTTGAAACGAGACCAGGAACGAGCCTTAATCTTCATTACTTTAAAAGTTACAAATTTTTTAACATTAAAACTTCGAATTTTTAGGTACAAATACCAGTTTCATCAGTATGGATCTTCATAGATCGATATCTCCGAAACTATTGATCGGAAGTATATCAATCAAGGATGAAAACTGATCCTTAAACCCTCAACTTTAATTTGAGTCCTATAATGATCCTTAATTTCAATTTTCCTAGAAGTTATGAATTTCTAAGGTTTCGCTCTCAGATTCAAAAATTAAATATTTCAAAAATATCCCGCTGAATATATGGATCTAATTAGATCAATATCTAGGAAACTATCGATCGGAACCCTATCAAGCAAAAACAAAAGTTGTTCCTTGAACCTTAACCTTCAATTTGAGCCCAACAGCGAGCCTTAATCTCAATTGTTCCAGAAGTTATGAACTTTTAAATCTCCAGACCAAAAATTGAATTTTCCAAAAATCTTTATCCATCTATATGGATGTATATAGATCAATATCTCGAAAACTATTGATCGAAATTTGACCACCCATTAATGAAGTTCGTTTATTATTTCCTAACCTTTAATTTGAGCCCAACAACGAGCCTCAATCTCAACTTTTCTACAAATTATCAATTTTTAAACTTCAAGACCAAAAATCAGAATTTTCAAATTCGTCTCCATCTACATGAATCTACATAGATCGATATCTCCGAAACTAACCCTCGAAACTCAATCAAACATTAATGAAAATCGTAGCCATAAGTCTAAACTTCAAAATGTGACCAATAATACGCCTTAATATTAATAACTTTGAAAGTTATGAATTTTTGAATCCAAGCGAAAAAAATAAAAATTTAATTATAAATTAAAATTAAAAAAAATAATTTTTCAAATTAAAAACCGCTGAATTCCGTTTTTTTTAGTACAGAGTTTTATCTAGCAATCAAGCTAACTGAGACATAATCAGGATTTTAAAAATCGATAGTTTGATAATTGGAAGTGATAGACTCGTTAGTAGTTAGCGTTCAGTTAAATTTAGCGGTCAAAGAGAATTTAATTAAATTAATAACCTACATAATTAAAATAGAGTACCGACAAGTTCCTTCCTCAGTGGAATAGTTTTTTTATTTTCCTAAACTTATAGTTTATTTATTCAACCTTTTACAAACAAATTCGACCTCAGATCAATAAAATTTCGTTAAATATTTAATTTTGGTCTAACTATTCATAACCAAAAACATCAAAATTTCGGAACAGTCGTAGCCTCATCGCACTTTTGTATATAATTTTTTTTTTTTAACAATCGACTTACCGTAAATACTTTCCGAGAGATAGCATCCTAAAAACAACAAGTTTTTGTCGAATTTATATAATCTACGGTTTTTAACTTCTCAAAGTTTTAAATTCTAAATTGAAATCAAGAAAATGCTGATTGGGTTTCGAATGAAAAGCAGACCTTTTTCGATTTCAAATTTATCGAATTAGGCAACTTTTGGTAAATAGTGGTCGAGATATTCGTCATGAAAACATGGGACGTTTTTTTTTCAAAATTGTTTTTTATGAAAATTCAATTTTTTTTTTATCAAATATACGTATATATTTGAATTTTCAGTTGAAGATTTCAATGCACTTTCAAACGAGTACCCTCATGTCATATTTATTTTTACCATCAAAAGTATCAATATATGTTAATGTATGTATACATTAATGTGTCAAAATAAATAAAATAGTAAGTTTTCGAGACCTCAAATACGTTGAATATTTTTTTTCATGACATTCAAAGTGAATACAGAAAAATTTGAGCTGCCGTTAAAAGAAAATTTTTTCTGGAAATTATATAAGATAGAAATTTGGTTTTTGAAAATTTTCAATTTTTATGAAATTTGTGGGATACCCCATTTTGCCCCCTTACTCCGTTTCACCCCTTCCTCGCCTATATGTATTTGAATACAAAATTTAATTCCCTGTAAAATGAGTACCCACATGCCATATTTACTCTCTACTCCTAAAAATATATGAATATACACACATCAATATATATAAATATATGTAGATCTTATCAAATATCAAACATAAATTTGCTGAGTTTGTATTCATTTGAAAGAGCTCATTCGACACATTTCTGTACAAAAAAAATTTCAATCACATATATATGTATATATATACATATTTCTATATATAGAAATACATGTTAATATTTTCGATGGTTACAAATGAATAGAGCATCTGGATATTCATTTTCCAGAAGATTTAATTTTACATTCAAATATATATCTATATACATACGTCATATATGTCAATAAAAATGAAATAAATATTTTATCATTTACGTAGACATCAATTTGATTAAAGAATAAAAAAAGCATGTTTTTTACCTGTAGTAATTCTTAAAACATGAAAGCGTATGACCTGCTCGTAGAGTCTGCGCAGCTTTATCTCACTCTTCTCTTGCTCCTTTGTCTTGTTATCGCTTTCATGAGGTTTAGTCGGCCGAGGGCCGTCAGGGCAGACGCAACGGTACCGCTTCTCTGTGAATATTCCCATCGCACGCGGTCTCGTCTATAACATAGACCAAAAAAAATTTATTACAAATTTTTTAACAATTAATTTACTGGCGTTGACGGTAAAACAGTTTTGGCGCCGGTAAAACAGATTTTTAAAATATTTTTTGAGGTTAGTGATTTTCTTCTGAATAAATCAAGCTAAGGTGAACAGAGAAAGTAAAATTTATTGGAGGAAACTCTGCAAGTTGGAATATTTTTGGCTTCGCGCCAGATTGAATGCGCCAGTGCACAAAATAGTAACTCAAGTATTCTCTATTCTCTATTTTTTTGGTTTCGGTATTTGAATGTCTTCATGACTTGCGACCGTAAATTATGACGAGTTCTTATTTTACAATTTGAAATTTTTATTATTATAAATCTGTTTTATCAACTTTTTTTTATTCGTCAGTGAACTAATGGAATTTGTGCTGAGTTTTAAGTGAAATGTCAAAAAATTGTATTTTTTACTAAAAAGGATTTTTATAACTCGGTAAGTAATTTTTTTCGATTTTGAAATTGAAATATTTTTTCTAGAAGTCCTAGAATTTTTAAGGGTGAAAGATTCTGGGACTCCTAGAAAATTAGAGATTTTATGAGAGAAGATGTGTGATAATATCTTTGATTAAAATAAAGGATATCAAAAATTCTAGAAAAAAAAATCTAGGAGTTGATAACTATTCTAGGAGTGGATAATAATTTTGTAAAATAAGAATTTTCTAGGAGTTGAAAATAATTTAAGATAAAATTTAATAAAATTCTAGGAATTCAAAGTTTAAGGAATTGAAAATTCGAGGAACGAAAATTCTAAGAATTAAAAAAACTTAGAATACAATTTATTGACATTAAAAGGAGTTTTAAAAAAATATAAATAAATTCTGAAAATTGAAAAAATTTTAGGAATCTAGAATATATTTAAAGTAAAATGCATTGGATTACATTCCGAGAATCGAAAAATTCTAAGGACTAAATTAATTTTATTGTAAATCATTTAAGATTAATTCTAGGAATTAAAAATTCTAGGAGTAAACAAAATTCTAAGAATTGAATAGTTCCAAAATTAGACGAAATGAAGAAAATTCTAAGAAATAAATTAATCTTATAGTAAATTGCAGAAGATTAAATTCTAGGGATTTAAAATTCTAGGAATTCAAAATTCTAGGAATTTAAAAATTCTAGGAATTCAAAATCCTAGGAATTCACAAATTCTAGGAATTCACAAATTCTAAGAATTGAATAATTCCAAAATTAGACGAAATCAAGGAAATTCTAAGAAATAAATTAATCTTATAGTAAATTGCAGAAGATTAAATTCTAGGAATTCAAAATTCTAGGAATTCATAAATTCTAGGAATTCATAAATTCTAGGAATTCAAAATTATAGAAATTTAAAAATTCTAGGAATAGAAAATTTCTAAAATTAAAAGAATTCTATGAATTAAAACATTCGAAAATTTTGGGAATTTAAAATCATCCTAGAAAAAAAAAAATTTCTAGAAGTCAATAATATTTTTAAAGTTAAAAAATTAACGGATTTAATAAAACAAACACTTGAATTTATGACTACTACTCGTCTGTATAAATAAAAATAAATAGAATTTTAAAATAATTAAATAATTTATAACTCACATATATATTTTATTCAAATTCAATCCGATGCTATAAATAAAATAACGCTAAAAGTACGATGAAAAATTGAATGTACTAGGTTAGAATGTCAAGTAGTAGTTGATATGTTTGAGAAAATTTCTTTCTCTACTCTTAAAGTCCTATTTTCGATAGAATACGAGTACTTGAATAACCAGTGAAATAGTAAAGTCAAGGTAAAGGTAACCATCACGTCAGAAACAGCTTTTTTAACTTTTTATTTCGTTTAAATATAAATATATGTTACTGACATTATAAACTATACATTAAATTAAATTAAAAAATACGAGGGTTTTTTTTTTTTTTTTTTTTGTGATATACATTTAATATATTTTCTTATTTTTTCAGCAATAGGCTACTTTTGTGCTGACGTTTTAATAATATATGATATGGATTTTCATATATTTTTTCTAGACCTTTAATAATATTTTTATAAATTATAAATAATGGGCTTGGATATCAACTGTCTCATATGTTATGCCTTGAGATAAAAGAGTATAAGTTAATTACTTGTTTTTTATAGTGACTACACTTCCTAGTTCTTTTTAGTACAATGCAAGTACAGAGACGAATAATGAATGTAAAAATAAAATAATTGCGAGAGAAATAAATAAATAGAGAAAAAAATTTATGAGATTTTTTTGTGTCGCGTCGAGTCGTAATTAGAAGTTGGGGTGATAATTTGTAATTATAGAACTTTTTTTTAAGATTTAAAAAATTTCTGGGAGTCTAAGAAAATTTATCATCTTAGAAAATTTCTAGGAATCTGATAAATTTTTACAATGTTCAAATTAATTTTGAAATAATCGCCTATTTTTTTTATGTCTTAGAAAATTTCTCAGAATCTAAGAAATTTTTTTCTCAAAAAATTTCTAGGAGTCAAAAAAAAATTTTGCGTTACAAAAATTCTAGGATTCTTTTAATAGTATTTGTGAGTCACATTCAAATTCTGGGTGTCTAAGAAAATTCATTGTGTCCTAGAAAAATTCTAGGAATCTTTTAAAAATTTTTATCAGGGTTAAATTCATTCTTGGAGTAATTGCCTTTTTTAAGTCTCAGAAAGTTCTAGGAGTCTAAGAAAATTCCAAGTCTTAATTTTTGAAAGCTTAAAATAATGATCAGTCATCGACAGTCTGTTTATGTCTTAGAAAAATTCTAGGTATCTAAGAAATTTTTTTTTTAGAAAATTTCTAGGAGTTAAAAAAAAAATTTTGTGTTAAAAAGTTCTAGAAGTCTTATAATGGTAATTGGGAGTCACATTCAAATTCTGGGTGTCCAAGTAAATTTTTCTAGGTCTTAGAAAATTTTCCAAAAACCTAAAATATTTCTATAGATTCCTATAGGACCAGAAAAAGTAAAAATTTGTGAAATCCATACTTTTTTTTTAAATTTACATCTAGAATACAAATTAATTAAATTATATAAAAAAAAAAAAAAATAAAAAAATCCTCTAGGAAAATTTATGTACAGAAAATTTGAATAATTTATCAAAATCTTTACTACCCATAACAACCCTTACAACAGATTTATAGTCCCGAGAGATTAGACAAAGTTTACTTTGCCCAAGTATTAAGAGAGCAAACTAGGACTAAAGCTAGGATATTTGCAAATAGATCAGAGTTAACGATTCGGGATAAGCAAATGGAGAGGTCACGTCGACTACTCGCATTAGGAATTTCACCATTGAAATGCATTGGCTAGCTGTCGAGTTTGACCACTTTCATGTACAGGTTGAGTAGGAAGAGGAAGACGTGGGTCGGGGTGGCCGAAGCGTAGCACCTAGCGTTTACTCCTACCACTACAAAGCTCTCTGTGGCGGCCGTGTCAAGCCAGAGAGCAGAGAGCAGAGAGTTGAGATCAGAACAATGTTGAATGTCCTCAGGGATTCATGACTCGGTATCCTGCCGTCTTCTAACTTCCAAGGCTCTGCCTTCTCCTTTCCCTTCGCCTCCGCAACCAACTCTTCGGTTACTAGTAAGCTTGCTGACCATTTGTTACGTGGAGACAAATTTATGTCGCACGGAGTTTTCAACTGGAGGTAACATTTGGCACACCACTGGTTTTTAGTATTATTATTATTTTTTTTCTCCCGAGAGCTGTTGGTTCTTTTCAATTATATTTTATTTATTGGAATACAAACTGTTATTTTATTTGACAGGAAAAGCTTTTTAATATTTTTTCGGAACCGTGACAATTATCGCGGTATTAAAAGATTTATTTTATGATTTTTATATCGTGAAATTATTCTAGAAGTTTTGGAATATTATAAATGGTCAAAATATCTATGAGATTATGAGATTAGAAATTAAGTAAAAGATTTATAATTTTCTAGAAGTTTATGGATTATTCCAAATTTTAAGAATTATCTGAGAGATAGGAAATTTTCTAGAAGTTTAAGAAGTATCTAGGAGATTTAAATTTTCTAAAAGACTGAAACTTATCCAGAAGATCAAGAGCTTTCTAAAAACCTAAGATTATCCAGAAGGTCCAGAATTTTCCAAAAGTTTAAGAGTTATCTAGGGAATTGAGAATTCTCTAAGAGATTCAAAATATTCTAGAAGTTTAAGAATTATTGAAAGATTCAAAATTTTTTAGAAGCTTAAGAATCTTCTAAGGGACCGAAGATTTTCTAAAAGTTTAAAAATTATCTAGGAGATTGAAATTTCCCGAAACTAAGAATTATTAGAGAGATCTGAAATTTTCTAGAAGTTTAAGAATTATCTAGGAAATTAAGATTTTCTAAAAGACTAAAAATTATCCAGAAGATCAAGAGCTTTCTATAAGTCTAAGAATTATCTAGAAGGTCAAGAATTTTCTAAAAATCTCGAAATTATCTGGAAGATTAAAATTTTTTGAAAGTTTGAGAATTATCTAGGAGATCGAGAATTTTCAGAAAGTTTGAGAATTTTCTAGGAGATTCAAAATTTTCTAGAAGTTTAAGAATCATCTAAGACACCACTAATTTTCTAAAAATTTAAAAATTATCTAGGAGATTAAAATTTTCCGAAAGTTTAAGAATTACCTAGAAGATTCAAATTTTCTGAAAGACTAAAAATTGTCTGGAAGATTAAAAGATTTCTAATAGTCTAAAAAGTATACAGAAGGCTAAGAATTTTATAAAAATTTAGAAATTATCTAGAATATTAAATTTTTATGAAAGTTTAAGAATTATCTAGGAGACCGAGAATTTTCCAAAAGTTTAGGAATTTTCTAGGAGATTAAAAATACTCTAGAACATCAAGAATTATTTAAAACATTTAAAATTTTCTAGAAGCTTAAGAATCATCTAAGAGACCGCTAATTTTCTAAAAGTTTAAAAATTATCTAGAAGATTGAAATTTTCCAAGCTTAAGAACTATCTAGAAGACAATTTTGTAAAAGTTTCAAAATTTTCTAGATTAAATTTTCTAGAAGTAAAAAAATTGTTTTTTCTAATCTTCAAAATTATTACCTTAATTGTCTAGAACTTCTACATTAACTCTAAAACTCGTCTCAATTCTTTCCCATTAATCTTTTCTTACCCAATATCTCCCAAAATCCAACCGATCACTTTTAAATTTAAAAAAGTAAGCTCCCTCTCGTCTTTCACTAAAAATTACCTCTGTGACCCAACTTTCAGGTCATCAGCCTTCATTCCCTCATCTTTCATTCCCCAACTCCAAACAATAAATTTTCCTTTTGTCCACCACAACAAAAATAACCATGAACATTAGCAAATTTTTTTACTGCCACTCCATTTATTGTCTCCTATTTCTATTCATTACGCGACCAATACAATTCATCCATGTTATATATTTACATCAGTCTGAAAAATAATGATTATTATCGCACACAAGATCAGATAGAGATGACCCGACTTTTATCTTAAACTTTATTATGTGCGGGTTTGAAGGTACAGTCGAAGCTCTAACAGTTTACACACAACTTAGGGCTGGAAAAAAAGTTTAGTCAGTAACTAAAACAAACCATCCAACAACTTTGTGTTTTTTACGTTTTTTTTCTCGGCTACATCCCACCTTGAGTATTTTCACCAGCACTTGCTCAACGGTAGCGTGTAGCGAATTCTGTTGTACGGCAAGTTTCACTCCCACCCCCACCCCTCACCCGTGACCGTCTATTCCTTACGCTCACGGTCGAAACACTTGTATTTTATATTTGTACAATGTAGAGCCAAGGCTATCTTACTCGATAACGAGACGGCGAAACTTTTCTCCTATTCATGTTATCGCTTGAATCAACGATAAATTCACGGCTGACGATACTAAAGTAAGTATTTTGCTAAGAAAAGTTTCATAAATATTTATTTTTATAGCGAAAGAATTCGAATTCTAGGCTTTTTTCAATTCGGGCCAATCTTGGGGGTAAATGGACAAATTTCGGTTCTGGGGGGTAAAATTGGGGTTATTATGGGTTACGAGGTTATTTCGGGGAGAAAAAGTAAAAATGGGCTAATTTCGGCGTTAGGTAAAATGGGCCCATTTAGGCGTGGGCCAATTTTAAGTTCAATTGAAGTAGGGAAATAATTTTGAATTTAAACTGGTCAGTAAAAAAAAACATTTGATTTTTCTTTGATATTTCCAAAAGTGGCCCACTGGATTGGGTCAATTTGTCTCTTTGCCCCGTTATAGAAATTTCTTATAAATTTTAGAATTTTGCACTTCAAAAAATATTAAAGAAAAATTTTCTGAAAATTACCGATTTTACTCCTGTGTCAATCTCGGGTTGAATGAAAAAATTTCGACGTGGGTCAATTTTAGCGGGAGGCAAAATGGGTAAATTTCGTCGGGTGCCAATTTCGGGCATAGTTAAAGTAGTAACAAATTTTTGATTTAAACTCGATTTAAAAAAGTAATATAATTTTTTTTGGTAGCCCCAATAATGGCCGACTGGGGTGAGCCAATTTGTCCAGTTTCCCATTGTAGAAAATTTACTTACAATTTTTAAAATGGTGTTTTTTGAAAAATATTGAAGGCAAAGGAAAATTTTCTGAAAATGGGGAATTTTATTTTTGGGCCAATTTTCGCCCATCTAAAAAAATCCTATTGTTAATTATTACAAAAAATCCCGAAAATGACCCTATTAATTTTGAGCCAATATTGACCCAATTTATCAAAAAATTTATAATGTTTTTTGATTATCCCTAGAATTAGCTATCTAACATTTCTACAAAATAAAAAATGGCCCATTTTTCTTGTGGGCCAATTTCGGCCCACGCATGCATTGTCTTCGAAAAATTTTCTCTAAAAAAAATTATTTTGACTGATGAACATGGAAATAAATAAGTCCCAAACATGGCCCATTAAACCTCAAGTAAAAATTTACCACGATAATTTAACGCTTCCACTTCTCAATTTAAAAATCAAACTGTTATTTCAGTAGTATTTACGTTTTGCGTCATAGCACTCGAATCATTTATTTTTCCAGGACTTATTTAAACAAAAGTAGGAAAAAAATATGTAAATCGTGAATAAAACCCGTCGAAGACGTCGGAGCAAGAGGATAACGAGAGAAGAAAGAGAAATGGGATCAAGTGCTCAGAGACAAGATCTTGGTGTCGTGTTAAATATAACTCACAATATTTTCATTGGTCCAATATTCCAGTGAGTGAGTGGAAAAACGAGAATACGATTGTTGGTGACGGAAATTCGAATTCACCATCTCGCTTTACATTCACTCATTTTTTTATTTATATTTTCGCATTTTCCAATGCCCGCTTTATGTTTATTTACATCTGGTTTTTTACTGCAGCTTTGTTTATATTTACCTTTGACCTGTTCCTTTATTGCGCGTTTTCATTTTCACGTTTTTTTCTGTACTTTGGTTTATAGAAATGGTGTATAGATACTTGGAAAAATGACGGGGCTTTGTTGTTTTTGTCGTCATGATGAATAATGGTGATTTCGCATATTTTATTTTTATTTTTCAGCACAAAATGATGATGATATATATTCATAAAAGAAGTAGAACGAGAACTATAAAGAAAAAGTGAAGAAAAAAATTTTTCTACATGAGAAATTGTAGGGCAGAAAAAAATTCACTTCGATAGTGCGAATCAGTGTATCGAACTTCATTGTCAATACATCGAACTTCATCCTCGACACATCGAACTTCATTTAAGTTACACCGAACTTCTTCATTGATGTGTCGAATTTCGTGATCGATACATCGAAATTCATTGTAGATTTATCGGAGTTCATTGTAGATTTATCGGAGTTCATTTTAGATTTATCGAATTTTATTCTCGATGCATCGAATTTAATTATCGATACGAATTCATTGCAGATACATCGAACTTCATCATTAATAAACTAAACTTCATTGTTGACATATTGAACTTCACTATCGATGTATCGAACTTCATTCTCGATATATCGAATTTTATTCTCAATACATCAAATTTAATTATCGATACGAACTTCATTATCGATGTACCGAACTTCATTCTCGATATATCGAATTTAATTATCGATACGAACTTCATTGCAGATACATTGAACTTCATCAATAAATTGAACCTTATTGTTGACTTATTGAACTTCACTATCGATATATCGAATTTCATTCTCAGAATATCGAACTTCATTCTCGATATATCGAATTTTATTCTCAATACATCGAATTTAATTATCGATACGAACTTCATTGCAGATATATCGAACTTCATTATCGATACATCAAACTACATTATCGATGACCTGAACTTGGTTTCGGTATCTTTGCTTTCATTATCAATAAATCACGTCTTATAACTTGATTCTGTCCTCAAACCACATTTTCCCTGCCATAAATTACGAAAAAAGTAAATAAATTTTTTTCATCACATTCACTTCCGTACTATAACTTTTTTTTCTTATGTCAACAAAAAAAATTTTTTTTTTCTTTTCTATTTATGGATATTGATGTGCTATAAGAGTAATGAGTTGAGGGAATATATGCAGGAGGGTTACTCAAAGGGTGAAAGCTTGATAAATATATATATATATATATATATATATATATATATATATATATATATATATATATATATATGTATGCAGACAAAAGGATATATCTTCATATATGTAGCGGGTAAATGAGTGAGTAAAGGGTAGAAAATGGAAAGAGGGTGTGTAAGGGGAGGGGGCTGGAAATTAATTGCTAAGGTGCCGAGAACAGTCGCGCACTTAGTGGAATGAGCTGGCTTGGAATCTTGTATGAGAAATGATGTTACATTATATTATGTCCTTATATAACTATACATGCATGTATATAGGTACATATATGTCTAAGTAATATATGAGAATTCTGATACCTTCGGTATGTTATAAAGTATGTTGATTGTTCAATTAAAATTATTATTTTCATGTAATTTAATTTTCAAGTTTCAATTATAAGAGTAGACGTAACAATTTCTTGTATTCTTTAATTTACTATTTTATTAAAAGAATTTTTTTTTGTCATATCTTGTATAAATTTCTTTTTAAACTTCAAACTTATATTTATTTTTGGTATTTGGAAATTTACATTTTGAAATAAAGTTCGATATATCAAGAATGAAGTTCGATATATCGAGTATAAAGTCTGATATATTGAGTATGAAGTTCAATATATCAAGAACAAAGTTCGATATATTTATAATTAAGTTCAATACATCGCAAGTGAAATTCAACATATTTACATGAAGTTCAATGTATCGAGAATGAAGTTCAATGTAACGAGGATTAATTTCGATGAAGCGAGAATGAATTTCGATCTACTGGAAGTGTAGTTCAATATATCTACAATGAAGTTCGATGCATCTAGAATGAAGTTCGATGTATCGAGAATGAAATTCAATCTATCGAAAATTAATTTCGATAAAGCGAGAATGAATTTCGATCTACGGGAAGTGTAGTTCGATATATCTACAATGAAGTTCGATGCATCTAGAATGAAGTTCAATCTAGCGAAAATTAATTTCGATAAAGCGAGAGTGAATTTCGATCTACGGGAAGTGCAGTTCGATATATCTACAATGAAGTTCGATGCATCTAGAATGAAGTTCGATGTATCGAGAATGAAGTTCAATGTATTGAAAATTAATTTCGATGAAGCGAGAATGAATTTCGATCTACTGAAAGTGTAGTTCAATATATATACAATGAAGTTCGATGCATCTAGAATGAATTTCGATATATCAAGAACGAAGTTCAATTAATCTAGAATAAAGTTCAATGTATCGAGAATCAAATTTAATAAACGGAGAATGAAGTTTGATTAATCGATAATAGAGTACAAAATCCTGAAATTCGACTTACTGGTAATAAAGATATATATATATATATATATCAGTCATTAACATAAAGATCGATATATCGCATTCATAATTAAATATATGCACTAATAAAAAAAGTTTCTAAATAAAATAACATAGCAAAAAATAAAACTTAATCTCAAACAGAGTTAACCCGATAAAGCTATTTTTAAAATGATTTATTTGATACTAAAACCAGGTCATGAACGCCAATTTATCTAATTGCACTTGATTCTATTTAAATTTATCTTTGTTTCATGTTAATCCATAATCATTACGACAAACAATTCTAGTTGTCTATCCCAGTATACATATTCTAATTAAACATGATTATTTTCAAAGTAAAGATGAAACAATTATTTTTTTTATTTTTTCAAAAGTTTCAATTTGTCGATATCTAAGGTCGAGTTCACGGTCTCACTCGTTATTTCCGGTTAATTATTATTATCGCGTGATTCTGTCAGCGCGGCACGATATCATGAAAGTTTAATAAGAGAAAATAAATTGGGGATTAACTTTTTTTTGAATTTAAAATAAAGAAAAAAATTGCGAAATTGATTGAAAAATAATATTTTTCGATATTAATTATTATAATAGTGTTATATGTATGACCTAAATAATACTCTATTTGAAACATGATAAATTTGAATTTATCGATTTTAATACTTCCATTATTATTATTATCATTACTTCCAAGTGAGTAAAATTGATAAATTTAATACCCGACTTTAAACGTCTGCACCTCATTGAATTGTCACGACAATTTAATGCCACGGGTGTGTTATAAATAATATTTAAAAACTTGAATTAAAAAAAAATTCACGATTGTAATTTTTTTTCAGAAAATGTCTCAAGTAAGAACATCACGTCCAACATCACCACCGATTTCTCAATCAAAACGACCAATTATAATCTACCCTACGGGTAAGTTTTCAAAATTTTATTTTTTTTTAAGACAAAATTTTTTTAATTTCCCCCGTCATGTGGGTACTCATTCTACTGCTCATCACCTCAAAATCTCATTAATTTAAAAAAAAATTTTTTTGCAAAACCAATTTTTTTTTTTTTTTTTTTTCAAAATTTTTATTTTCGTTAACTTTTCCGTCATGTGGGTACTCGTTCTACTTGCTTTTACCTCAATAACCTCAAAATATCATCAGTTTTCAAAAAAAAATTTTTTTTCGGAATCAAAATGTTTTTGTTTTCATAAAATTTTTTTTTTTAATTTCCCCGTCATGTGGGTACTCATTCTACTGCTCATCATCTCAGAAAGCCTCAAAATATCATTAATTTAAAACAAAAATTTTTTTGCTAAACAAATTTTTGTTTTTTTTGTTGCTTCAAAAATTTTTATTTTTGTTGATTCCCCCATCATGTGGGTACTCGTTCTACTTGCTTTTACCTCAATAACCCCAAAATATCATTAATTTTCGAAAAAAAAATTTTTTTCAGAACTGAAATTTTTTTTTTTTTTTCATAAAAATTTTTTAAAAATTTTCCCCGTCATGTGGGTACTCATTTTACTTGCCATCGTCTGAAGTTTGCAAAAATATTATTAATTTTTGAGAAAAATAAAATCTGACGTACTCAGATTTCAAAATCTCGAAATTTCTTTCCCTATCCTCGAAAAAAAATATCCCAGGTCATTAAACTCGTGGCACAATGCCAAGTGTACTATAAATAAAGATAATTGACTGACCTAATTAATTCGAAATGAAATAATTAAATAATTTTTAAGTTTTTTTTTATGAAAAGCTCGTTATTAATAGACACCAGAGTTTCCGTAAGTGCCCGAGTTTTTTTTCTTCCATCCTTTATCCCACTTCTCTTGTCAGCTATTCCAGCAACTTTAGCATCTCTAGAACCCCTTGATGTACTCAAACTACTAAATTTACTCTTTATGACTCGGCTATTCACGCGAAAACTTGAAAGCTCCATTACAGTTGTAGCTTACACTCATTTCAGCTCATAATAAATTTATTCAACACTTTTGTGCCTACTTCTTTAGTCCACTCATGTCTCACGACTCATTAGTCACTCGTATATTTTTTGTTAAAAAATAAAAAAATTTTTTAATTCTAAATTTCAAGCCACTCTCGCAAACTTCATTTTCATCATTATTCTAGCCCTAGCTATTTAAATTTTTTATATTTTTTTCTAGATCAATACGCCAAAGGTCACAAAATATTTTTTCTTACTTTATCAAAATTAAAAAAAAAATTTCCTGAAGTCCTCCAGACGTGGGCGAGTAAAATGAGTACCCATATGACTAGGAAATTATAAAAAAAACTTTATTTAAATTTTTATGAGAAAAAAAAAAATAAAATGTAAAATTTTTTTTTTTGAAAAATTGATGATATTTTGAGGTTTTCGAAGCAAGAAGGGGTAGAATGAGTACCCACATGACCGGGAAATTTTCAAAAATTTTTTTTATTTTTTTTCAGTTTCACCTGAAAGTATTATTGTGCCAATAATCTCATGTATTTTGGGATTTCCACTACTAGCATTACTAGTTATTTGTTGTCTAAGAAGACGAGCTAAGTTGGCCCGCGAACGCGCGAGAAGAAGAAACTGCGACCTAGACCACGGAGCTCTAAACCTTGTGCGCTTCAGTCCAATTCACAGACTAGGTATTGATTTTACAAAAAAATTATTGATACTATTTTTATTCAAAATTCAATTTCCTACAAAATAAAATCAATACATTTTTTTTATATCTCCATTACTTTTGTCGTTATTAAAATTTTTTTTTTTAATTTCCTCACCGCTTTCTATCTCAATTAGATCTTTAGTTATTTAATTGAAAATTCTGACCAAACTATCAAAGTTACAAAAAAAAGTAAAGAATACTTTTTGGTAGAAAATTAAATTTTCAACAAAATTGCACCTTACCATGTTTGCCGTATCTGTGATAGATTGTCAGGAATTTGAGTTTATAGATAAGAAAAAATTATGGATTGTATTTTTGTAATATTTTTATGCTTTCAACTTTCAAGTTCTGAAAAGAAATATAAATACAAAGTGATATATTTGAATACGTTGATACGCAATGTATACAGCTGAGATGAAAGAGATGAGTTTTACATTTCACAGATAAATGAATCGGAAAAATTCACATTTGAATCTCATCTGCATTCCATACGTTTAGAAAAAAAAATTGAAAGCTTTGGAAAAAAAATTTTCCTATCTGTACCGACAAAAGCGGTAGCAAAAAGTACAATAAATAAAGAAAAATATATATTTTACAGCGGGAGTAGAAAAACCACCGCGAGCGGTTTCTTTGAAGAGCGACCGCCCTCTGAGGACAATCCCGGCCTTGGACCTGGACACTGTCGTCGAAGAACGTTCAGACGCTGAGCAGACGACATCTGCACTCGAGATCAGTAGTCCTGACTAACATTTAGCCCCGGTGGCGTCGAAGTAATTCATTTAAATTTAAAAAATAATTTTTTTTCAATCCGCGGAATTCCGCGAATTTTCGCGGTTTCTTGAGAGACCGATATTTCGGAAACTAATTAACGAAATTTGATGACTAAAAAAAGTAAATTGTAGCCAAAAGTCTGATCGTTAATTTGAGTATACACAGTTCTCTTAATATTTATTTTTTTAATAGTTATAAATTTTAAAAGCATGAAAAAAATTTTTCGAAAAATGGGTAAAATTTATTTTTTGTGATTTCTGTTTTAAAATAAATTCTTATCGACTGTAGGTCACCACGAGGGTCTAAAATACTGGCAGAGCCACCAGCGTTGGATCCGAGTCCACTTTGGACGGCACTTACCCACGGAAATTCGATGACGAGCGTCGATAATGAAGAAACCTAACAGGAAAATAACGAGGATGCCGGTAGTTTTATCGGCGCCCTCGTTCTTGAATTACCGATAATTTACTGACATACGGCCGATTGTCATATTCAAATAATTCCCCCCACTCCTTAGCCCAAAGAAAATTAAGACAAATTTTTTTTTATATCGGAACTAATTTTTAAAAATAAAAAATAACCCGCACCAAAATCGATCTCATATCAAATTTAATTATAGATAATATTAAATATTAAAAATATATATATATATGCTTTATATATTTAACAATCGATTTTTGTAAATTTTCGTATGAGCACTTGTAGATAAATTTTAATTTTAAAATATAAAGCTTTCAAGCTGCCGCGATTGTAATAAAAAAAACAATAAGTAATTGTCAATATATATAAATATATAAATATGATAAAGGAGAACTAGGATATAAATGTAAATAAATGTTAATAATGTAAAGATTGTAATAAAAAAAAAAAATAAAATTAATAATAAATGTGTGATAAATTTATTACTTTAAATTCATTTTTTAGAAAAACAATTGAGTTAATGAGAAAAATTAAGGAGACATTTTTTTCAGGAAATTAAATTTTCTATAAGAAAGGTCCTGAGGGTCTAATCTATAAGTCTAATAGTTAAAAAGTTACAGCTGTTCATTTGAGACCTTCTAAAAATCGCTAATTAAAATTTAAAAAAATTTTTCTTATATAAAGTATCATAACTTTGTTACCTTTGAGTTTATCAATTCGCGGATAAGGACCTTTTTTATAGGAAATTGAATTTTCTACAAAAAAGTCTAATACCACGAGCACGTCAGCTTAAAATAAAAAAAAGTTACAGTCTTTTATTTGAAATCCGTAAAATTTTAATTTTTTTAGATTTTTATGAAAACAATTAATGCTTAATTTGATAATCATAAGATATAACTATTTATTTATACTGACACCTCATATAAATAAAAATTTATCAATTAATTTTAAGTCACAATTTTATTGAAAAATATTGCAAATTTTATTTTTCCAGTCTTCGATTTTAGTTAGGTGATCCAAGTCGCGCTCGAATAGGTATATCTATAATGTAAAAATTTAAAAATAAAGTGAAAATTAAAGCAAATTATTTTTCAGCAGTTTTTCCAATTTTTTTGCCAGTTTCCGTTATCCAATACATCATTCATATAAAATAATTAATTAATCATATACTAATAAGTCAAAGGCTCTAATTATTCAATTAGAATTTCGAATGACAGTACTATTCTATTCGAACGCCTATTTGTGTAACTTTAGCTATTATTATTAATATTTTGAATTTTATTATTTTTTAACTCCCAACAAAACATTTAATACTAAGAAATTATTTTTTGAATTTTAAAATTTCAAATTTTTTTCGATCATGGTGGCTATTTCTAATTAGTGGCCCGCTTTTCCCTTCTGTTTCTTTACCAATTGCACGCGATCCGATGAGAGTCTTTTTCGATCTATAAATTTAGGCTGTGGAGGCTCATTTTACCTTTTTAAAAAGATGATTTGAACCTCAACTTGGTAAAAGCGGACAAAGTTATCACGTTTAGGTTCAAATCACCTTTTTAATGCATGGATCTTCATATTCTAAAAAGATGATTTGAACCTTCTTACCCTCATGTAGAATTTGGAGGCTCAAATCACCTTTTTAATTTTGACTCGGTAAGGCTCATTTTAGTGCTAAAATTGAAGGTTAGGGTTCAAGGAACAAATTTCATTTGAGTGTGTTAAGATTCGGCTATCAAGATATCGATTTATAAAGAACAATAGGGACAAATTTCTTATTTATTTCAAGTTGAACTTGTTCGGGATAAGCGTCATATTTTTAAATTAGCACTACATATAATCGGTTATCAAAAAGTTTGAAAACTATCTTTTGTTGCTCACCTGAGTTAATGCTTGCAAGTACTGAGAGTCTCGATTTGTACTTAACTGTCAAAATTAATGGAATGATTCCTGGTTTTTAAATTCTGTTCCGTGAAAAATCAAATATTTGACCAGATGGTGAATATACATCTTATTATCGAATAACGATAATGAACTACATGTGATCTGTTTTATTAAACTTAGATGTTTGATTTAAATAAATATCGTTTTTTGTTTTCTCTCATACTATTGCACAACATAAAATTTCCATTAGAACGAGTACCCACAACCTCTACTTATTTTTAATAAAAAAAAAAAAATATTCATTTCGCGCACTCTTCCAGATCTGCCTTAACATACTGCAATTTTTTAAATATTTGAGTTACGAATTCGCGGATAAGGACCATTTTTGTAGGAAATCAAATTTTTTTGGAGGTAGTATCTCTAAAAAAAGTAAAAAATATTTATTTTCGTAGATTTTATTGTTTTGATGTGAGTATTAAGTTCAAAGAAGGAATTAAATATTTTTCAAAGTTATTTATTCAAGCAATTTTGAGAAAAAATATAAAATGTAAAAAAGGTGGAGCCACGCCCATTACGCGACCGACGAGGTGTTAATTAAAGGGTCAAAGACTGAACTATCGCTATAAATTTCTCTGTGTATATGACATTTTTTATAGAAAATTCAATTTTTAATAAAAAAGTTTCAGGCTGCGAGCACGTAAATTCAAAATAGAAAAATTTATAGCCTTTTATTTGGAATTTTTAAAATTTGATGAACTTGATAGATTTTCATAAAAATAATCAACTTATAATTCTGATGATTATAACTAATATTTATTTATTTTTGCTGACTTATAATAACAATTAAAATTCATCAATTATTTTTGACTCAAATTTTAGTTGAAAAAATTAATTATGATTTCTTTTAGTGTTTGGCTGTAGTTAGATTGGTGCATATTGTAGGTCCCTGTTGACGAGGACTATAATATGAATGTATAAAGATAAAGTTAAAATTCGTTATAAAAAAAAATGTATATATATTATTTCTTACCTACGATTCCATTCTAATTATCATATGATCGTCTGTTTTTCTCCTGATAAAGAAAAAATAAAATTTAACATACAATAGTTATTGACGTAACTAATAGGGTAAGTTATTCATAATATGTCAGCGCGATGAGGTTAGCACAAGTCGTAGACACGAGCGAAGCGAGTGCATACTGCGCACCGGAGACGAGAGCTAACACTTTGCGGACGACGGTTATGGCTTAACCTATATGTTACGCCCATAATTTTATTCAACTCATGTGCGCTATTTACGTTTTATTAATTGCCTAAAAAGCGAAGTCTAAATTATAGGGATGTAGATTTGATTCAACAGAAATTCAAATTAAATACGGTAGACTCTAGTTTAAGTTACATCGGACGCTCTACTCGATCTCACGTCAATTTCATTTTTTCCTGTAAGTAAGAGTATAGACAGAAACATTGCTTATAACCACACGGAAAAAAATAATCGGTAGCCGCTGCTGATTATTTTTCAGTAACTGTTACCGATTATTTCGGTTTTACTGACGAATTTCAGTGGACATCAAAAAACTATTTTTGAGGGATGTTACACGGGATATGTCTACGAGCGTGTATGTGTGCGCGTGTGTGTCCATGCGTGTGTGCACGTATGCGAGCGCGGGTCGTCCGTACGTGCGCGAGTGCACGTGTGTGTTCCCCTGTGTACGCGTGTGTGTATGAGTGTGTGTGTGTGTGTGTGTGTGTGTGTACGTAACAGCTACCGAAAATTAATTGGTAGCGGCTACCGAAAAATAATCGGTAGCGGCTACCAATCGCCAATCGGTAGCGGCTACCTATCGCCAATCGGTAGCTGCTACCGATTATTTTTTTCTGTGCAGAGTGTACTTTAAGTCAAAGTTTCAACTTAACGATAAAAACATTCGGCATCACGATCTTGGCTGCTCAATGGGTAACAACAGGGAGTTGTAATTACCCAATATTCAGTTTTCAGTTAGAGCCCGAAAGACAGTTACGTTTATATTTATTACGTCACAATGACCGAGATCAGGAGACACGGTAGTGTCTCGCGCCAAGTACACGTTCAAACACAACCATATGTGTGAAGTGTCATGGCGCGAGCCTGCCGTGTATCTATACCGGAGACATACTGGTTTTTGGCTCTTTTTAGCTCTCATTTTTAAAAACTTTTTTAAAACAATAAATTTTTAGAAAATTCCTTCTCTATTCGAAAGATCATTGATTGTTCGTCTTAAAACTATAAAATTTTATTCATTTTAGTTATGAGAATAATTTAAATAATGAAATTAGGCCAGCATATACTATAGCACCCCCAAAACACACAATTTTATAAATTTTTTCGTGCAAAAAGGGCACTGCCAGAGAATAAAAAGTTACAAGAAATGCCATGATTCAGTAAAACATTGAAATTTTTTTATAGCTATGATTCATTTATTCACCACCAGCGGTGCTTCAGTCTGTATTTTTTACTATAGTTTCATGAGTTAAATTCAAATTCTGATATAAAATTTCAAACAATCCGTAATTTTAAATTATTATCGATATCATATCAGGAGATGACGATCAATGATCTAAATAAACATTAATAAATCCTTGTTAATTTTCTTAATATCTAAGATGAATTTTTTTTTTTATTCATTTGACATTCATTCAGAGTTTACTTGTATTTTTTTAATGTTTCCCGACTTTGCATACATGTATATCACAAAAATATTATTTGTAGGTTGCTAAAATTTTTGTTTCTTATTTTTTCAAGTTCTATCTATCTATCCTGATAGCCACAGCTTTCTCAGTAAGGTCTGCCGTGAAACACTTTCGGCTAACTTAACGAAAAAGTTTCTGGCAAGCTTGGCTCTCCAACACTTTACTTTAAGTTACCTTTAGAATTACGGCAGTAGCAGGCAGTAGCTTGTAGTTAAATTACGGTTAGGACGGCTATCAGGGTTAGTTAAATCCGCTAGGTGGTATCAAAATCGTGTAATTTAGAGCGATGACGGATACAGATGTTGTAATTGGCCGTCTTTGGCCGAACTAAGTCCTGATTTATAAAATCCCCTAATGGCCACTTTAGCTCAAAATTGACTGTAATTTGACATTAAAATTGCCTGAAATTTGCTGCCCGATAGCAAAAGTTAGAGAAAAAGATTTACAGGGAATTTTTGCTTTATCGTTTTTACTATTTCAGAAGGTAATTTTTACTATTTCAGAAGGTAAGCAAATTTATACATAAAAATATCTACAATTTGACGCTAAGACAATGCTTAATAATTTTTCAAGTTCAAATTAACAATAAATTGACATACAATTTGCCTGAAAATTGTCGACAACTTTTTTCTAGTTAACTTTTGAAGGGAATTTGCATTCTTATTCGGGTAGTAAATTTACGTGCAATGTAGAGGAAGTTGCATACAAATTGTCGTAAAAAACGGAAAAGTCCGAAGTTAACGGAGATTTGACGAAAAATTTTAGGAAACTTTTGTAAGTAAAGTTTTGCCAAAGCAAACTGTGCTATTAGGGTCAGTAAGATTTAGTATAGTAAATATAGTAGTAAATATCCTTATAGCCACTTTAGCTTGAAATTGACGGTAATTTGAAAATAAAATTACTAAAGTTTGCTGTCGGAATTTTCCGACAAATTGACAGCAAAACTAGAATAAAAGTTTCCTTGAATTTTTCGTCAAATATCTGTCAACTTTAGGCTTTTTTGTTACTGACGACAGCTTGTACACTCGTTGTCATTAATGCCTGGCCCCCTGTGTGGTAAAGATTCTATCTATAGTTTGGGGGACCAGGCATTAATGACAACGAGTGTATACAAGCTATTGATGTTTTTCAAGTTCACTAATTGATTGACAGGTGGAGGCACTTGAGACCATTGAGGACGTAACCGTTTCCTTGAATTTTTTATCAAATATCCGTCAACTTCGGGCTTTTGAGTTTTTGACGACAATTAATATACAACTTTTGAAGTGAATTTGCTTTGCATTCCAATTTGGTTAGTAAATTTACGTCAAATTGTATAGCAAGTTGTATACACATTTTCGTGCTGCGTCAAGATTTCTAATCTTAGTGGTAACCCAGGAAACCAGTTTCGGCTAAGAAATAGAAATTGAAATGAAACTTTTAACATCTTAATGAAGTAGAGTATATATAAAAAGTATTTAGTTCAACTTGTTAGCTCTCTTATACGTAAAATAGCTTATAAATTTGACGGAAAATAAAAACTGATATATGACTTCAAGTTTATATGTAATTTTATTTGTGAGAGAGCAAAAAGTTGAAATTAAATTTTTTATGGGTACTAGACGTCACCGAGATGTCAAATCTTTTCTTTAAATTTTCGAGTTAAAACCCTGATAGCCACCCTAACAGTAAATTAACTACAATTAAGCACAGTTTGCTTTAGCAAAAGTTTACTTACAAAAGCTTCCTTGAATTTTTCGTCAAATCTCCGTCAACTTCAGACTTTTCCGTTTTTTACAACAATTCGTATGCAACTTCCTCTACAATTTCACGTAAATTTACTACTTGAATTGGACAGTTAATTCACTTCAAAAGTCGACTAGAAAAAAGTTATCAATTTTCAGACAAATTTTATGTCAATTTATTGTTAATTTGACCTGAAAAATTGTTGTATTTTTTTACCGTCAAATTGTTGACATTTTTATATATAAATTTGCTTACCTTATGAAATGGTAAGAATGAAAATTATACCGACTTTCTTTTTCTAGTAAATCACCGAATATTATGAAATAGGTCCATCATTATATTTAAAACGAAGGACGCGAGGTTATTTAATTAATCATTATAGATATAATATTGCTAATCAACCAGAAAATTATTTTTATTCATTGTTGTTATTATTTCAACCATGGCGAGATATAGAAGATTTGAAAAATGGATTTGAAACTTACGCTGAATCATTTAGATATGAACAACATATACTCGAACAAGCTAAAGAATACCATGAATACACTGAAGATTTTCAAAAAGGTTTAGATTATATAAAAAACCTAATTGAAAATAAATGTAAGGATGACAATGATGATGAAGATTCAAAAAGTAAATCAGCAGATTGTAATGCTGCTGAATTTAATTTAATAGCTAAAGAATTAGATGATGTAGCAAAAAAACAAGATAATAATTGTACTTTAACCGACATGATCAATAACATGAACGTTGATCAGACTAAAGTTTTTCAAAAAATTAAAAATAAGGTATTGTCTAACGATACAAAAATTAGATTGTATGTTAGTGGAGAAGGAGGTACCGGAAAAAGTTTTCTGATAAATGTAATTAAACGTTGGATGAAAGAAGAAATGAATCAAGATATTATTGTAACTGCTCCAACCGGTATTGCAGCTTTTAATATCAATGGCCTCACTGTACATCGAGTATTTCAATTGCCAGTTGAACACGGTTTTACACCGTCTTATAAACAACTATCAGACAATGCATTAAAAATATTACGCGATCAGTTAAAAGACGTTACATTATTTATCATTGATGAAATATCAATGATTTCTAATATAACTTTAATATACATAAATTTGAGGTTAATAGAAATTTTCAATGTTGATGACTGGTTTGGAGGAAGACATATGGTTGTTTTCGGAGACTTACTCCAACTTCCTCCTGTACATGAAGACCCGAGTTATATGACACTATCGTCAGCAGATGCGCAAAAGTATATTGGGTCGTTAACATCTGTGAATTTATGGAGTGAGTTATTTAGCTATGAAGAACTAACCATTAATATGCGACAAAAAACTGATAAAATTTACGGTGAATTACTCTCTAGAGTGCGAGTTGGCTCAATGACAGTTGACGATATCAAATTATTAGAACAAAGAAAAATTACAATTGATTCTTCATTGTCATACCATGATAGATTGCAAGAAGTATGTAATTATATTGAAAAATTACCGTCAGATACAGTTTGCTTGGTACCCACTTGTAAACAGTGTGATTTAATAAATTCGGTAATGACGAATAAAATTTCTTCTGAAGAAATTATACTTAAGGCTCATGATAATATCGATTGTCCTAAATCATTAAAAAAGAAAGCATGTGACACTTTGATTAAAATAGAAGAAGATGCTAGTCGATCAGCTGGACTTGCTGGAACAATTATAATTAAAATTGGTGCAAAAGTTATGCTTCGACGAAATATTGATGTCACGCTTGGTCTAGTTAATGGTGCCATTGGTACAGTTATATCAATCTCAAAATCCATAGATGGCAGTAAGATACAAGGTGTTAATGTAGATTTCGGTTCAGGTAAAGTAAACACTATTGAGAGGGCAAAAGTTAAATTTCAATTACTGGAAAGAGCTTTTGTCATAAGAGAACAGTTTCCATTGTGTTTAAGTTATGCAGTTATTATCCATAAGAGTCAAGGTTTAAGCCTCAAAAATGCTATTATTGAAGCAGGCAATAGTATTTTTAATGTTGGTCAAATATATGTAGCTCTTTCTCGGGTTACAGAACTTGAAGGATTACATTTAATCAATTCCGATCCTCATTCAGTTAAAGCTAACCTTTTAGCAATCGAAGAATTCAATCGCTTACGAAAAATTTATAGATCTGACCTTCCTCCCATTCCAGTTTCTAGTATACGCTGGCATAAAATTTGGGATTTAATTTGGGCCGTTGATGAAAATTCTGTTGAAATTGTAACAAAAACTTTAAAAAAATCATGTGAAAAGTTATTGGTATTTCGAGGTATCGAAAATTCTGATTTCATTTCTAGTGGTTTAAATTCAGTCATACAGTGTATCTTTAATAATACAATACTCAGAACGGCGTTGAATCATGATCCAAAAAATCAGTTCAATAACGAAAACTTAAATAATTTATTTAATGTATACAATAGTCACGAAAATGTTTTAAAATCTAGTGACATAAAAAAGTCTATGTCCAAACATATGTGTCCTAATACAGAGGCTGATCCTGTAGCAATATTCTCTACAATATGTAATGATAATCATGATATTAGAAATTTAGTACGATTTGAGCAAGTATGTATGGATCGATGTAAAAAATGTAATTACACTAATTCAAACAAAATACTAGAAGATATTATGTGTATTTCGATAACCGATGAGAAAAAAATATACAATTTACCAGAATTATTCAGTTCATCCTTCGGTCATTGGTTTGATACTTTGAAAATTTGTAACAATTGCAAAGAGATTGAAGAAACACACACAAAAATTTTATTACATACCTTGCAATCGGTAGTAGTAGTGAAGTTAGATTTATCTTTAGTAAAAAATAACGCTATGATTCAGAAGAAAGGATATATAAAATTTGTACCACAGGCCAAAATATCATTGTGTAATAAGACATATAATGTCGTAAGTGCAATGTTTTACTCTGAAGAAAATAATAATTGCACTCATTATGTTGCTATGATTAAGGATACTTCAAAATGGGTCAAAATAGATGATACGAATGTGCAATCAGTTCGATGGCCCACTAATGCTAAGAATGCTTACATATTATTCCTACAAGAAAGTAGAAAAAAATAATCAAGTAACTCAGCAACTAGATAGATGCTTGGTTAAAAAATAATAATTAACAGTTGGAAAATCGATTTCTTGTGTTTCTCATTTCAAATTATCAGTATAACGATGGAAAAATGAGCCCAATTACTTACGTACGACAAATATTAGGATTTTAGAAGATATTAATACGTACTTTTGTTCACATTGGTATATAAATTATGTGATTAGATTATTTTGTTTAATTTTATAATTTTGATTACTGTTCATAAATAAATAAGTACTTCATGTTCCCAAAATATTGCTTATCATTATTTTCATCACAATTATATATATATATATATATATATATATATATATATATATATATATATATATATATATATATATATATATAAGTGCTGTTATGCTGTCAATATATGACTGACTGACTCTAGTCGCCTTTCTATAAAACAAGGGAAGAAGGAATTTGTTTTTTTAATTATTCAAATATTTTAAAAGATCAGTTTCACATTCATTACAATATATATATATATATATATATATATATATATATATATATATATATATATATATATATTATCCATTGAGATTCAGAAAAAAAAGCATTCCATTGGCTCAGAGGGGAGGGAGGATACGTAGTTAGCACCATATGCTAGTTGTAATAGCTAGAAGGTGCTGGGAGGTAAAACTACTAAGCCATTTGATGTTTTAAATTACTAACAGAAAAGTCCGACGTTAATGTATATATTTGACGTTAACTTTAAAGGAAACTGTCGTTAAGCAACTGCAGCTCTTTGTCTTATAAAAATTGATCAATCAGGCTATAATATCTAGCAGTACAAAATTACTACAATTGTTACCAAACAATTTTATTGTTTTCTAACAAATTCATACTATAAACAATATAGGCTCACGTGTCGTAAACTAGAAGTCGATTTCTAATAGTGTATATTAAAATCATTAACAATCAACACGACAAAAAAAAGACAAATCCTACCAAAAACAGATTCTCTGTATAAAATCGCGCCAAGTACACCGTTTAAAATTTTTTACAATCAAGAAAAGATTTTTTTTACAAAAAAAATGAATCAAATCGAAAAAATACCAAGTACCTAATTTAATTCGAAATCATGGAAAATATTTTCATAGAATTGAAAAAAAAAAATTGAAAAAAAAAATTTCAATGTACTTGGTGTGCCTATAAACTGAAAAAAAAAGAATGTCATTCAATTTTATTAAAAAATAATTTATATGCGAAATCAATTCTAGAAATTAATTATGCTTGAATAAATTTAATAACGCACACCAAGTACATTGAAATTTTTTTTTTCAATTCTATGAAAATATTTTCCATGATTTCGAATTATATTAGGTACTTAGTATTTTTCGATTTGATTCATTTTTTTTGTAAAAAAAAATCTTTTTTTAATTGTAAAAAATTTTAAACGTGTACTTGGCGCGATTTTATACAGAGAATCTGTTTTTGGTAGGATAGTAAACATCTTTATTGCGTTTTAACAAATAATTTTTTACCAGTCAGTAAACGGCCATTTAGGGTTCGGATTATAGGCATGATAAAACGTGAATAGCGCGCATGAGTTGAATAAAAAATTCTAAATAATAAAAAACAAAAAATTTTTTAGGCTTACATTGTATTCATCACCTGACATACCAGTGACAGCATTGGGATCGCCCTGTTATAAAAAGAAAATAAATAAATATTTCTTTCTTAATTTATTGCTATAAAAATATCAAATGAAAAACGATGATAGAAAATACAAAGGAAAAAAATTGTGAATGGATGAATATTATAAAATTCAATTCAATTATATTTATTGTCTTTTACTTACGATGTAATTAATTGTATCGTCGGCAAACCCGACCTTAAGCTGATAGAAAAACATTATAATTGATTAACAGTTATTGTAACAAATTAGAGGTGAAAATAATTTATTAAGCTTACACGGAGAAAAATGTCAAGTGAATATGCCTATGCAGCACAGTAATATTTACATTACTCTATAGTTTGTGTCCTGCCGCTCTTATACGAAAAAAACTATAGAGTAATGTAAAATATTACTGTGCTGCATATGCATATTTACTTGACATTTCTCTCCGTGTACCTGAATCGTATCCACCGTATCTCAATCCGAGAGACATAGTCGTGTCCCACGCAAGTGTGAGAGTGCGATCCCGGGAAAAAAAATTTAGATCTATTCAGATCAAATTAGATCTGATGTTTCAGATCTGAACAGATCTGCATTTTGCCCAGATCTGTTTAGATCAAATTAGATCTACTCTGATCAGAATAGATCTGCTTGGATCTGAACAGATCAAGGTAAATAAAAAACACTCTTAGATCCGCTCAGATCAAATTTGTCTAAATTCAGCTATTTAATCTTATAATTATAATATAATGTGAAGAAATATTTCTTTATAATCTGTACAGATCTCATCTGATCAGAGCAGATCTCAACTTTTTTTCCCGAGAAAAAGTTATATTAGCTCAGATCTGGTTTGATCCGTACAGATCCAATTAGATCTATTTATATTTACTTTATAAATTGATCGTTTAATCAATGTTAATCTATTTTGATCTAACTAGATCTACGTTGATCTAACTTGATCTAGATTGATCTGACTTGATTAGATTTGATCTAGGTAGATCTGGACTATTTTTCCCCAAAGAAAAATGTCATATCTGATCAGATCTAGTTTGATCTGAATAGACCAAATCAGATCTACTCGGATCTGGGTTCAGTATCAATTATGATCAAATTTGATCTGAGCTGATCTAATTTGATCAGAACAGATCAAAGTTTTTTTTCCCGGGATAACTTTATCCGTGTGTCTATACCTGGACCAACTATCAATTTTTTGACGTTTAAACTTGGAGATAAAATTATTATGAAAAATCTATTGAATCATGAGTTAAAATGAGCTTGGATACGACATAGAGATGAATAATGCACTTTCAAATGCGACTCTAACCGGATTATTATATGTCCAATACTTAAGAGGTTAACTCCATGGCAACGACTTATGCGGCAAATGTGCACCGAAAAATTATTATTGTTTAAAACATGCTATAACGTCATAGCTTAGCCGGATTAAGTTGGCCAATTGCAGAAATTGAAATAATGACTCTATCAAGAAATCTATATAAAAATCCAGCTTAGATTCCTATGTATGTTCTCAAATACTGCTTTCGGATGGATTCCTAAATGGTTTACCATAGGAATCCAGCAGAGATCCTGATATAGATTCTCACATGGGTTTCTATGGGAATCCACACCATGAATAGTATCTTAGATAACTAGTGCCATCGTGTATAATCTTCGAGTTGAGATCTTAGGAGCACGATCTTTAGGAAGTGTTATCAACCGATGGACAAGAAAATAAATAAACGATTTATGACTTATCACAAGAAAAATAAAATAAAAATATTTTTTTTTAGTTACGCCAATTATGAAACCATATGCAACAGCTGATAGGATTGCAACCAATGTAATTCGGCATGTCAATTTAGAGTTCATGTTTGAAAAATAGATTTTTATGGAATCGATTAGCTGAAACAAAAAATATTGATAAATTAATTTCATATTATCATTGAGAATTGATAACTATTCAGTTCTGACGGATAATTTTTAAAATATCGATTCATATCGATAGGATTAGAGTTTTGGAAAATATCAATTTAGAAATTGGAAAATATAAACTTCATAAATTTATACCTTCTATAAAATTTGAATTAAGGTGTTACGTCCCAGCCTGCTTGTCAGATGGCTCTGTCAATTTTCAAATCTTAAATGATAAGAGACCGACCTGAGAACCGCCAAACCGATATATTTAAATAATAGAATTGTTAATAATAATATATTTTCTTTTAACGTGTACTAATAAGTACGCATCTAAAAATAGTTGAATAGATAAGATATTATTAATATAATATTTATTCATCACTGACGATTTCTCCAAAAGAATGTTGATGAATAAAAATAGATAAGAATGATTGTACGACAAATAATGAATGTCACAAGAATAAAAAAGTGAAATTAGTTTTTCCACGAAAAAGTGAAAACACCGAAAAACATGGTCCGACTGCTGACGCAACAGCATCCGCGTCGAACGATGATAACAAACTCCCACTTTTGGGAATAAGGCCCTAATACCTTATCCCACTTTACTCTGGGGTGTTGGCTCGCGAGACGATATAAAAAGCCGATGCCCAATGCATCCCTCTCTGACTCTTACTCTTACACTCTTAGATTATCACACATCAATCAGAAGTTATAGTAGTGCGGTTTAGTACACTCAAGTAAACTCCCGGTTTAATTAAAATATATTATTCTTTTGACACGAAGTTATTTGTTAAATAGTAATTGTAAAACTCAAGTGTATTTTCAACAATATTCTTCGACTATTCTATTTCATATGAATAAATTAAATATATTTATTCTCTAATAAACGACCAAGTTATTTCGAGCTTTCGAGAACTACCCAAGTACCCGAAGATCTACAGCCACGTCCAATTCAAATAATTCGCGCCGGCAGATCTCAAGCCGACACGACTCCAGGACGTAACAAAGGGATGGGATTGGTCTGAAATTAGAGTTCAAGAAACAAATTTTCTTTATACTTGATCTAGTTACGATCAATAGTTTCTGAGATATCGATCTATGTTATTAAATAGGGGCATATTTCTCATAAATTTCAAGTCGAACTCGTTCGGAATAATAAGTCAGATATATCTTATATTATAATTAAAAAAGATTCATGGAAAATATAATAAATATCTTGTTACTGACCTGTGGATATATTTCCCGTCCGAAGTGTCTCGGCTTGTGTGTAACTGATAGGCAATGACGCGATATCTTGTTTTAAGTCCTGTTCCGTGGAAAAATCAAATATTTAATCAGACGGCTAACAAACATCATGATATTTAATAACACCAATCAAACACGTGTGTATTAATTTTTTAAGCTCAGATATCTCATTTAAATAAATATTGTTTATTTTTCCGCCACCTGTACTCATATTATGATATTTTTAACGAATATAGCAATTGCAATTATAATTATAATAATAATTATAATTCTATAATTATAATAACTATTTTCAAAATAATAATGTTATTAACTATTAATTATAACTCAAATTATAGTTATTAATATTAAAAGTTATTATTATTATTATTATTATTATTATTATTATTATTATTATTATTATTATTATTATTATTATTATTATTATTATTATTATTATTATTATTATTATTATTATTATTATTATTATTATTATTATTATTATTATTATTATCTTTTAAGTTAAATGCTCAAGGGGTTATCCCCAGTAGTCCGACTCTACCGAGGGCCTCACCTAAACGACAAATCGTTACTGCTGCGATGCTTCATCAACAAGATGATCAGCATGCGCAGCAGTCCAAGTTTCGTTGCCTAAATAGACGGAGGGATCCGAAAATGACAGCCTTTTGCATCCTCGATGCCAAAAACTCAACTTGTGATAAACAAATTGGGATTTTAGCCAATGCAGATACAAAAGTCTATTTCATCCCTCCTAGGACGCCAATAATGAGTACGACAAGCTTGACACGGTAGTCTGGGTAAAGTTTGCCAATTTCAAATAGGAGATCCTGATATATTTCGTGTTTGTGCTCCTCTTTAACCGTGATGTTATATTCAGTAGGTGCTGAGAACTCGATGATATAAATGTCACGAGCGGTTTTACCACCAAAGTGGTAAAAATGGAAATTTTTACAACTTTGGGGTCCAAAGTCAGACCTAATTTAACATGGGACTAGAAACTACTTTAATCCCTCAAGTCCGAAATAAGAACTACCTTAGGAAGCTCAATGTTAGCTTTAAATTTTGACTCGGGAACTTTTCAAATATTTGAGTTAAAAATTCGCGGATAGGGATCTTTTTTGTAGGAAATTAAATTTCCTATGAAACAGTATCTTTGAAATGAAAAAAAATTTTTTATCGTAGCTTGAGTTAAAAGGTCAAAGTTTAACTTCTCTATAATTTTAAAAATTTTATTAGGGGAAGGGGGGGCAAAAGGGGGTAGGGTAGGCAAAACGGGGTACCCCCAAAATTTGGTGGAAAAAAAATTTTTATTTTTTCGTCTAATTACTGTATATCCGATATTTTTGAGCATTTTCAACCCTACGCATGATACCTGGGGCAAAATGGACCAGCCCAAAAATCGAAAAAATGATTCTATCAAATTTTTATCGTCAAATTAAAAAAAAATTAAATATATTTCCACATTTTTAAACCTACCCATAACACCTGGGGCAAAATAGACCAGCCGAAAGTTTTGAAAAATGATTCTTTCATATTTTTATCGTCAAATTAAAAAAAAATTAAAATGTTAATTCATTTTTCGGCTGATTTTCTGTAGTTGGGGCAAATTTGGCCACTAAAAATATTCGAAAATAATATTTTATTTTTTAATTGATAAGAATTCAATTGAAAAAAAAAAAAAAAAAAAAAAATTATCATTTTTTGGAGGGGGGCCTCTCTGCCCAACAAAAAAAATTTTTTCTCCCTTCGTATCCACCAATGATGTGAAATGTAATTTTTCTGTATGTATTTTACATAAAAAAAATTTAATTTAATGAAATTTGATCAACTTTCAGAAATTTGTTTTTTTCAACTTTTTTAATGGGTACACCATTTTGCCCGCCAAAAGTAGAAATTTTATTTCTTAACGGCAGCTAAAAATTTTGTCTATTTATCTTGGATATCATTAAAAACAAAAAGATTTGGCGTATTTTAGTCATCGAAAACTTAGTATTTCCATAGGTACCCCCTTTTGCCCCTCCCTCCCCTATAACATATATTCAATTATTAGTCCTCCAACTTAATTTATATTTGGGGTCATTGATTATGAAAATATAATTTTATGATAATAAGAAGAATAGTAATGACATAAATAAATATTGATGCAGCAGCTGGGAGAAGTAAATAATTATGATAGATTATTATTATTCAAAGCCGGTAATTTCCGATGTGTTAGAGGATAAGGAGTAGAAGTAAACTTGAGTCTGACACAAAATTTAGTTTTTTCCCAGAAGAATTTTTTTTTTATTTTCAAAACATCTTACGATACAATAGTAAGGATATCTGATGATATGTCTGTATGAAAAGTAAAACGGGTACAATGGTCATCTTTATTTAGTTGTTTTTTTTAATTAATTTTTTTATTGTTGCAGCTGTTGATACGATCCAGAGTAGCACTGAAATAATAATTTTTAAATAAATATTTGAGAATTCATAAAGCATTTGAGTAAAAAAACAAAAAAAAAAAGTATCACTTCAAATTTCGAGGTTTTCATTTTTTTACTATATCTTTTTTAATTTAGACAGTAAAAAAAAGTCTGTATCTGTATGTAAAGTTGAAATTTGAAAAGTTATACAATTTTTAATAGAAAAATCTAAAAAAATTATTATTTAAAATTTCGCGGTTCTGTTTTTTTGTACCGTCATTTTTAAATCTTATAGTTACAGACTTGCGCTTTGAGACTTTTTTGTGGGAAATTTAATTTCCTTCAAAAAAAGTCCTCGTCTGCAAGTTCGTAAATTTGAACTTGAAAAGTCTTGGTACTTGAAATGATAAAAATTTCAAAACTTTGTCTGCGGTTTTTGAGTTTGTCAATAAAAAGTAGACACTCACTTAATGAACTGCGTTAAGTAACTTGATTAACCGGGTACTGTGAAGGCTAATGGTCCTGAAGTAGGTAAGCAAACATATGGGAGCTTAAATTTAACACAAACGTGACGTGGGCAGCAATCACTACCATGTTCGCACTGAAAGGAGAATTTTATTGTCTTTAAATTTTCAGTTTCAACCAACTTTTTTTTGCGATTCTGAGTTTTGGCCTGTAACTTCTTTTATATCGGAGTTACAGCCTCGCGTTATTTGACTTTATTGTAGTAAATTTATTTTTCTACAAGAAAGGTCCTT
Organism: Microplitis deprimator; assembly: GCA_964016945.1. Taxonomy (NCBI): domain Eukaryota; kingdom Metazoa; phylum Arthropoda; class Insecta; order Hymenoptera; family Braconidae; genus Microplitis; species Microplitis deprimator. The sequence continues at coordinate 368,964 of OZ024713.1, forward strand.
ATCCGCGAGTTCGTTAAGTTAAAATTTCAAAAGTTATGGAAATTAAAATTAAAATATTCAAAAAAAATAATATTTTAAATTTTACATTTCTAGTTTTTGTACCGCAATTTCTTAAATTTAAGAGTTACGAACTTGCGCCATAACGCTTTTTTGTAGAAAAATCAATTTACGATAAATAAGGTCCTTATCCGCGAACTCGTAAAATTGAAATCAAAACAGTCCTGAGGCATGAAATTAAAAAAAAAAATTCTTTCTATATTATGATAACTTACTGGATTGCCTCTACATCCTTCAACTGCATTGGCATAAAGGCAAAAAAATACAAAAATTGATAATAATAAAATTATTTTCGACATTTTGACTTTTAGTCTAAAGAACTAAAAAAAAAATATATATTAAAATAAAATATTAAAAAATTTTTTTTCTACTAGAAGTTCACATAATCTTTACTTACATGTTAAAGAAATTATTAGAGTGATAAGAAGTTGCCGCAAAACTCCGTAATAAATATCTCATGATAATTCGCGATTTTTATCATAAACATTTTTTTTTCCCAAGTTCATAATTTTTATTTCGATATCGACGTCAATAATTATGATAATAGATAATCACATACTGACATAAACATGACCTCGAAGAAAATATAAATAAATCATGAATTGAACAGTCAATAATTAATTTAATTTTTCAAAATTTTTTTTTTCGAATTCGCGGATTTTCGCGGTTTTTTACTGAACGTTATCTCAGAATTTAATTATTGGAATTCGATCATGCAAAGAAAAGTAAATTATAGCAAAAAATCTGTATCAAAATGAAACTAATTACAAAGTTTGATCTTGAAATATTCAAAATTAATAAATTTTGAAAGTTTACTAAAAGAAAATTTTTTTCAGAAATTTCTTGGAAGCTGTTGCAATCACTATATTTTTGAGGTCATCAGATAAATATTTATCGGAGATTTTCTAGTAAAATAATTTGTTTAGAGTATTGGGCCTGAGGTCAAAATGGAAGTTATGCAACCGTGGAATAATAATCGATATCTCATTACTATCATGTCGCCAATAATTACAACAAATAAAACGGGCAGTTTGTAAGCTGACTTGTTTATTACTTCGGTCGTTGCTTAATCAGTAAGTGAATTATTAAAAACTTAACTTCTAAATAAATTTTAATTTACTTTTTTTTTTTTTTTTCAGAATCAAAAAAATCATAATGCCGAAAATAATTCTGCTATTATCAATTTTTGTATTAATCGGCATCTATGCAAGTACAGTTGAAGCATGTGCCGGTAATTGGGTAAGTAATTATTCAGATAATTGGTAATTATTCCATTTGAAATCTGCGAAATATCAATTGTTTTTGCTTTAAACTTTCATAACTTTTTTAATTTCAATTTTATCAACTCGCAGATAAGGACCTTTTTTTTTGGAAATTAAATTTTCCATAAAAATAGACCTGAGCAATTTAACCGAAAGTCTAATATTTATGAAATTACAACCATTTATTTAAAACTCGATAAAAACCATGAAATTTGAATTTTTTTTTCTTACTATAAAGTCTTATAATTTTCCGGGAAAAAAAATTTAGATCTGATCTGATTAAATTAGATCAGCTCAGATCAAATTTTATCATAATTGATACTGAACCCAGATCCGAGTAGATCTGATTTGATCTGTTCAGATCAAACTAGATCTGATCAGATATGACATTTTTCTTTGGGGAAAAATAGTCCAGATCTACCCTGATCAAATCTAATCAAGTCAGATCAACCTAGATCTAGTCAGATCAAAATAGATCAACATTGATTAAACGATCAATTTAAAAAGTAAATATAAATCGATCTAATTGGATCTGTACGGATCAAACCAGATCCGAGCTGATATAACTTTTTCTCGGGAAAAAAAAGTTCAGATCTGTTCTTATCAGATTAGATCTGTACAGATTATAAAGAAATATTTCTTCACATTATATTATAATTATAAGATTAAATAGCTGAATTTAGACAAATTTAATCTGAGCAGATCTAAGAGTGTTTTTTATGAACCTTGATCTGTTCAGATCCAAGCAGATCTATTCTGATCAGAGTAGATCTAATTTGATCTAAACAGATCTGGCCAAAATGCAGATCTGTTCAGATCTGAACCATCAGATCTAATTTGATCTGAATATATCTGAACTTTTTTCCCGGGTTTTTTAATTTCGATTCTACGTATTGCGGACACGAACTTTTTTTGCAGTTAAGAAAATTTTCCATCGAGAGATTCTTTAAAAATCGGTCTTAAATTTTTTTCTGTCCGATAAAAAAAATTTCTAAAATTTTTGTTTTTTTTTTAGTGTCATCCACAACAAGGGTATGGTTGCTGTAAAGGCTATAAATGTAGCTATTATTTGTATCAAGGAAATTGCATAACTGGTAAAGAAGCTGAAAATCTAGGAACAGTTCCTGTGTGATTTAATGAAGACATTAAATAATAATTAAGCATCAACTTCCTTATAAAAGAAAAGAAAATTTATGAAAAATTTAAAGATTAGTATAATTAATTCAATTTAAAAGTGTTTTAATTAAATGAGTTAAAATTATTAAATTCCTGTGGTTAAATTAATTTTAGGAATAAGCAACGAGGAGAAAAAAAAATCCGCACGCGTGCGAGTTCGAGTGTGTGTGTGTGTGTACGTAATTGATACCAAAAAAATCGGTAGTAGCTACCGATTTTTTTTCCGTGTTTATTTAATTTTACTAATCTGCATTATAATTTTCACAAATCGTAAAATTTACAATACTGATTGTAAGAATAAAAAAAAATGGAATTTTCTATTAATAATAGTAATTTTTGGTTTGGATTGTAAATTTTTTTTCGGAAAGTAATTTTTATTTGACGACTATAATTATTAGCTGATTTTGAGCTGCGTTTTTTTCCGTGTACAGATCTTCCACTCCAGTAATTATTGTTCATTCGTACAAGTGATCACACCTTTTGATTATCATGTTTTCCAACATTTATGATTTAATACTCTCAGTAAATAAAATTAAGAAATGCACATGTGATTAAATCAGAGATAAGACTTTTTTTAGATTTCGAAACAACGCATAACATTAATTGCCAAACACTTGAAATCGATGTATTGATGTACCCTAGTAGCATTATCTTTTAGGAAGTTACTTAACGAAGGTCCTTCAGCAAGTTTCTTACAGAATATTCAAGCGAAACTTGAACCAGATGTATTTCATAAGTATACTTGCCAAAGATTTCATCAAGTCTTGCTTAAGATTTTTCGTAAGACTCACAGATATCTGTAGAAACAGCCTACAGCAATTCTTAAGCAAGATACGTATTATATAGCAATGTTGTATATTAGAAACTTTTATAAATTTCTGAATTTAAATTTTATCAACTCGTTGATAAATACTTGCTTCTATAAAAATTTAATTTCCTACAGAAAAGATTTTAAGTATACAAACCATCTGTCGAATATCTATAACAAGTTACAGGTAAACAGGATTTCCACTCATAAAAAAAAGAAATTAAAAAACTACTTGTTGAATAAATTTAAAAGTATTCTAATCAAAGTAGTTGAAATTATTAAATTTTTTTAGTTGAATTAATTTTAAAAATATATGAAAAGGAGAAAAAAAAATTATCCACTGAATTTTATGCACATACAATATATACTCAGTATTTATTTTGAGATACATAGAATATAATCATAAATTCATTTCCAATCTTTATGTTTAAATCAAGTCCGTAACCAATTAAAGATTCCGATTTTGGTCTCCGTCTGTGGTTGGTCGATGATTCGACTCGCCTCCGCAGCCACCGACGCAGCCCTTGAATAAAAATGAATTAAACTAAACCTTCAAGGTATCAAAAATAAAAATCGGTCTGTCAGTTGACCCTGCGGGCCAGCCTCAAAACTTCCCGCCGTTTTCGCGCTCTTTGAGCTCGAAAAATTGTTATGGATAAATTTTCGAGCTCTAAAATACTTTTGTATGCCTTTGTTTTCGAAAAAAAACGTTTTTTACCATTTTTTCTCAAACGATATCTCTCGAACTAATAAACCTATTGAGATGGTTAAGGTGGCAATCGACGCGTTTTATTGAGTTCTACAACTGATCAGACTTTGAAATTTATTTATCGAATCGTTTTTGAGAAATTTCAAAAATACTAAAAAAAATTTTTTTTTTAATTCTTTCGACAACGGTATCTCTTGAAAGAATCAACCGATTTTGATGGTTAAGGTGGCATTCGACGCAGTTTATGAAGCTTCAGAGCCCAGTTGATTTTGGAATCAATCCATCAAGCCCGTAAAAAGTTATCCGAAAAAAACATTTTTGAAAAAAGTTTATTTTTAGAATATCTCCGAACGAGCCCTACCGATCAAGCTCAATTTTTATTAGCTTTTGGATATTGACAAGCCGCGTCGAATGACACCTTGACGATCAAAATCGGTTCATCCGTTCAAAAGTTATAGATATTTACATCCGTACACTCGGACATGATCTTGAATTTAGTCAGAATAGTTTCCTATAACCTCAAAACGTCGACATCTATTGGAATTTCGATTTTCGAAAATCGGGGTGAAACCAATAACTTCCCGAATTTTTTAAAATTTGCAATTTTCTTAGCGGGAAGTTAAAAAATATTATTTTATTCAACTTACTAAGTAGGGAATTACAGCATCGCCAACTTACTGTAAACAAAAATAAATAAATGAAGTGATTAATTAAAAATTTCGTTCAAGAGAAAAAGGGCTTTTAAATATTTTTTAATGCTTACTTCCGGAGTTGTGCTGTCGGGAGTCTATAATAAAAAAAAAATTAATAATTAATTAATAATTCATTGAAGAAAAAAATTAATAAATAAAATGATTAATTGAAAATTTTGTAATTGTCTAGATGTATGGCTCCACCTGTTTTTTAAAAGCAAAAAACCAAAATTAGACCAATGGCCATAAGACCAATTTCAAACGCGAGCATTTGTCGGCGGATTGAAATTACATTTGCTTAATTAGATGTTTATTAAGCGTCAATAAGGTGTAAATGTATACAAAGGTGTAAAAATGCTCAAATTTTGGGTTTTTCTTTGAAATGTTCAGTTCCGTGCTGCATTGCACTATAAGACATATTTTTCATATCATTCTATGTATTGACTCTTAAGTCAACCACAAAAACTTAAGGTATATGCCTATTTGCCATAATGTTTGTAGTTTCGTTCTAAGTACGTTAACGGACTCGTCAGTAAGGCTATGTTAACGCACTCTTGCCTTAGACTACATCTCTTACTAGTACGCGCCGGCGTAAAACAGTGTTGTGGGCTTCAGCCAGACACTATACTAGCAAAGGGAGGCAGATACTATCCAACCTACTTGCAACAAAATGTTGTGTGAGCCGTTGTACACATCAAAAATACTGAAATAACATAAATATACTGATTTTCACTATTACAAGAGTTCAAAAATTATTTGGATCTCTTAGATTGACCTTTCTATCGCCACCGTCCTTCTTACGGTATTATATAAAATTACTTATACTCGGGAAAAAAAATGTAGATCTGTTCTGATCAAATTAGATCAGCTCAGATCAAATTTGATCATAATTGATACTGAACCCAGATCCGAGTAGATCTGATTTGATCTGTTCAGATCAAACTAGATCTGATCAGATATGACATTTTTCTTTGGGGAAAAATAGTCCAGATCTACCCTGATCAAATCTAATCAAGTCAGATCAACCTAGATCTAGTCAGATCAAAATAGATCAACATTGATTAAACGATCAATTTAAAAAGTAAATATAAATCGATCTAATTGGATCTGTACGGATCAAACCAGATCCGAGCTGATATAACTTTTTCTCGGGAAAAAAAAGTTCAGATCTGTTCTTATCAGATTAGATCTGTACAGATTATAAAGAAATATTTCTTCACATTATATTATAATTATAAGATTAAATAGCTGAATTTAGACAAATTTAATCTGAGCAGATCTAAGAGTGTTTTTTATGAACCTTGATCTGTTCAGATCCAAGCAGATCTATTCTGATCAGAGTAGATCTAATTTGATCTAAACAGATCTGGCCAAAATGCAGATCTGTTCAGATCTGAACCATCAGATCTAATTTGATCTGAATATATCTGAACTTTTTTCCCGGGTTTTTTAATTTCGATTCTACGTATTGCGGACACGAACTTTTTTTGCAGTTAAGAAAATTTTCCATCGAGAGATTCTTTAAAAATCGGTCTTAAATTTTTTTCTGTCCGATAAAAAAAATTTCTAAAATTTTTGTTTTTTTTTTAGTGTCATCCACAACAAGGGTATGGTTGCTGTAAAGGCTATAAATGTAGCTATTATTTGTATCAAGGAAATTGCATAACTGGTAAAGAAGCTGAAAATCTAGGAACAGTTCCTGTGTGATTTAATGAAGACATTAAATAATAATTAAGCATCAACTTCCTTATAAAAGAAAAGAAAATTTATGAAAAATTTAAAGATTAGTATAATTAATTCAATTTAAAAGTGTTTTAATTAAATGAGTTAAAATTATTAAATTCCTGTGGTTAAATTAATTTTAGGAATAAGCAACGAGGAGAAAAAAAAATCCGCACGCGTGCGAGTTCGAGTGTGTGTGTGTGTGTACGTAATTGATACCAAAAAAATCGGTAGTAGCTACCGATTTTTTTTCCGTGTTTATTTAATTTTACTAATCTGCATTATAATTTTCACAAATCGTAAAATTTACAATACTGATTGTAAGAATAAAAAAAAATGGAATTTTCTATTAATAATAGTAATTTTTGGTTTGGATTGTAAATTTTTTTTCGGAAAGTAATTTTTATTTGACGACTATAATTATTAGCTGATTTTGAGCTGCGTTTTTTTCCGTGTACAGATCTTCCACTCCAGTAATTATTGTTCATTCGTACAAGTGATCACACCTTTTGATTATCATGTTTTCCAACATTTATGATTTAATACTCTCAGTAAATAAAATTAAGAAATGCACATGTGATTAAATCAGAGATAAGACTTTTTTTAGATTTCGAAACAACGCATAACATTAATTGCCAAACACTTGAAATCGATGTATTGATGTACCCTAGTAGCATTATCTTTTAGGAAGTTACTTAACGAAGGTCCTTCAGCAAGTTTCTTACAGAATATTCAAGCGAAACTTGAACCAGATGTATTTCATAAGTATACTTGCCAAAGATTTCATCAAGTCTTGCTTAAGATTTTTCGTAAGACTCACAGATATCTGTAGAAACAGCCTACAGCAATTCTTAAGCAAGATACGTATTATATAGCAATGTTGTATATTAGAAACTTTTATAAATTTCTGAATTTAAATTTTATCAACTCGTTGATAAATACTTGCTTCTATAAAAATTTAATTTCCTACAGAAAAGATTTTAAGTATACAAACCATCTGTCGAATATCTATAACAAGTTACAGGTAAACAGGATTTCCACTCATAAAAAAAAGAAATTAAAAAACTACTTGTTGAATAAATTTAAAAGTATTCTAATCAAAGTAGTTGAAATTATTAAATTTTTTTAGTTGAATTAATTTTAAAAATATATGAAAAGGAGAAAAAAAAATTATCCACTGAATTTTATGCACATACAATATATACTCAGTATTTATTTTGAGATACATAGAATATAATCATAAATTCATTTCCAATCTTTATGTTTAAATCAAGTCCGTAACCAATTAAAGATTCCGATTTTGGTCTCCGTCTGTGGTTGGTCGATGATTCGACTCGCCTCCGCAGCCACCGACGCAGCCCTTGAATAAAAATGAATTAAACTAAACCTTCAAGGTATCAAAAATAAAAATCGGTCTGTCAGTTGACCCTGCGGGCCAGCCTCAAAACTTCCCGCCGTTTTCGCGCTCTTTGAGCTCGAAAAATTGTTATGGATAAATTTTCGAGCTCTAAAATACTTTTGTATGCCTTTGTTTTCGAAAAAAAACGTTTTTTACCATTTTTTCTCAAACGATATCTCTCGAACTAATAAACCTATTGAGATGGTTAAGGTGGCAATCGACGCGTTTTATTGAGTTCTACAACTGATCAGACTTTGAAATTTATTTATCGAATCGTTTTTGAGAAATTTCAAAAATACTAAAAAAAATTTTTTTTTTAATTCTTTCGACAACGGTATCTCTTGAAAGAATCAACCGATTTTGATGGTTAAGGTGGCATTCGACGCAGTTTATGAAGCTTCAGAGCCCAGTTGATTTTGGAATCAATCCATCAAGCCCGTAAAAAGTTATCCGAAAAAAACATTTTTGAAAAAAGTTTATTTTTAGAATATCTCCGAACGAGCCCTACCGATCAAGCTCAATTTTTATTAGCTTTTGGATATTGACAAGCCGCGTCGAATGACACCTTGACGATCAAAATCGGTTCATCCGTTCAAAAGTTATAGATATTTACATCCGTACACTCGGACATGATCTTGAATTTAGTCAGAATAGTTTCCTATAACCTCAAAACGTCGACATCTATTGGAATTTCGATTTTCGAAAATCGGGGTGAAACCAATAACTTCCCGAATTTTTTAAAATTTGCAATTTTCTTAGCGGGAAGTTAAAAAATATTATTTTATTCAACTTACTAAGTAGGGAATTACAGCATCGCCAACTTACTGTAAACAAAAATAAATAAATGAAGTGATTAATTAAAAATTTCGTTCAAGAGAAAAAGGGCTTTTAAATATTTTTTAATGCTTACTTCCGGAGTTGTGCTGTCGGGAGTCTATAATAAAAAAAAAATTAATAATTAATTAATAATTCATTGAAGAAAAAAATTAATAAATAAAATGATTAATTGAAAATTTTGTAATTGTCTAGATGTATGGCTCCACCTGTTTTTTAAAAGCAAAAAACCAAAATTAGACCAATGGCCATAAGACCAATTTCAAACGCGAGCATTTGTCGGCGGATTGAAATTACATTTGCTTAATTAGATGTTTATTAAGCGTCAATAAGGTGTAAATGTATACAAAGGTGTAAAAATGCTCAAATTTTGGGTTTTTCTTTGAAATGTTCAGTTCCGTGCTGCATTGCACTATAAGACATATTTTTCATATCATTCTATGTATTGACTCTTAAGTCAACCACAAAAACTTAAGGTATATGCCTATTTGCCATAATGTTTGTAGTTTCGTTCTAAGTACGTTAACGGACTCGTCAGTAAGGCTATGTTAACGCACTCTTGCCTTAGACTACATCTCTTACTAGTACGCGCCGGCGTAAAACAGTGTTGTGGGCTTCAGCCAGACACTATACTAGCAAAGGGAGGCAGATACTATCCAACCTACTTGCAACAAAATGTTGTGTGAGCCGTTGTACACATCAAAAATACTGAAATAACATAAATATACTGATTTTCACTATTACAAGAGTTCAAAAATTATTTGGATCTCTTAGATTGACCTTTCTATCGCCACCGTCCTTCTTACGGTATTATATAAAATTACTTATACTCGGGAAAAAAAATGTAGATCTGTTCTGATCAAATTAGATCAGCTCAGATCAAATTTGATCATAATTGATACCCAGATCCGAGTAGATCTGATTTGATCTGTTCAGATCAAACTAGATCTGATCAGATATGACATTTTTCTTTGGGGAAAAATAGTCCAGATCTACCCTGATAAAATCTAATCAAGTCAGATCAAAATAGATCAACATTGATTAAACGATCAATTTATCAAGTAAATATAAATAGATCTAATTGGATCTGTACGGATCAAACCAGATCCGAGCTGATATAACTTTTTCTCGGGAAACAAAGTTCAGAAAACAGCTCTGAGCAGATTAGATCTGTATAGATTATAAAGTAATATTTCTTCACATTATATTATAATTATAAGATTAACTAGCTGAATTTAGACAAATTTGATCTGAGCTGATCTAAGAGTGTTTTTTATTTACCTTGATCTGTTCAGATCCAAGCAGATCTATTCTGATCAGAGTAGGTCTAATTTGATCTAAACAGATCTGGCCAAAATGAAGATCTGTTCAGATCTGGAACATCAGATCTAATTTGATCCGAGTAGATCTAAATTTTTTTTCCCGGGTATTTATTAGAAAAATTTATTTTTGAAAATTTACATAATTTTATGTTATTTTTATCAATTTTGTACACTTTAATTGCAGGGTTCAGATAGATATTTGGGGTTAGAGACAAAAACTCGTACAGAAAATTTAATCCGCCGTGTAGCTGAACACGTGGAAAAAGTTTAATTATAGATCTATGATGTGCAAGCCCTTGGAACTTTGAAAAATGTGTGGAGCCCCTAATATACACATTTACCAAAAATTTCGTTTAAGAGAAAATGGGCTTTTAAATATTTTTTAATGCTTACTCCAGGAGTTCCTGAGGTGTCGGGAGTCTGTAATAAAAAAAAATTGATAATTATATAATAATTTATTGAAGAAAAAAATAAATAAATAAAGTGATTAATTAAAAATTTCGTTTAAGAGAAAATGGGCTTTTAAATATTTTTTAATGCTTACTCCAGGAGTTCCTGGGGTGCCGGGAGTCTGTAATAAAAAAAAATTAATAATTATATAATAATTTATTGAAGAAAAAAATAAATAAATAAAGTGATTAATTAAAAATTTCGTTTAAGAGAGAATGGGCTTTTAAATATTTTTTAATTCTTACTTCCGGACTACTTGTTAAGCTCTCACTTTGTAATAAAAAAAATTAATTATTAATTAATAATTTATTGAAGATAAAAATAAATTTTTAATCGTAGTTTATATATTAAGTGCGATTGTGTATAAGACGCGAGTCGTGACGATTAAATACCAAGCCGCATTTTTTAGGTATCAAATATATGAAATATTTTTTTTCATACTTACGCTATCAGTACCGCTGCCCTGTAATTAAAATAAAACAAATAAATAATTAAAAATTTTATTAAAATGAAAAATAATATTTTTAAAAAAAACTTTTTATACTCACTAAAAATGTGCTTACTAAATTTTGCTGTAATAAAAAACGAAATAAATGAATTATTTTAAGTTTATGACAATAGAATTAATTTTTTAACTTACAATCAGGTCTGCATTGACATTTTCGATGGTTGCCAACAATGTAAGTAATAAAATAAGTGATAAGAATTTAAAATTCATTTTGAAAGGAATTATTTGTAATTATCTGAAATTTATAATTATTAAAATCTATTATTTTTATTGAAAATAATTACGAAGTGGTATTGGACTAAAATTTAAGATTATTATTCAAATTTTTTTTTTATCCATGCAGCGAAAATAAAATTATTTTATTGCGCGATAAATTTTTTTCGCAAACAAATCATCACTTTCTGTATAAATTTATGTCAATGGAATCGAAGCCAATAATATGAATTATGTTTAATTTTTCCAATTATTGAAAATTTTTAATTTATTTTTAGATCAATTTTGACCCAGAATTAAGATTTTTTCATTGATAAATAAAACTCAATAAACAATAAGTTATTATGCGAAATGTAAAAAATAATTACTTAGGTGAGAGAAGGGTCAAAATGCTAAGAATCTCAGCTTGATACTAAGTGTCATCAGCGAAAAAATCCCGGGTATATATATTTAGTGTTATCAGTGAATTCGTCACGAAAATAACATGTTTGGTCAAGGGGTCAGTGAACTCAAATGATTTATTGGCGAAAATCAATTGAATCAAGATGACATATTGAGTTTATATTTATTTGAAATTCTATACAGATGTTCCACTCCAGTAATTATTGTTCAATCATTCACTTGCGTTAATGATATTGCGACATATTAATTACTAAAAATAACACTTTCTTTATAACAAGTGATCACACCTTCTAATTAATGCGTTTTCAAATTTTATGATTCATTGCTCTCAGTGAATAAGATTAAGAAATACACATATGCTCAAATCGGAGATAAGACTTTTTGAGATTTTGAAACCACCCATGAAATTGATCACTAATCAGTAGAAATCGATACGTTTTTATCTATATCGATTAGGGTAGATTTAAGGGAAATCAAAAACTGAAGAGGGAAAACTCTATTGAAGACCCTGAGGTCCCTTAATAGCCCTATATAAGGGCGGAAAAGTCGCTGAGAAAGGAGTTCTGCTGGAGTGGAACCTAGGTAAAGACCCGACTTAGCTCCGGCTGTACAAGTCGTTTAAGTTCTCTTCCGGTACTCTCGAGGATACGATCTGGCTGTGTAGCCGACGTATTAAGCGATTTCTGGTGGTTCAGCCAATCGTGCTCACGAAGTGTACGTGTTATAAGTATATGGTAATTAGTAAATTTTTAAGATCGATTGAATCCGACGTCGTCCAGGAAGTAGGCTGCTGTCCCGGAGAGTCGGAGGTAATTTTCCTAAAGGATAATTTCTACCAGGCTGTTGGCGGGTCACCGCTCCTGGGAAGTGTGTGTTAACCCCGAGAGTTGGCTGGGCGCAACTCTAGTTAAATTGTGATAACGTGGGTGTGTGTTTACCGGTTAACTTAGTACGTTGAGAGTCCAGGGAACTTACACGATGATTTTATTAATTTATTAAGAGGCATTACCCGACTAGAAATTTTTAGGTACACCCACTTGGGAACCAATTGGGTTGCCCAATGGGGACCCTACATTGGGATGTAACGCAGAAACATACTTGGGTCCCGATCGGGCAATCCCTATAGGTTCCCAATTGGGTAAGACCAACGTATTCCCAAACAGACGATCCTTATTCAAAAAAATATTAAATTTCAAAAAAAAAATAAAATAATTTTAATTAGGTCTGAAATGTAATCTATTGTATTAGAAGCGATACTTAGAGGCATTATAAATGATTTTGAATGATGAAAAAATCCCGATTACTGTTGGGCTCGAACCTGCATCCTTCAGATCCAGTCTTTGACGCTATCCACTGCGCCGACCTACGTATACGATCGCGAGAGTGTAAATAGTATATTTATCATAATACCAAAGAATAACTTGAAGAAATTAAAAGTCCGTGATGCAATAATCTACGTACTCTTTGTATAAATATATTATTATTTTGTACTTTGTTTAATTTTTAGCCAGTAAACAACATTCTAATTAAAAATAATTAAAAAATTTTACGGTCGATGGATTACCAAATTAAAACCTCCGGGTACTTCAAGTAAATCAAGTAAAATTAATTTAATCAAAATTGTAATCAATCAAAATCATTCTAGAAAAAATAGAAAACAGAGAAGGTAGGGACACAAAACAGAATATCCTGTTCAGAAGAAGTGAAAATAATTTGATTTGAAAATTAAATAAATTTAATAAAATGAAATTGCTTATAAACAATTTGGATAAATAAAAAAGTAATTTTAACATAAATATTCTATACGAGCGTAAAAAAACAAATTTGTTTTATTATTAAATTTTCGAAAAAAAAAATTTTTCAATAACAAATTTTGAGCATTTCAGATTGTATATAAATCATCAAAGTTATTAAAATAATAATAATTTTTGTATTGGGCTACCCCAACAAGTTCCCAACTGGATCCCAATGTGGCAAAACCAATAAAACTTAGTTATTTTTACATTGGGCTATCCCAATGAGTTTCCAATTCGGTCCCACTCAGGAAAAACTGATGTTGGGTAGGTAATTTTTGCATTGGGATATCCCAATAAGTTCCCGATCGGGTTCCGACTGGGATAGACCTACTGAGCATGCCACAGCGATTCCCAATTGGGACCCAATATATGTATTGGGACAATTTCTAGTCGGGTAAGTGAATTGTGATTGACTAATAAAGTGTAACAGAGGTATAATTGAGCGTTATCATTAAACTTCCTTGTCCCAGACGACTTCTTTTACTAGGCCTATCATAGCTTTAAGTCTAGCCAAACATCCGGTTCTGGAAGCCGTGATAATAATTCCAGTGGCGCCCATAAGATCTTCTTGTGGGGTGCTTTAAGGTGATCGAGTCTTATCTGATATTTTTTAACGATCGCATTTTTCAAGTGGATTTTTTTCACATAAGTTCAGATACCGACAATCGCCGACATAACGCTCTTACTATATTCTTTCGGATTCTATATCCAATTTCCGATACAGAAATCTAGTATTGTTTTCCATATGTTACGTCCAGACAGACATAACATACGACAGTCCCTTAATTTCGAGTCAAGATACTTAAGTCTTTTACTAAGGTAATGGGGACCAAGTTATTCGGTGCTGAGCATGGATATGGGTCAGGAATATGTATACTTTTCTTAATGTTAAAATAAAAATGTCAGGACTTACGGATATAACCAACCCGCACTACGCTCGTGATCGCGAGTTCCGAACCGGAGGGATAATTGCCGTTTTTATGGGTATAATCGGAATTGCTGAACAAGGCCCCGTCTTCAAGAAAAATGGCCAATAATTAAACACCGGATTTAATAATCAAACGACTCTATGAACGAGTTAGAATCTTCTTTATTCTTTGAATAAAAAAAGGAAAATTCGCGACTTGGAATTAAGCCGCACCTTAATTCGTTGGAAAGATGTTAAACGATTAGACTGGATGTTCAAGACTGAGTAAAAGAGTTTAAATAATTATTAGAATTTCCAGTTTTACTTGACGGTGGTAGGACGATTAGATCGATATTAAGAAATATCAAAAAGGCAAAAGACGCAGGTTGACTTAACTCGGCGGCAAGCGACGATGGTAAGCGGCGGCCAGCTGCCAGCGGCACAATAGAGACGACTTGTTCCTTATATATTCTCGCGGATTTTGGTAATTACGGGGGCTAATGGAGGAAGAAGTGAATTACAAGCGTACCCAGATAGCATCCAAATCAGAAAGATTTCTTAAAGATGTCTTTCCAAAGACTTTCTTAAGAACTCCGAATATGTCGTCTTAAAGACCTCATTTTTCGGAACTCTTAATTAAGAAGTCTTTAAGAAGTTTTTTTTTTAATTCTATAAGACATCATAGATATGAGCTCTTTAAGAGGTATTTGTTTTGACTTCCCAAGACATCAGGAATATGAGCTTTTTAAGAGTTCTTCTTTTCTGACTTCGTAAGACATCAAGAATATGAGCTCTTGAACAGGTCTTTTTTCTGATTTTGTAAGTCGTCAAAATATCGGACTTAGAAAAAATTTTTTCATATTATTTAAAAATTTTAAAAATGATAACAAAATAAAAATAATCGCATTCGAGTGAACTCATTTCGCTATATATTCATTTTTGTATTTTAAATAGATTATTATAAATAATAAAACGTTCAGTAATTCTACTTATTGACAATTAAATCGATAATTATAAATCGAAAGGTATTTTTTTTAATTTTTGTATATAACAGTCGATATCAAGTTTTTTATCGTTGCTATAAGTCGTTTATAATTTTATGTGAGCATAAGAGCTTATGCAGAAAAAATAAATACATTATCTCATCGGGAGCAGCTAGCCAAGTCAGACCAGGGGACACCACATCATCAATGGAGTTAATCAGCATTAATCATGGCAAATACTTGGATGGGTGACCGCTAGTAAATCTATACTCTTGGCTGCAGGAGACAAGATTTTTTTTTATTTCGAATAGAATATATCTTAATGTAATTGATTCTCTTCAATTTAAGCTTTTTTTTTTAACATTAATTACCATTAAAACTAAAAATGTCTCCTATAAACTATTTTTTTTCTGGAGTCAAAGAGGGTTCTTAATTCTGACTTCTTTAAGAACTCTTTTTTTTGAAGTCAGAAAAAAGAGCTCTTTAAGAACTCTCTCTATGAAGTCCTGATTTACTCTTTAAGTGGCGCATTCGACGTCCTCAAGACGTCTTGGAGACCGCGTTTTGATCAAAATTCTGACGTCTAAATCTTAAATAAGAGTTCTTTAAGAACTGTAAAAGACGACATATTGCTATCTGGGTAAGTGCTCTAGTTTTTCTGGGGAACCAATGCATATTCGGCTTATCGGTGGTTGGATGAACATCATGACTCTTTGATAAGGGAGATAACCACATAGGTCCCTTGAATGAGAGAGTAACCAATCAGAGAATCATGGGTGGTTATTCCCAAAATTGTGATCGTTAGAGAAGGGCGCATCAATATGGTGATCGAGTGAGTGGCGGATCGAAGGTAGAATACAATAGAAGAAGTAGTTGGGCAGTTCCATTGCGAGGGGGAGTTTCCTATTTCGGGACTCGGAACTAGGTATAAGGAGTAGGGGCGTCAAAGTCAGGTGATTACAGATTTGGTGGACAGGTGAGGTAATTAAGACGAAACGTAAAGGGTTGGCTCTTATCGAAGAAGACGTCACGGTTAGTTAGCTAGCGGCTTTATCAAAGACTTTGATAAAGTGAGTTTTATAGGCTGTGGGAGAAGGGAGGTCAAGGGGGTATGGGTAATTAGACTGTTCGACTTTTATTGTCTGATTCCTATACCAGATGCGTTTTTTATATATTTCGGCTACAAAATGAGCTATACGTCTCGATATTGACACAACTGCCAAAAAAACTAGCATTAAAGGCGTTACCACGATTTTATATTCTTTTTATTGAAGAGCAAATTTGATTATGAATTGAGTAAAATTTTTAATAATATTCTACTATACGTATACAAATATATGACAGACGTATGTCTGATGAAAAGCATATATATAAATCATTCCACAAACGCCGCTGGGTAATAGAATCTCTAGGATTTGTCTAAGATTCAGAGAACTCTTCTGGGAAATTGCTGGCACGTAAAAGTAGAGAAAGATAATGTCTCTAAGATTTGTCTAGGATTTTTATAGGATTTGTCTAGGATTCAGAGAACTCTTCTGGGAAATTGCTGGCACATAAAAGTAGGGAAAGATAATGTCTCTAGGATTTCTCTAGGATTTGTCTAGGATTCGGAGAACTCTTCTGGGAAAATGCTGGCACATAAAAGTAAAGAAAGATAATGTCCCGCATGGAAAAATAAATATGTGACAATTATATGCAACGTATATGTCACATATATAACATATATGTGCGCAAAAAAAAATATGTCGAAATTTATATTTTATATAGGTAACATATATTTTTATATACAGGTAGGGGGGGGGGGGGCAAAAGGGGGTAGGGTAGGCAAAACGGGGTACCCCCAAAATTTGGTGAAAAAAAAATTTTTTTTTTTTCGTTTAATTACTGTATATCCGATATTTTTGAGCATTTTCAGCCCTACACATGACACCTGGGGCAAAATGGACCAGCCCAAAAATCGAAAAAATGATTCTATCAAATTTTTATCGTCAAATTAAAAAAAAATTTAATATATTTCCACATTTTTAGACCTACCCATAACACCTGGGGCAAAATGGACCAGCCGAAAGTTTTGAAAAATGATTCTTTCATATTTTTATCGTCAAATTAAAGAAAAATTAAAATGTTCGGCTGATTTTCTGTAGTTGGGGCAAATTTGATAAGAATTCAATTAAAAAAAAAAAAAAAACAAAAAAAAATTATCATTTTTTGGAGGGGGGCCTCTCTGCCCCACAAAAACTATTTTTTCTCCCTTCGTATCCACCAATGATGTGAAATGTAATTTTTCTGTATGTATTTTACATAAAAAAAATTTAATTTAATGAAATTTGATCAACTTTCAGAAATTTTTTTTTTTCAACTTTTTTAATGGGTACCCCATTTTGCCCGCCAAAAGTAGAAATTTTATTTCTTAACGGCAGCTAAAAATTTTGTCTATTTATCTTGGATATCATTAAAAACAAAAAGATTTGGCGTATTTTAGTCATCGAACCCCTATGTGACATATATAATACATATATGTTTGCATATATTTTCCGCATATATATATATTTCCATGTGGGGTATCAAAAAAAATCTATGAACAATTATATAGAAGTCCATAGAAATATACATATAGGAACTTGGATATCTGGATTCTCATGGGAAATCTATATAGAAAATTGTGTACCTATCTTTCCTTATGAAAAAACCATATATGGCTAAAATATATGTAAATATATATATATATATATATATATATTGAGACAAATCGCTTTTTGTCTTCGCGATTTTTACCAGCAGCCACCAGAATCCGCGGGTTGAACCCTGGCTTAGGCTGGCTTCTAACAAAATTTTATTTTACTTAGACAGAGCAGTGGGCTGGGGTTCTTGCAAAGCAAAGACCCGCACTTATTCAAACTCGGCAACGTATATTAAAAACTTATTAACCTACCTCACGGCTTATAACTTATAAATAAATTTCTTATTGATGATTGACTCATCAATTATGACTTAGTTAGTAATATTTTATTATTCTTACTGAGAATCTTACCAGTAAATTAGGACTTAGTTAGGATGAACAGTGATAGATAGAATTAAGGAATTGATCAGAAAAATGTGCAAGTTTATTGCCAATTATAATAAAGTTCAAGTACTTACAATAACGCTTCCGTAAATAATAATATCAGGAATATCCTGGAATACGCTGTATATACAATGACCCTTCACGTGGGATAACGCAATTATAACACTGAATTTATTATTTAATCTTAACAATTCTTTAGTACTGCAAGTATATTGCCGGTAACGTACAGTAATACTAATTGTATTTAAACTCGATTTATAATAATCAATAAGAAATAATGAAATAATATTATCAGTAAAATTGACAGAGTATTAGTAGAAGATATCGTAGCTTAATTAATACAGAATACCTATTGCAATTTGATAGTAATAGAAAAACACGTCTAAACGCTAATTGATCCAGGATCGAAGTCATTGACCGATAATTGAGGGCCTGGGACTCGCCTCTGAACTCTGTCCCCACTTCATCCCTACGGACATGCGTCGACGTGAAAATAAGTCATGTGACCATGGCACTATGACGTACGAAATTCAGACGGCAACGAGACGGAGAAAAACGGGAACCGCAAGGCTGAGGACGACGAAGACAATTCACATTGTCTCAATATATATATATATATATATATAGAGTACCAGACAATATATGCGGCCAACCCGCACGTAAAAACATATATATCCCGGCAAAATAGTATATATTCGGCTTATATCTGTAGTATTGTCGTATGTATGCTATTTCACCGGGATATATTTCCGGATATATATTTTCCCGTTTGGATAAGGCAAGACTTGAATAAATCTTTGACAAGTTTACTTATGAAATACATCTTGTTCAAGTCTCATTTAAATCTTCCGTATGAAAAGGTAGATCTAGTGATTTATCTGGTAAAAATAGTAAATATGCATTGTGACAGTAAAAATCCACATTTTACTTTTTAAAACGTGAATAAATTGATTAAGTCATTTAAATATTTAATCAGTCTGTCAACAAAACTCTTATTATTATTTTTATAGATAAATTACCACTTTATTATCTGTTAAATATAATAAATCAAAGTCACTTTTAATTTATCGAAATAATACATTCTGCTTTCATTAAAATTCATTATTTACTCACTGGCGTTAAGTGTTAATACAAATATTTAATAAAACTTCACACTATTCAGAAAGTTATATGTTACTGATAAACACAACTGCGCTTAAATTATCGATAAGACTTTTTCCCTTCCGAGACCACTCATGAAATTAACATATCGTATATATAAAGATCACCCTGTCAAAAAAATCCAGCATAGATCCCGATATAGATTCTCCCATGGGTTCCTATGGGAATCTATAATGAATTTCCATGTGGATTTTTATCTCGATTTCCTGTAGAAATCTGCACCATGTCAAAATGGGGATCTAAGTACCCTCAGCTTCCTACGTTGATTTTCCATATGGGAATCCAAATATCCATGGTTTCTTACACGGATTCTTATATAAATTTATACTTCTATATTAATTCCTATGGGGTCTCAAATAAACCCATAGTTTCCTATATGGATTCCTATGAGTTCCCATGCACTCCCATACGCCACACTACCGATTGTAGCTCCTAAGTTTATTTATGCTTTTTAAATATTATTCGGTATCAGCCAGGAATTCCAAAGATGTACCTAACTTAGGCAATGACAAAGACTCTTAACAATAGCCAAATTTGACATATCTAACTTTGGCAAGCCTTTTGTCGAGCATCCCAATCCTGGTCTTAGTCACGAATTCCAAAGATACACTGAACTTATGCCCAAGCGAAAACTCCTAATAACAATCAAGTTTGGAAAAGTGTTGGTGTATCATCGGGCACATATGTCCTCACAGTATCAAACTTTTTGGGTAATTTTTACTAAAAATTTCTCTGCGTGTAATCTGTGACGAAATATTCGACCCCTCAAAAAAATTAATCTGCAATATTTTTATTTCATAAAATTCTCCACTCCTCCTCACCCATCCCTGCTTTGTACGGGTCGTTACTCCAATTTCTTTTGATCATAAGTAAATCTCCTTGGCAGTCTCGGAATCTGAAAAAAACTTTTTTTGTTAAACTGTACATATGTGTCTCAATCGTCTTATAATTTATTAAAATATAAAACCTGTAGATAAAAAAAGCCGTCGTCTGTGACAACTCATATGTCGCTAATGAATGTATGTATCTTAATTAATTCTAAATATTAACAGGAGTAAACTGTCCAGTTGGCAAATTCCGCGCTTATGAGTTTATTATTTTTTCAGATGATTTAATTTTAATCGTTAAGTAAAAAATTTTGCACTTGAGTTTAATGACCGTCTGATCAAACATTTTTTTCGTCATACATTCACTGATAAAACTGGATATATATACCGGATATTTCTATCCCCTCGACACTTATTACAAAATTTCTGAAACGATCTTCAGCAATTTGATTATTACCTCACGTAATCACGTAAGTAATTACTTTATTTATAAAATTTTTAATGTTGAATATTTTCAAAATTTATATGAAAATCCAGCATAGATTTCTATGAATGAATTCTCATATAATTTCTACTCTGAAAGTTTTCGAAGTATTTGTAGATTTTCTAATTATTTGTCAGTTTTAAAATAATTCGAGAAATAGGTTCGAATTTTGAGAAAATTTTTTCTGAACTTGTGAGTTGTTATAAGAATTTTTTCATTATTATTTACTAATTATTCGAAAACTTATTCCTTTTTCAATTTGAGTCCAATCCCGAACCTTAATAATCATTAGTATTTTTAATTATTAATTGGGAAAGTTCCCAGTTAATGATTCAAAATTTGAATTTTCCAAGAACGTACTCTTTTATTTGTGAAAATCGATATCTTGGAATTTATTGATCGAAACTAGATCAAACATGAATGAAAATTATTCCTTGAACCCTCACCTTTAATTTGAGCCCAATCCCGAGCCTGACCATCAATTTCCCTAGAAGTTATGAATTTTTTAAGTTCCCGCCTCCAGCTTCAAAAATTAAATTTCCCAAAAATCTTCCTCTACATATGGATCTATTTAGATCGATATCTCGGAAGCTATTGATCGAAACTCCATCAAACATAAATAAAAGTTATTTCTTAAAACCTTCTCTTTAATTTGAGCCTAAGCACGATACGAAATCTCAATTTTTCTGAAAGTTATGAATTTTAAAAGCTCCTATTTCTAGATTCAAAATTCCAATTTCCAAAAAATCAAACCTATTTATAGATATCTCGAAATTATTAATCGGAAGTGTATCAAACAAAAACGAAAATTGTTTAATTTTTTAAACTAATTAAAAGTGTCTCTTGATA
Organism: Microplitis deprimator; assembly: GCA_964016945.1. NCBI lineage: Eukaryota > Metazoa > Arthropoda > Insecta > Hymenoptera > Braconidae > Microplitis > Microplitis deprimator. Next base: position 390,589 of record OZ024713.1, read on the forward strand.
AATAATTAATCTCAATAACTTTTAATTTCAGTTGATCGCCAATTACTTGTTCGAAAATGAACTCAAAACTTTTGTTCCTAGTTTTCTTAGTCGCATCATTATCAATTGTTGCTCACGTCGATGCTACTGGATGTCTACTAGGAAAAATGGTATATATATTTTTTTTATAACTTTATATGTGATAAGTCGCGAGCGTTTTATTTATTTATTTTATTACTTTTACAGACTGATACAATGAAGGGTGTAATGGTAAGTCGGAAAAGTTATTATAAATTTTCTTTATTTTTTTTCCACCATAAATTTGAAATTTATTATTTATTTTATTTTTTTTTACAGTCTTCCGGCTGTCATAAACCCCAACAATCGCATTGCCAATCTGTAAGTCAAAAAAATTATTATAATTTATTTTTTTTTCCATCATAAATTTGAAATTTTTTATTTATTTTATTTCTTTTACAGCCTTACCATCCCAGCCCACCATCATCAACATGCCAACCAAAAGTAAGTCAAAAAATTTATTAAAAGTTATTTATTTTTATTCCACCATAAATTTGAATTTTTTTTTAAATTTTACTTTTTTTACAGTGTACCACCCATCAACCATCGCAAGGCCAATCCGTAAGTCAAAAAAATAATTATAATTTTTTTTTATCATTGCCAATAAATTCAAAATTATTTATCTATTTTATTTTTACAACAGGGTGGTGGCTGTGCCGTTTAATATTGATAAAAAATAATAATCATACTGATCCCGTAAGTAAAAAATAAATAAGTAACAAAAAAATATTTTACCTCAAATAAATTTTACATTTATCGCTATATTTTTTTTTTACCCCAAGGATCAGGCAAGCAGTGGGGGAACTTGGTCGCTTTTTCTTTTACTTCAATCTTTTTCCATCAAAGGAATCTGCCGCTGTTTCAACAAACCGACCCCTGAATGGGATCAGAAAAAAATTATTACCCGATGACGAAATATTAATTCTTATTTGTAACCCGTATTGGAATAATCACTTAATAAACTTTATGAGCATTTAATTTGATGGATATATTTTTTTTCCCTTTTTACTTATTTTTAAATAAAAATTACTGTTAGTTACATAAACTGCCCTATCAAAAAAATCCATGTAGTCAAAGCGTCGGTCTTTCATGCGTAGGGTCCCGAATTCGAATCCCACAATATCCCGAGTCGAAATTTAAAGCGGACATTGAGCCTCCTAAGGTAGTTCTTTTTTCGGGCTTGAGGGATTAAAGTAGATTCTATCCCCATGTTAAAAGGTCTGTTTTTAATAACAATATTTATAATAATTCTATCATTATAATAATTATTTTTAAAATCATAATATTATTTTAGTTGTTTAAGGAATCACGGCTTTCCTGGTCTACTTGATTGACTTCCTAGATTGTATTCATCGCATGAGTGATTGCATGCGGACTAATAATATTAGTACGCACTGTAACATCATACATTGATCGAATAGAATCAAAATCTTGAAAATGTTATTTTTAAAACGGTTTTGCCGATGAATACAATCCAAAATCTAAGAAGTCATTCAAGTAGACCAGGAAAGCCGTGATTCCTTAAACAACTATTATAAACGAATCTGTTAATGTTAAATTTTTCATCACAAACAATTAAGCCGCAGCTATATCCTGACTAGAAATTTTAGTTAGGCAGTGATTAGGCCCGAACAAGGCATGCCGAATTCCAGACTTGCACCAAATCAAGCATCCAAACTAGGTCGAGATCCCGAAAGTATAATGTAGTTGCGAGGCCCTGCCAAATTTGGTTTTCTTCTTAGGCAGCAGTTTTGAAACCATACTTGCTGGTTAAAATTATTTTTGCAGGGCAGTTATCATCAGATGTGCTAATTTAATGTTATTTTAATTTCTAATCGAATTAGAAATTTTTAATTCGAGGGAAAACCTGAAACTTATCAAGAACCGCTATTGTGGGATTCGAACCCGGGACCCTACACGGAAAGAAAATTCTAGCAAAATTTACGATAATAATATCGTAATTTGTCCTATTGATTATTGTAGTGGTGGACTAGACTTTCAAAATCATAATTTTTACGATGTGGCGTTGGAAATTTCATTTAAGAAATAATACTTAAGAAACTTTAAATAAAAGAATAAACTAATAATAATCGTTCGGACGTTGGATTCGAACCCGAGTCTTTGCAGGTACGAAGTGTCCGACGCCTTGGACCACTCGGCCATCGAAGAGCTTACACTTTAACTCATTTTTAAGGTCCACATAAACGTTTTGAATAAACATTCATAAGTCATGAGAGTGCCTCTTGCGGAGGACGCAGTTAATATTTAAAAATTACGATAAATTATCGTAATTTTTAGAGCTTACATCGTATTGTAACAGAGGCAGCACTGTAATATTTATTTTATTCAAAAGAACATGGAAGATAAATATAGGAATAAATATAGTTTTTGAATTGTAATTTTTATTTATTTTTTTTTACGATGTTAAATTGTAATTTTTGAAGTAATTTTTAATCCTAAAATTCTTTGCTAAAATTACGATGTTAAATAGTAAAAAATATAACCCACATAGTAAATTTTGAAATAAGATATTTTAAAATTGACGCTAATAAAAGTCTAGTCCACGATTACGATATTAACATCGTAAATTTTGCTAGAATTTTTTTTCCGTGTACGCTCGAAAGACCATCGCTTTAATTAACTACTACGCTACATTAACGATTGTAGCTCCTAAGTTTATTTATGCTTTTTAAATATTATTCGGTATCAGCCAGGAATTCCAAAGATATACCTAACTTAGGCAATGACAAAGACTCCTAACAATAGCCAAATTTGACATATCTAACTTTGGCAAGCCTTTTGTCGAGCATCCCAATCCTGGTCTTAGTCACGAATTCCAAAGATACACTGAACTTACGCCCAAGCGAAAACTCCTAATAACAACCAAGTTTGGAAAAGTGTTGGTATATCGAGTTTCGATTTTCCTCATAAGGACCGAACAAGGTTCAAATTAGGCTTGTCGTATTTCGGAAAGCCTCATTCGTCCCGAATCGGTATTTCAGCAAGCTGCACTGGAATTCCAGTCGGTGTACTTCGGCAATGCCACAGAGTTTCGTGATCACAATCGAATCTGGAATTTTTTCGGCATGCCAATGTTCGTTTTGCCTCATGAAGATCTGATAAGATACGAATTAGGCTTGCCTTCGTTAGGCAAGTCTAGTTCGGGCCGAACTGATTTTTCGACAAGCCTTACCAAAATTTCTATTCGGGTGGTAAATATACAAATTATTCCTATGCACATTTCCGAGTAGAATTGAAACTTATAGGTGGCCAGTCCGTAGCTAACAGATTTGAGTCATACCTCATCACTGTCTAATAAAATTGGCCAGCCATAACCTCACTATGTAACGCCATCTTAGCCGATGGCTGACTGATCAGAACAAGCCAGTGGATAGATTCAAACATATCCTACTTAATAGCTAGGTTAAAACAATTAGGTAGTGAGTGTGCAACTATAAATAGCTAATCTCTGGCTAAAAAATATGAGCTAATGACAAGATATGAAAAGTAGCCAGTGGTTAGCTAAAAAATATGAGTTCATGATGACGTCAACTTTGGAAAAAAAAAATTTTATTTTTTTTTTATTTTACACTGGCTTTACTTGTCCGTTTTTCAGTTTACAATTCATATTTAGATTTTTTTTTTGAGAGCCTATTATCGAATTAATCGTGATGTCCAGTTAGGCGGTGACGGGAGTTGAACCTGGATCCATGGGATTACGAGTCTCGCGTGATATCCACTGGGCTGCTACAGATGGTTGAAGTCGACTTCTATTCGATGATCCATATATGTTTGATGTCGTGATATTTGTAACTAATAGTGACTAGACAACTATAAAATATTGGTGAGGTGAAATTTATTTTTTAAGCAGCTCCATCTATAACTGATAATTACTGGATATCTGTTAGATACTGGTGAGTTACATTTATATTTTTATGTGGCACCATCTGTAACTAATGTTAACTGGATACCCGCTTACGCGCGAACGTAAACTTGTATTTTATAAAAAATCATATAGAGATTTGGCCGATTTAATATAAAATTATATACAGTAGTAAATATATGTATTCCATATATGTAACTTATATGTTTTTTATATTAAGCTATATTTACCTTTACCTTATAATATATTGTATTGATATATTTCCTTTTATATTCAAAAGATATAAACTTTTTATATTAAATGAAATATATGGTAGCACATAATTTATAGTATATATCGCACCATATATTTTCTTTGTTATATTTACCCGGGAAATGTACATGTACATACATTAATTTCTATAAAGTCTTACATAAATCCATACTTTTCTATACAAATTCCTATGAGTTCCCATGCTATCCCACATGGATTTTTTTGATAGGGCAGTTTATGTAACTAACAGTAATTTTTATTTAAAAATAAGTAAAAAGGGAAAAAAAATATATCCATCAAATTAAATGCTCATAAAGTTTATTAAGTGATTATTCCAATACGGGTTACAAATAAGAATTAATATTTCGTCATCGGGTAATAATTTTTTTCTGATCCCATTCAGGGGTCGGTTTGTTGAAACAGCGGCAGATTCCTTTGATGGAAAAAGATTGAAGTAAAAGAAAAAGCGACCAAGTTCCCCCACTGCTTGCCTGATCCTTGGGGTAAAAAAAAAATATAGCGATAAATGTAAAATTTATTTGAGGTAAAATATTTTTTTGTTACTTATTTATTTTTTACTTACGGGATCAGTATGATTATTATTTTTTATCAATATTAAACGGCACAGCCACCACCCTGTTGTAAAAATAAAATAGATAAATAATTTTGAATTTATTGGCAATGATAAAAAAAAATTATAATTATTTTTTTGACTTACGGATTGGCCTTGCGATGGTTGATGGGTGGTACACTGTAAAAAAAGTAAAATTTAAAAAAAAATTCAAATTTATGGTGGAATAAAACTAAATAACTTTTAATAAATTTTTTGACTTACTTTTGGTTGGCATGTTGTTGGTGGTGGGTTGGGATGGGAAGTCTGTTAAAGAAATAAAATAAATAAAAAATTTCAAATTTATGGTAGACTAAAAATAAATATAAGTTTTAATAAATTTTTTGACTTACTGTTGGTTGGCATGTTGTTGGTGGTGGGTTGGGATGGGAAGTCTGTTAAAGAAATAAAATAAATAAAAAATTTCAAATTTATGGTAGACTAAAAATAAATATAAGTTTTAATAAATTTTTTGACTTACTGTTGGTTGGCATGTTGTTGGTGGTGGGTTGGGATGGGAAGTCTGTTAAAGAAATAAAATAAATAAAAAATTTCAAATTTATGGTAGACTAAAAATAAATATAAGTTTTAATAAATTTTTTGACTTACTGTTGGTTGGCATGTTGTTGGTGGTGGGTTGGGATGGGAAGTCTGTTAAAGAAATAAAATAAATAAAAAATTTCAAATTTATGGTGGACTAAAAATAAATATAAGTTTTAATAAATTTTTTGACTTACTGTTGGTTGGCATGTTGTTGGTGGTGGGTTGGGATGGGAAGTCTGTTAAAGAAATAAAATAAATAAGAAATTTCAAATTTATGGTGGACTAAAAATAAATATAAGTTTTAATAAATTTTTTGACTTACTGTTGGTTTGCATGTTGTTGGTGGTGGGTGGGGATGGGAAGGCTGTTAAAGTAATAAAATAAATAAATAAAACGCTTGCAATTTATCATATATAAAGTTATAAAAAAAAAAATATATATATATATATATCTTACAAAACATGTAGCATCGACATGAGCAACCATTGATAATGATGCGACTAAGAAAACTAGGAACAAAAGTTTTGAGTTCATTTTCGAACAAGTAATTGGCGATCAACTGAAATTAAAAGTTATTGAGATTAATGATATATCAAGAGACATTTTTAATTAGTATGGAAAATTAAAAACTTGATAACTAATTGAAATCGAGAAACGGGCTTGGGCTCACATAAGCGAAAGAATTTTGGGAAAAATTTTTGTTCTTCAATTATTGATTTCCGAGCTACAGTTTTTGAAAAATTTCAAATTTCCTTCAGATGAAATTTTGAAAATTCATAACTTGTAGAAAAATTGAAATTCAGTGTCGTGATCAAGCTTAAATAAAAGTTTGAACCTCCCTTGTAAGAAAAAAAAATATTGACAACTGGACCGGTCTTGGCACACTACTGGGCTACCCAGGCTCGGCCTCCAAAGGTTGGTCCGAGATCTGACCAACGTTCAAGTGACGAGCCTTGGTTTACCAGTCTTGTGCCAAGATTCAGCCACTACTCAAATAACAAGCCTTAGTTCGTCAGTCTTAGGGCAAGGTTCAATCAATACTCATGTGACAAGCTTTAGTTTTCCAGTCTAAATAACAAATGGCACCTAAAAACCTCTGGATTCTATGTATAGCACAACAACCTCGTGGATAAGACATTTGCCTAGCAGCCATGAAGGACCAGGTTCGAGACCCAGCAAATGCAAAAAAAATTAGTTTCATCGATTTACCCGATTTTTCTATTGTACAAATTTATTTCCATATGTTACCATCACGCACATGTCTACCAATATTTTTTTAAGTTTATTTTTAATAAGAGTAGGTGCTTATTTAGCTACAGTCTTGTCACAATACTGGCTCTCGATATTAGGCCAATACTTAGATGCAGTCTTGCCACAATACTGTCACTCAAGCTTGGCTTGATGTCATCATTTCGATGCTTAGACAGACTTGGGCCAAACTTGGATTTCAAGCTTCCCCCAGAGTTAATAAATCTTTCGCCAAGCCTCGGCCAAGCTTGGGCCTATCGTTTTTTCCTATACGGGCTAGCGAAAATTTTCGTTTGTTTGATACACTTCCGATTAATAATTTTTGAGATATCCAACTATATAAATAGGTTTGATTTTTTGGAAATTGGAATTTTAAATCTAGAAATAGGAGCTTTTAAAATTCATAACTTTCAGAAAAATTGAGATTTCGTATCGTGCTTAGGCTCAAATTAAAGAGAAGGTTTTAAGAAATAACTTTTATTTATGTTTGATGGAGTTTCGATCAATAGCTTCCGAGATATCGATCTAAATAGATCCATATGTAGAGGAAGATTTTTGGGAAATTTAATTTTTGAAGCTGGAGGCGGGAACTTAAAAAATTCATAACTTCTAGGGAAATTGATGGTCAGGCTCGGGATTGGGCTCAAATTAAAGGTGAGGGTTCAAGGAATAATTTTCATTCATGTTTGATCTAGTTTCGATCAATAAATTCCAAGATATCGATTTTCACAAATAAAAGAGTACGTTCTTGGAAAATTCAAATTTTGAATCATTAACTGGGAACTTTCCCAATTAATAATTAAAAATACTAATGATTATTAAGGTTCGGGATTGGACTCAAATTGAAAAAGGAATAAGTTTTCGAATAATTAGTAAATAATAATGAAAAAATTCTTATAACAACTCACAAGTTCAGAAAAAATTTTCTCAAAATTCGAACCTATTTCTCGAATTATTTTAAAACTGACAAATAATTAGAAAATCTACAAATACTTCGAAAACTTTCAGAGTAGAAATTATATGAGAATTCATTCATAGAAATCTATGCTGGATTTTCATATAAATTTTGAAAATATTCAACAATTAAAAATTTAATAAATGAAGTAATTACTTACGTGATTACGTGAGGTAATAATCAAATTGCTGAAGATCGTTTCAGAAATTTTGTAATAAGTGTCGAGGGGATAGAAATATCCGGTATATATATCCAGTTTTATCAGTGAATGTATGACGAAAAAAATGTTTGATCAGACGGTCATTAAACTCAAGTGCAAAATTTTTTACTTAACGATTAAAATTAAATCATCTGAATAAATAATAAATTCATAAGCGCGGAATTTGCCAACTGGACAGTTTACTCCAGTTAACATTGTGGATTAATTTAAATATAAATACATTTGTTAGTGACATATGAGTTATCACAGACGATGGCTTCTATTATCTACGGGTTGTATACTTGAATAAATTATAAGGCGATTGAGACCCACATGTGCAGTCAACAAAAAAAGTTTTTTTTTCGATTTCGATACCGTCATGGATATTTACTTATGATCAATAGAAATTGGAGCAACGACCTGTACAAAGCAGGGGCGGGTGAGGGGGGTGAAGAATTTTATGAAATCAAAATATTGCAGATTAATTTTTTTGAATGCGGCGAATATTTCGCAACAGATTGTAAACATCTGAGCAAACACGGCGTCTTCGCGCTTGACGTGAAAAAATAGTATTTCCCGTGGAATTGGAAAATTTAAATATCACAATTTGAATTTCTATGAAACTTTTGAGAAAAAGTTGATAAAATTTAAGTGAAATTTGTTCCTCGAACTCTGAGCTTCAATTTGAGCCCAATAACGTTCCATAATCTTAATTTTCCTAGAAGTTATGAATTTGGACACAGAAAAAAAAGTTAACTTGATTCAAGTAAGATAATATGGACCAAGAATACTAATTCGAAGAATGCCAATTTTTTGCTACAAGAATTTTTTTCTCGGCTCAAAGAGTTTCAGGATTCTTAAATCAAAATTTGTTTATGCTTAGTTCAAAAGTAGGGAAGGGGTGGGGGAGGGCAAAATAGGCCCCTCAAAATTTTCTATACGTCAATAAATTCAGAGGGATAATAAGCTTATCGAAATTTCTTATGTAATGAGGGCTAAAATAGACCACCAAAACTGGTAATTAAATACAGCCCCCATGGAATAAATTTATATGTTGAATATATTGAAAATATATTCAACATATAAATAATCTATAAACGTAATATAACAAAAATATACGTGAAATATAATGAAAATATAAAAGAATATATGCTACATATAAAAAAAATCTAAATAGAATATATCCCGTACAAAAAATGATAGATCTGCGATAGATTGGTGGTAGATCTATCCGAAATCAATAAGAAGCCTACCATCGATCTGTGATAGATCTATGAGAGATTTATGATCAGCTTCTCTGGGGAGACAATTATATTTTTTTAATTTTTAATAAACTGAAAGAATGATAATAATATAAATTAATTTGGATGAAATAATCCGGTAAATTTTTATTTAAGAAATAAGTTTTTTAAAATAACGATCCAATTATTAAACTGTTTGATAAGAGACATAAATCAACTGCGAATCTGATACAACTTTCTGATGGATTAGTTGCAAAGGCATGAGGGCGTATAAAATTTTTCTTTCTCGAATCAGCCAATTTACATCTAGAAAAATTAATATTGAAAATTTTCTTTTTTCATTTTAAGTATTTTTGGAAGTAAAAAAAATTGAACAAAAATTTTCAGAAAAAAAAGGTTTTTCATATTTTTTATAAATCGGTAGATTTTTATTAGGTCGTTTCGCCAACATTTCATTGGTTTTTTTATTTTCATAAATAAGTATAAATACAGATTTTTTTTTTCCACCGGTCTTTAGTAGATCCACCGTAGATCTATGATGGCTTCCCTATAGATCTGCGGTAGATTCTTCACCGATCTTCAGCAATTCTGCCATAGATCTATGATAGCTTTTTGATAGATCTGTGGTATATTCTCAATTGGTCTTTAGTAGATCTACTATAGATCTATGACAGCTTTCCGATAAATCTGTGGTATGTACTCCCCCAATCTTCAGTAGATCTACCGTAGATCTAGAACAGCTTTCTGATAGATCTGTGATATATTCTCAATTTGCTGCCCTCACAAAGTCTCAACGACGATTTGGCACTGGGTTATCATTGATCAACGCAAAAAAGTCCATTTTGGCTTTGACAGTCAATAACTCGGGGCATATTGGTCGTACAGAGAATAAAAGTACGGTTTTGAAAACTGCAAAACATTCTCTATATGACACAATCATTGGCTATTAATGGAAAAAAAATTTTTTAAGCGATAATGTTGATTAAAAAATAGATAAAAATTCGCATATTTAAGAATATTCGGAAATCTTGGTATAATTTTGGATCTAACGATTGAACAAAGAATACCGTCGGTTTTTTTATCAACCTTAAAACGTCCTGAAAAAACTCTGAAAATTTTAAAGCGCTGCGATTTTTCGTTCTTAGTGGTCCGAAGCTTTAAATTTATTGTTTTCGTCAAAAATCACCATAATGAGCAATTCTTTGGTTTTCAATCATTTCTTCAATTTTGAAAAGTTTTTTTTTAGTGACAAGCTTTATTTCTCGAATCAAAAACAGTAACTATGGGAAAATATTGAAAAAAAAATTTTTTTTTTTAATTTTTTTTTTTTTAGAAAATTTATTTTTTCGATATTTTCCTCTTTTATCATCTTCATAATTGATTTTCGTTTTATCAAAATCATATCGATAGATTAGCTGAAGATCGGTGGTGATCATACGGCAGATCTGTTATAGACCCACTGCAGATCTACTAAAGATTGCAGGTATATACACCGCAGATCGATCGGAAAACTATCGTAGATCTATGGTAGATTTGCTAAAGATCGGAGGAGAATCTACCCCATATATATCAGAAAGCTGTCCTAGATCTACGGTAGATCTACTGAAGATTGGGGGAGTATATACCACAGATTTATCGGAAAGCTGTCATAGATCTATAGTAGATCTACTAAAGACCAATTGAGAATATACCACAGATCTATCAAAAAGCTATCATAGATCTATGGAAGAATTGCTGAAGATCGGTGAAGAATCTACCACAGATCTATAGGGAAGCTATCATAGATCTACGGTGGATCTACTAAAGACCGGTGGAAAAAAAAAAATCTGTATTTATACTTATTTATGAAAATAAAAAAACCAATGAAATGTTGGCGAAAACGTCCTAATAAAAATCTACCAATTTATAAAAAATATGAAAAACTTTTTTTTCTGAAAATTTTTGTTTAATTTTTTTTACTTCCAAAAATACTTAAAATGAAAAAAGAAAATTTTCAATATTAATTTTTCTAGATGTAAATTGGCTGATTCGAGAAAGAAAAAATTTTATACGCCCTCATGCCTATGCAACTAATCCATCAGAAAGTTGTATCAGATTCGCAGTTGATTTATGTCTCTTATCAAACAGTTTAATAATTGGATCGTTATTTTAAATAACTTATTCTTTAAATAAAAATTTACCGGATTATTTCATCTAAATTAATTTATATTATTATCATCCTTTCAGTTTATTAAAAATTAAAAAAATATAATTGTCTCCCCAGAGAAGCTGATCATAGATCTATCACAGATCGATGGTAGGCTTCTTATTGATCTCGGATAGATCTACCACCAATCTATCGCAGATCTATCATTTTTTGTATGAGAACTTTCCTTTAAAATGTTAATAGCTATTTTATTTGATCTTTAGGTTTACTAAATAATGCGAAAATAGTAAGAGCACAAGAAATACTTTTTAATTTGTTTTAAATATATCTGTAAAGTACTGGAATACGGAAGAATGAAAAATAAAAAAATCGTACGTTGTAAAATAAGTTACATTTTTAATTCAAAAGATTAGTCTGTTAAGATCATAGTTTGTCAATTATTAATATTTTTTTGAATTTTCGAGTACATTGCTTACTATACACTAACACTAACGTACTGTAGGGTAAACCAATATGGAAAACGTTCTGCGGGCGGAGCTATAAGGCAGTTAAAGTTAGAAATGACATAAAAAAAAGGGTCAAACGGAAGAAAATCAAAGCGGAAGAAAATCGCGAGTCTACTGTATAATTTATTGAAAAAATTAAAGATTATAAAATTACGTTTTAAAGTTGTATCGCAGCAGACTATTAAAATGATTTTTTAAATTATTAAAATACAATTGCTTCATAGTTATTTGCAAATATCACACGTGCAGCTTCTCACAACTTTGTTGTGAATGTCGGCATATGAAACATGGACCCAATTTTTACATTGGCCACATTGAATCCATGTCTCTAAAGATTCTGAGTATAATTTGCCACAAAAAATACAAGCAGTATCATCCACCGATTGTTTTTATTTGCTTTTTCCTTTTCCCTTTCCTTTAATTGTTGTCTTCATTGTCGTTTTAATATCAAATCCGAAATTTTTTAAAGAGCCCACTTTGCCCCTAATTTTAGATTTTTCAATTTTAATGAACGCAGCATAATGAAGTGAAAATAAGTATCAAGGGTCTAAAAAGATATAAACGTGAAAAAAAATTAATAATATTATAATTATTTTCCTTAAAAGACCCACATTGCCCCCCCCCCTATGTTTTTTTCACCCAATAAATCTAACTCTCAAACCATGGAGAATAGAGACATGGAAAAGTAAAAAATCTCAAAATTTAATATAAATTCGACTTCAACCTCAAATAACTTTTGAACAAATAGATTTATCAAAAAATGATAGGTAACTTTTTTTGTAGAGCATTCAATTACCTACAAAATTATTCCTATGACGCATCGTTAGCTACTTATAAAAATCAGAAGACGCAAAAAAAATTTTTTCCATGTTATTCTTATGGAAAATAGAAAAGGGCAATGCCGAACCTCTTAATGTTAATATTAAGAGCTCTAATTTCCACAGGCGTCTTTTTTTATCTAAATATAACTTTTGAACCCGTTTGCGAGAAAAAAAAAACTTTTTTATTTTTTAAATCATCCTAGGAATCACTAATTTTCTAAAAATCCTCTTTCATAAATTTCATTAAATTCTCTCTCTCCAATTTCACCATCCACCCGCCAAAATTTAAAAATTCAAATTCAAATATTCTTCCCGCTTTTTTCTTCTTTACCGCCTGACCTCCAAATAATAATAATAACAACCTGCATTACCCCACGAGTGATTACCTCTCTCATGTCTGTGTGTGTATATTGTCATATATATTTATAAACAATAAAAATCCCTTGGACTAAAAACTTCAAGTTCAAAAAATTCAAAAATCTTCAAATTCGCGCGCTTTTTAAAAAAAAAGTTCTTTTCACATAAAATAAAGTCACTAGTAATTAAAATGGCCTGTAATAAAATACTTAACCTCTTTAGTTCTACAAAGTGCTGCAATGTTTTGCTTACAAGGTAATTTTATAAAAAAAAAAAAGAAGAAAAAAAAAAAATTCAATTTTAAAAATCTAAAATTTTAGAATCTCGCAGATAATTTTCAGGCCGTATAGCCAATCAAGATCACGACGTTTAGAAAAAAAATGGGAGATACCTCCCCGACCTAAACGACCTCTCAACCCGTTCTTCAAGTTCGCGGCTCTCAAGAGGGAAGAAATGGCAAAAGAAAATCCCCAACTCAAACCCCCCGAAATAATGAAAAAATTGAGTGAGAAATTTCGCACTTATGATGGAAATTATAAAAATGAATTGCAGAAAGAGTACATGGAAGAGATGAATGACTACTCGAGACAGATGATCTCGTACGAGAAGTCACTCACTAGCGAGCAAAAAAAAATATTAAAGAGTCTGGCGGAAAAGTGGGCGGAGACGAAGGAAAAGTCAAGAGAGCGGCAGGTAAATTTTACATTTTTTTATTTTCAACAAAAATATTTAACGTTTATTATAATTTATTTTTTTTCAGAGGCTGCAGGACTTGGGAAAGCCGAGAAAACCCCCGCCGGTCATCTCTCTGTTCATTTCTTCGAAAATGGATACGAAGAAAGATGATGATCAATATCAGGTAACTGGGAAAATTTTTCATTCATTTTACAATATATTACTTGCGAACTACGGGAAATTAAGGCTCGTTATTGGGCTTAAATTAGAGCGAAAGGTTCCAGGAACACATTTCCTTTGTTGTTGATCAAATTTCGATCAATAGTTTTCGAGATATCGATCTTTATAGATAGATGCCGATTTTTGGGAAATTCATGATTTGATTCTGGAATTTTAAGAATTCATAATTTTTAAAAAGGGTGGGATAAAATCTCGTCTTTGGTCTCATTTTAAAGCTTAGACTTTGAAGAATAATTTTCATTTGTGTTTTCCTTTGAGTTTCCAAGATTTCACTCTATACTTACACTGATAGAAAAACTATCTTGATTCAAGAAAAATTTTTTCTTCAAAATGTGGTTCTTGTTTAAAAATTTTTTTTTTCAATACTTTAAAAACATCTTCCATCAAGGAATTATTACTTGAACCAAAAATTTAAAGTTCTTAAAATAATAATGCGGCATTTTTAGTTGAAGAGCCAAGTGGTCTTGCTTGAAGAATTCAATAATATCAATCGAAGATAATATAGTTTCGGGTCAAGACACGAGAGTTATCCATCAAAGATACAAAATCTTTAGAGCCTAGAAAATCTAAATCAAGACAAGAATTTCTTGAAGCAAGACAATTGGTTTTCTTCAGAAATAAATTCTTGGCTCAAGAAAATATTTCTTGATTCAATATAAAATTTCTATCAGTGTAGAACACTAGGTTTCTGAAAATTTTAAATTTCATTTTTAAAAAAAAATTAATAAAAAGTACGAGCTCTTATTCGTCTTAACTTGGAGCTAAAACTATGAGCTTCAAGAAAAACATCCTACTGATAGTTTTTCTTCTCCAAAACCCCATAAAAAAAATACGAAACATAAAAAAAATTTTAATCCTACAATTTTTGGATTCTTTGATAAATTAGAAAAATTATAATTAATTTTTAGGAGTGGTTGATTAAAATATGCAAGGAATGGAAATTATTATCAACCGAAGAACGAGAAAAATATGAAGCAGAACATAAGAAAATGACGAAGAAATACATGAATGAACTGATAGCTTGGGAAACTGAAATGATTCGATTGGGACACATCGACGTTGTGAGACGCCGAGTACTTCTAGATTTAAGAATTAAAGGTGCGAGTAAAGACTAAAATTTAAGCCAGTAAAATAACTTTTTTTTTTTTTTGATATAATTGTAATTATTCGTTTGTAATTAATTTAAAGATAATAAAATAAAATTTATTTAAATTAATCATCGAATTTTTAATTTACGATTTTATGTGAAAAAAAAAATTTTTTTTTTTAAATAATTCGCAACTAATGAATTTATTTAAATTAAGAAACGCTATGGGGCTCTAATAAGTTTTTTTTTGTCTTCACTTTGCGGGCCTGTACTTTTTTGAATTTTGACTTTTTACTAAATTTTTTTTGTACTCTAAACATAAATAAACAACTGACAAAAAAAACCCGATAATAAAAACCTTTACCGTTTTTTATTTACAACGTCTTAAAAAGCACTTAAAATTTGGCCGTCTAGATTAGAATATCCCCTTAAAGATAAGACTTTTAAAAATAATTTTCGTTTTTGGTTGATAGGGTTCCGATCAATAGTTTTCGAGATATTGCTCTATAAGGATCGGGGCAGATTTTTGGGAAATTTAATTGCTGAATAAAGCTTTTAAAAATTCATAACTTGTAGGAAATTTGAGACTAAGGCTCGTTTTGGGGCTCAATTTGAAGATGAGGGTTCAAGGAATAACTTTTGTTTTTGCTTGATAAAGTTCCGATCAAGAGTTTCCTAGATATCGATCGATATAGATTCATATAGACAGCAGAGTATTTTTGGGAAGTTCAATTTTTTATTCTAGAACTCTAAAAATTCATAACTTCTAGGGAAATTGAGATTAAGGTTCATTTGTAGGCTTAAATTAAAGGTACAGCTTCTAGGAGCAATTTTTGTTTTTTGGTTGATAAAGTTCCGATCAATAGTTTTCGAGATATCGATCTATATAAACAATGGGAGATTTTTGGGAAACTTAATTTCTGTGTAAAGCTTCAAAAATTCATAACTTGTAGGAAATTTGAGATTAAGACTCGTTTTGGGGCTCAATTTGAAGATGAGGGTTCAAGGAATAACTTTTGTTTTTGCTTGATAAAGTTCCGATCAATAGTTTCCGAGATATCGATCTATATTAACAATGGGAGATTTTTGGGAAACTTAATTTCTGTGTAAAGCTTCAAAAATTCATAACTTGTAGGAAATTTGAGATTAAGACTCGTTTTGGGGCTCAATTTGAAGATGAGGGTTCAAGGAATAACTTTTGTTTTTGGTTGATAGAGTTCCGATCAAGAGTTTCCTAGATATCGATCGATATAAATTCATATAGACAGCAGAGTATTTTTGGGAAGTTCAATATTTTATTCTAGAACTCTAAAAATTCATAAGTTCTAGGAAAATTGAGATTAAGGTTCATTTGTAGGCTTAAATTAAAGATACAGCTTTTAGGAGCAATTTCTGTTTTTGGTTGATAGAGTTCCGATCAATAGTTTTCGAGATATCGATCTATATAGATCCATATAAACAATGGAAGATTTTTGGAAAATTTAATTTTCGATTCTGGAATGAGAATTTGAAAAGAATGAATAGCTTAGAAAAATGCTCAAATTAAAGGCTAAAATTAAAGAAATAATTTTATTTATTTTTGATGAAAAACATCCGAATTTTTAGCTAAAGTTTACTAATACATTTTTATTTTGTTCATTGTTAAAAAAATTATTATCATTTTTCTAATAATCGTCGAATTCTTGGTGACCACATGTTTTGGATATAAGATTACATATGTAACCCGAACAACAATTTTGCTTTACACGATCGCACTGAAAAAAAAAATTGTTGTTATTATTATAAACAAATATAAATTTTGATATAAAAAAAATAAATATATTTATCTGACATCTCCACCGAATTGTACACACTGAGAATATGCACCAATTGTTAACATGGCGATGACAAAAATAATGACAAACAATTTTGACATTTTTTTTCTACAATCAATTATAAATTTTCTGTAAATGGAATTTTAAAAATTAAAACTTTATCAAGATTTAGAACTTTTACTTTTCTTTAAAATTATTTACTTCGAAACTTCGAGATTTAGGGACGGGACTGGGCTTAAAATGAAGCTTCATTACCTAGGTATATTAGGCTTAAAAATCATTTTTCATTCATATTCGATCAAGATTTGATTGATAGTTTTTGAGATATCGATCTATATATAGATAGAACTAGATTTTTGAAAAATTAAAATTTTGAATCTGGAGGTGGAAACTTGGAAAATTCATAACTTTCAGGAAAATTGAGATTCATGATTAAAATTGAGATCAAATTAAAGGTAAGGATTCAAGGAAAAATTTTTATTTTTGGTGTGTTGGATTTCTAGTGATGGGTCTCGAGATATCAAACTTCAAAGCCAAGTATTTTAGAAAACTATAGAATATAAAAATTAGAAATCAAGTACTTACAGAGTAATTGCAGCTCTTATCAACTAGTGAATGTTTATCCTGTCTTTCGGTATTTATCATTATTAATTTTTTTTATAAAATTACTATTAATGTCGAAAGTTCAAGTTCTCCGTGTCAAATGTTATCCAAAGTTTTATAAAAATATTTATTATTGCAAACTGCACTCAAGTGTCTCAGTTCAATGGTCAAATGTTTTCCAACGATTTTCGTTTTTCTGTGACCTATATTCGATAATTTGTTTCCAATAATATAAATTATGCGACATAAATTACTTTGTAATTCAAAATAATAATTCCATTTAACAATTTTTTTAAATTCTTGAGCAAGATCGATAGGTGCTAGTGTCTTTTTCTACGCATGTGTCTTGCTGCAAACAAGTATTTACTTGTTTTAAATTGCAATCCTTACACAAGAAATTCGTGCCAGATTATATAACTCAATTCTGGAGGAAGACTATAGTTGAAAATAGTTGCGCATGGCTTGCTCAAGATCTATTCAAGGCTCAAAATTGATGTTAAGCCTTGAGCAGATCTTGAGCGAGCCATGCATAAGTATCTACTGTAAGTTAATGGTGCAAGAAATGCGTCAGACACTTTTTCATTGCACCTTGTTCAAGATATCTTTAATATTCTTGCGTACGATACCATGAGCAAGATATACACAAATCTTGACATAGGTTTCTTGATACATGATCTTGCGAAAGACACATATGTAAAAAAAGACACTAGCAGCGAGGGTCTTGCTCAAGATCCTTATTCCAGAATCTTGCTCAAACACGTTTTACTAGGAATAATAATACTAACAGCTGAATATAACATCACGGTTAAAGAAGAGCACAAACACCAGATATATCAGGATCTTCTGTTTGAAATTGGCAAACTTTACCCAGGCTGCCGTGTTAAACTTTTCGTACTCATTGTTGGCGTTCTTGAAGAATGAAACATTCTTTTATATCTGCTTTGGTTAGAATACCTTGTTCATCACATATGTTGAGTTTCTGGCATCACGGATGCAGAAGGCTGCTATTCTTGGATCTTTCCATCTACCTCGATAGAGTCGGACTACCGAGAACAACCCCCGAGCACTTAAACAAACAAATAATAATAATAATAATAATAATAATAATAATAATAATAATAATAATAATAATAATAATAATAATAATAATAATTATAATAATAATAATAATAATAATAATAATAATAATAATAATAATAATAATAATAATAATAATAATAATAATAATAATAATAATAATAATATTTTCAATGCCAGTGTATCGAAAATTGAAGGAGCTGTCAAACAAGTACCAACAACCTATACTTATTTACTAGTCATATATATGTTTATATGTTTATATACGTCACGATATATATAATGTATATCATATTAGCTTATAAAAATAAATATGTCATGTTGGTACTCATTTTAAAGGAAATTTACTTCTCTATTATACACGAGGTCTTTAAAAGTCGATTTGTAACTAATAATCGATAAATCGATCATAAAAAATAACTATCGAAATAATCATTTTGAAAAATTTAATTTGTTATTTTTTTAATATTCCGTTTAATAATTAATTACTGACAATTACTATGAAATCTGAACACTCAATAAAAACAATTAATTTTAGTCAAAAAATAAAAAAAAATTGATCACTATATTACGACTGAAAATAATTTTTTAAACTAAAAAAAACAACAGAATATTTATAGAAAACTAATCATCGGATTTGGGTCAACAAAAAAGTAAAATCGTGGATAAGATTTTATGTTAAAAATTAGATGCAAAACAAGTCATAATCTCGATGACACAACAAGTCATAAAGTTTTAAATTCTATGATTATAAACATTTTTATTAAATCGCGAATAATCTCTGACATAACGACCGTGAAATTTTGAAAATTTTATGAAAACTTTGTTACTATAAATATAGACGTTATTTTTGTGAATGTTCATATAAGTAATCTGAGAGTACTTGCATTAGTTGGTAAGTAGCAATAGTATATTATTATTATTATAGTATTTACTTTAAAATTTGATATCTAGAAAACCATTTATTGAAACTTGATCAAACATGTATGAAATATGTTCTTTGATCTTTAATCTTTAATTTGAGTCCAATCCCATCCTTAAATCTCAATTTTCCTAAAAGATAAATTTTTCAAAATAAAAAAAATCGGTCTGTCAGTTGACCCTGCGGGCCAGCCTCAAAACTTCCCGCCGTTTTCGAGCTCTTCGAGCTCTAAAATACTTTTGTATGCCTTTGTTTTCGAAAAAAAACGTTTTTTACCATTTTTTCTCAAACGATATCTCTCGAACTAATAAACCTATTGAGATGGTTAAGGTGGCAATCGACGCGTTTTATTGAGTTCTACAACTGATCAGACTTTGAAATTGATTTATCGAATCGTTTTTGAGAAATTTCAAAAATACTAAAAAAAATTTTTTTTTTTAATTCTTTCGACAACGGTATCTCTTGAAAGAATTAACCGATTTTGATGGTTGAGGTGGCATTCGACGCGGCTTATGAAGCTTCAGAGCCCAGTTGATTTTGGAATCAATCCATCCAGCCCGTAGAAAGTTATCCGAAAAAAACATTTTTGAAAAAAGTTTATTTTTGGAATATCTCCGAACGAGCCCTACCGATCAAGCTCAGTTTTTATTAGCTTCGAGATATTGACAAGCCGCGTCGAATGACACCTTGACGATCAAAATCGGTATATCCGTTCAAAAGTTATAGATATTTACATCCGTACACTCGGACATGATCTTGAAATTAGTCAGAATAGCTTCCTAGAACCTCAAAACGTCAATATCTCTTAGAAATTCGATTTTCACAAATCGGGGTGAAACCAATAACTTCCCGAATTTTTGAAAATTCGCAATTTTCTTAGCAGGAAGTTAAAAATTTCATAAACAAATTCTTGATAAAAATATTTTTAAATTTCAGTTAATTATCAACTTGTTAAAAAACCATGATGTCCAAATTACTTTTACTGGTTTTATTAATCGCACTGTTGGCTATTGGTGCAGACGCTTGCGCTGGTTTACGTGCCGAAGTGAGCATAAATTATTTTATTTATATTTTAACTTCCAGTGAGTTAAATCAATAAATCAAAAATTATTTTTTTAATTTTTATTTTTTTAGTGCGGCCCAGCTGCAAAAAGAGATTGCTGTGGTGGCTATGTCTGCAACAATGGCATTTGTCATTTCGATGAATGATTAAAAATAAAAAAATATACGGCATTGTTTTTCGTATAAAAAAAATGATAAATAAAAATTTATCTCTTGACTAATTATATTTGTGTAAATTTTCTTTTCTCACATTTTAAAGCGATATAATAGAGATGCGTGAATTAATTATAGTAATTTCCCGTATACGGGGAATATAGGATCGATTTAAGGCCAATTGATCCCCGAAAAAAAAAGTTGATGTTGGGTCACTTTCTCAGAGGGCCACTTGTGTGTTGTGAGCTGATACTGTCGGTGGAAAGGGACCTTTTGGACTGACCATAGAAGATGCGTATCTTTTAGTCTTAGGACTAAAGGTCATAATCCCCCTCTCCATAGTTGTAGCAAAGTATCGGTATGACCTTTTCATGTCCGTGAGGCATGTAATTGTGGGTGTACCCTGCTTAAAAAATCCTATAGATTCTCATAGCTGTATGTATAAGGCCCTATACTTAACTGCAACACTTCTCATAGAACTCATTAATTCTTATAAAATCTCTATAGTAATTTATAAGAATCCATTGGATTCTAAGAGATTTTCTAAAACAGCCCGGGTCATAATATCTAGCCTCATCGAACCTCAATCTAGCCTCATCGAACCCAAGTAAGCCTCAATCAAGCCTCACTTAGCTAAAAAAGTATTTAGAGCCTCAAATGATGCTCACAGATCCTTAATGAGCCTCGATTAGCCGCAAATGAACCTAGTCTCGACTCAATGAATCTCAAATAATAATAATTTTACGAGTTCGATCAAATGTAATTTAAATTCGATTAGTATTATTTGAGGCTCATTGAGGCCCTTTGAGCAATCAAACGTCAAAATCGGTTAATTAGTTCAAAAAATATCGGCGTTGAAAAGTGAAAAAAATAACATTTCATGTTATTTTTCCGGATAAATCATAATATAATGTACTAAAATGTGTCTGAAATCATACCAGCTCTTCCTCTTTATGGTTTCTGTCGATCATCATATAATATCATCTAACTTGTTCTTTAGTTTACATCATATTATCAACAAAAAAACTACAAGTTTTAATATTTCTCTCGGATATTTTATATATTATTGCTCTGACATGAGTCAAAACTTATTTAAATCTTGATTTTGATCACTGACATTGATTTCTGCCTCAATACATATATTTTATTGAACATAGTCGAGAATTAAATTTTAAAAACCGCTTCTTCATTAATAATTTTCGATTCATAAATTTACAAACTTTAACATAAAACGTAACTTGTTAGAGCTTGAAAAGATTACAAAAAAACAACTGCATGTAATAGCATTTTCGAGCTCGAAAATATATTCACACTAATGTTTTCGAGCTCCTTGAGCTCGAAAACAGCGGGAAGTATTGGGGCTGGCCCGCAGGGTCAATCGATAGACCGATTTTTTTTCTTCGGACCGACTGTCCTAGAATGAATTCTATTTCGTGTGTAGGCTCGAAAATATACTCAGAACAATGTTTTCGAGCTCAAGGAGCTCGAAAACTGCGGGAAGTTTTGGGGTTGGCCCGCAGGGTCAACCGATAGACCGATTACTTTTTATTGCATTCAATCTATAGGTCAACCTAATTAGGTCCTATCTTAAGCAAATCCATTGAGGTTTTACCAAAATTTAAAATACATTTTTTTTTTTCCTGGGGCACGACGGCCCCCCTCCAAAAAAGCAAGTTTCTCTCTCTCTCTCTCTACTCTGATTTTGATTAAAACAACAAATTTCTGAATTATCTGAAATATTAAAAATTACTTCCTAGGTTCTGGAAACGCATGCGTCCATTGAAAACTTTATTTTCGAATATGAAATTGGCGAAGGAAATTTTCTTTATGTGAAATTTGTTTTTTTTTTTTTTTTTTTTTTTTTTTTTTTTTTTTTTTTTTTTTTTCTAAACTTAAAATAAAAATTGTGCTAAAAGTAATGAGTTTAGGTAAATATTGAATAAGACATTTTTTATAGGAAATTAAATTTCCTACAAATTATAATCAGTGCATTTTTTTATTATATTTGATAGTTTAGCCATAATTTTAATTTTAAATTTAAAAAAATATAAATTTCGACAAAAAATAAAAATTTTTGGTTTTCATTAAATTATTATTATTATTGTTTATAATTATTTTCATTAGTAATATAAATTATAGTGAAGATTTTTTAAAAAATAAGAGAAGTTAAATTAATTTTTTTTTTTTTTTGTTTTTTTTTCTTTTTAAACAAAAATTTAAAAATTACGTCGAAGGATCGATTATCACTTGGACAGTTTTTAGCTTAGCCAGCTCATCTTCGTAGTCTACAAAATGTCTCGTTACTGCGTAATAAAAAATAACGAATGTAAAAATATAAACATTTAGATCGTGAATTATCAATGTCCATATTTTGTAGGAATTTTTAATTTTATATATCAACGATGGACGAATATTGCACAGCATTAGTACTGCAAACATCATGTTCTCTCTCGGTGAATTTTCTTGAGTTGTAATTATGTAAATGCGAGATAGTAAAAGTAAAAAAAATGGAACAATCACACTCTGTAACAAAAAAAATATATTTTATTTAAATTTAAAAAATTAATTACTCGGAAACTAACTGAGATTAAGGCTCGGGATTGGGTCCAAATTGAAGCTTAGACTTCGAGAAATAAATTTCGTTTTTGTTTAATGGAGATTCAATCAATAGTTTTCGAGATATCGATTTAAATTGATAGATAAATGAAATTATTAAATTTTGATGGGAAATAATTTGACTTTTGAACTTGAAAAATTTAGAACTTTTAAAATAATTTAAATTAAGAAACGGAATCGGGCTCATTTTAAAGTTTAGACCTTCAGCTACAATTTTTGTTTAAAAAAATTTCCTCTAAGACCATTAGTTTCTGAGATATTAATTATTTAAGTCGGCATCAAAGTACGAAATTTAAATTTACCAAAATTTAATTTTTTTATTAACTTTAAAAATTAATTACTCGGAAACTAATTGAGATTAAGACCTGGGATTGGGCTTAAACTGAAGCTTAGACTTTAAAGAATAAATTTCATCTGTATTTCATCAGTGTTCGGCTAAAAGTTTCTAAGTTATAAATTTTTAAAGACAAATTCTAAATTTTAAGGAATTTTACTTTCATTAATTATTAGTATTAATTAAATAAAATATAAATATCATATATTTACCTTGCCAATAGGATTGTCAATTTGTAAAATAATTAGTAAGTTCAGTAGTATCGCGAGAATTACATAAATTGAGCGATTGAATAAAAAAGAATTTAAAATTGATGGTTTTTTTTGTATATCCGGACTTGCAGTGCCGAGAAGAAGGTTCGCAAGCTCCTCGGGAGTTGTTGGAGCATCTGACGACTCGTATGTGAAGTCTGTGGGCGTTTGAGCCGATTCTCGTACCAGTCGTTCAAATGGTTCCTGATAAAAAATATTCTTATTGTTATGGTGCTTACAGATGAATTTCTATAGAATTTCGGAGCTCATATTTTTATCAAACAGTAAATTTCCGATCAAATGAGTACCCACAACCTATACTTATTTTTGATAATTATAAAAGTGATAATAATTATGTTTATTAATACCCATAATATTTATCTCGTAAACTATCAGTTCTATGACAAAATGATAAGAGTCAAAAATTGTAGGAAATTTAATTTCCTCCGGAAAGAGTACCCACAAGATCTATTTATTCTAAATATTCACTAAAGGAGTCATAATAATAATAATTACTAGTACTCATTATATTTATTTCGTAAACTATCACTCTGAGGAAAAAATTTAAAGAATAAAAAATTGTAGGAAATTGAATTTCCTCTGAAAAGAGTACCCACAAGTCCCACTTATTCATAAAATCGATCAAACTAATAATAATAATAATAGTAATTATTACTGCTCATTGAATTTATCTCGTAAACTATCAGTTCTATGACAAAATGTAAAAAGTCAAAAATTGTAGGAAATCAAATTTTCTCTGAAAAGAGTACCCACAAGACCTATTTATTCTAAATATTTACTCAAGGAGTAATAATAATAATAACTAGTACTCATTATATTTATCTCGCAAACTATCACTCTGAGGAAAAAATGTAAAGAATAAAAAATTGTAGGAAATTAAATTTCCTCTGGATTGAGTACCAACAAGACTGATATATTACGAATAATTACTGAATAACTCAAAATAAAATAGTTACTATTGTCTCCTGGTTGTGATGACGCAGATTATCATGAAAAAAATTAATTTCTGGAATTTCTGGATCTTCAAAATTTTCTGCTGCTCTTCCATTAACTTTAGTTTCACTTTCATCTTAAAAATTCAAGTTATCATTAAATTTTTTTTTGTTTACTAAAAAAATTAAGAAAAAATTACCTCGTCCAGATATTTTTTGTAGACGAGACTCGGAATTTTCAAGTATCCTGCGACGTCGCGCTTCCCTTTTAGCAGCGATATCCGCCATTTTTTTTATAAATGCGCTTAATTAATTAACTAATTAATCATCTACTAGTTTATTAACTTATGATTATTATTATTTATCCATTTACATATTTATGGGAACTATGATAAAAATATTCAAGTATTGACTCTGAGGTTAGTGAACACGATAGATTTTCGTTTGAAAAAATTTAGACAGATGGCGCGAAAATTCTAGTTTTGACGGCCGTTGGATATATAGGTAATTTATGTCGCGGACTTTGATACCTACACAATTTTAGCACCTCCCCTGATAACCAGACATTGCTCTACAAGTGGTTGCAGTGTAACATTTACGGCTAACTTAACGAGAAAGTTTCTGGCAAATCTTGGCTGTATAATAATTTCCTTTAAGTTGGCTTCAGAATACGGCAGTAGCTTGAATGTAACTTGCCAGAAAAACTTGCCGTCAATTTGAAGAGAAACTTTCAATCAACTTAACGTCATTGTCTGACGTTAATACTTGTAGTCAAATTAAATAGAAAGTTGCAGACAATTTACTGTCAACTTAAAGGTAACTGCTTGCTCTCCAACACTTTCCTTTAAGTTACCTTTAAAATACGGCAGTAGCTTGTAGTTAACTTATGGTTAGGGTGGCTATCAGGGATCGCAAGGAAAATGACCTTAATCGATAGGTCTCCGTTAGGTCCGTTAAGGTCCATCAATTTTTTCGTAAGGTCCTCTTTTATTTTTTTTAAAATAATTTTTTAAATTTTCCATAAAAAAATTTACTATTTAGCACCTCAATTTAAGAATTTCGCAACGATAATGACCTCAACCGATAGGTCTCCGTTAGGTCCGTTAAAATCCACCAATTTTTGCGTAAGGTCCCCTTTTGTTTTGTTTAAAATAATTTTTTAAATTTTCCATAAAAAAATTTACTATTTAGCACCTCAATTTAAGAATTTCGCAACGATAATGACCTCAATCGATAGGTCTCCGTTAGGTCCGTTAAGGTCCACCCATTTTTTCGTTAGATCCCCTATTGATTTTTTTTAAATAATTTTTTTAATTTTCCATAAAAAAAATTTACTATCTACCCGGGAAAAAATCATCAGACCTTATCATGCATGATCATGCGTTAATCTCATGCATGATCATGCCTGAATATTTTCCAGCCATGGACATGCGTGATCATGCTCGGTCAGACATGATTATGATTTCTCATGCATGATCACGCCTGATCATGGCTGGCAAATATTCAGACATGATCATGCTTGATTTGGTTATTAGGTATTTTTCTAATAATAAATGAAAAGAATTCTAGTTATAAATTACAAGCAAATTATAAATTAAATTAATCTTACAAGATATATGTAGTTCTTATTATATTTTATTACACCACTTAGAAATGTTTAATAATGAATTAGAGGTTAATCAGTATTTTATGTAAACATAAATATACATTGACATAGTCAATACATAGGCGCACGCTATGCCAATTTCTTAATTATAGGTAGCGCACAATCTCTAGAACTGCCTCGATTTTGCTAGCTAGCGCCTAGTTCAAAACGAGGCAGCCCTCGTTTATTTTTACTAGGAGCCCAATCAATTCCGATGATGACTTGGTGTTGCATGATGAAGGAGTAGACCTCGACGACATGGACCTCTAGTCTTCCCTATGGTCATGACAAGATGCACACATCACCCACTGCGAGTCTCCCCGTATTTTCCCGGCTCCACAAACCAAACATTTGTTTTTAACATCTAAAGAATTTTTGATGCTCTCTCTTTGTAATTAAATTCTTTGTGCCTTACAATCAATGTCTCCAATGTTTCTTATTTTGCCCTGAAAATTTCTTTGATGAAATGAATTACAAATATTCCGCAATTAAAACCATCTATTTGAATTGGGTATGTATTTTCTCGAACTATCTCGAGATCTAATTAAGATACGAATTTGTATTTACACAGAACGCGATATTAAATATTTTACGTGAGCGATGACTGATGCCGATGGCGATTTTTCTGAATTATAAGCTTTTTTAATTTCCATGCAGGTGCTTATGACTGCAGTTAACCTGTAAAGCTTACCATGCTGATCTATTGTAATCTTTTTTGTTAAAGGCGTTTGACTCATAAAAATTTGGTTTCTATACCTGCGAGACTCAAAGTTTACTTTTTTTTGGTTGTTTACCATTAGTCTAGTCGAGAAGATGAAAACCTGCGAAAAATAGTTACAAGTCTCCTAAAAATATGGTTGATGGCTTAAATGATCCGGAATGGCATCCAGAAAAAAGCGTTTTTTGGATTTTTTTTGCAAAAGAAAATTACAATTGTTATTAACAAGAAACCGCTAAAAAAATTAGCTGTCCAGCTTTTTGGCAAAATCTCAAAAAGTATAAGTGATAGCTCAAATATTAAAATAGTTTCTGAAAGAGCAGAAAATTTGAGTAAAAAAGTCCTTGACTCCCCGAATTGTAGTTCCAATATTTATAATTTTTATTTAACGTTGAAAATCGGCTTTTGCGTGGCAGTTGAGGCATGCACGCGCCGCCGCTCTAGTGAGCGTAGTTGTTAAATAATTTTTTTATGCAATTAAATATTAATTAAAAAATTTGGAAAAATTCTGGTGTCATCTAGACACTTCAAAAAATATGATTCCACGGTACTAAAAGTTGTATCACCATTTTTCAAAAAGTTATTCGATTGTTAATTAACATTTTTTTTACGGGTATGTGTTGTTATAAAAGGCGGTGTAAAAGTTTAAATAATTAACCTATAAATTTTTTGTTTCTTAGAACCCTTTTTATAAACATGATCAACAAGATGACGCAATAAAAGTTTATAAAATATTTTTATTTCATTAATTATTAATTTTTGAAGTAACAAAAAAATTAAAAATTTAAATAATGTAAGTTAAATAATTTTTTTTTTTTTTTTCAATTTTAAGCTATTACTGATTTCATATTCTTGTTAGGCATTACATGATTAGTTTTTTAATTTTTTCATGCCATTTGTTTATAAATTTTTTATAAACTAATGGATTAATTAAATATTTTGGAAAAATTTTTTTTCACCATATTGTTAGCGTAAGAAAATAATGATTAAAAAAAAAACATTTTTCCTTAAAAACAATATCTTAATGTTTATAATCTTTTTTTTCATATTTTGATTATTTAAATAAATAACTAAAGAATAGTTTTTAATTTAAAAATCATAATTTGCATTTCAAAATATAATGGCAAAAAAAAAATTTTTTTGTCAACAATTTATTCATTTATTCATTTAAAAATTTGTTATAAACAATTTTTTTCTAGAACATAAAAAAATAACAAAAACAGAAACCTGCAACAACATGGCAAAAAAATTTTTTTTCAATTTTTTAAAAAACATTTGGATTTTTGAGCACGACAGAGTCCAAGCACTGACTCGATTTGTCAACAAACAAATTGCTGTAACTTTGCAACTATTGCAGATACAGTTTTCAACCTTCAAGTCGTTTTTATACAGTATGAGTTAAGCTTTCTTATCAATTTTTAATCTAACGTTTATCTGTTATAGTTCTCTAACTACACGCATTTATTTAGAAAAATTAGCATTTTCTATGTCTTAAACTTTTTTCTTACCTGATTATTAAACTATTCAAATATATTTTTTTTATAATTTTTAACTTTATTTGTTTATGTGATTTTAGAATTTATTAAACCCCTGACAAGCACACTGAGTACAAAGTACCCATTCCAAAATTTTATTTCGTTATAATTCTTTGTGTATATTTAACAAAGGGCTCTTTTGTTAAATATGGATAGATAAATAGATACAAATATAATTGTATTTATATTATAGAGAATTTTTTCAGCTTTAATTTAAAAAAAAAAAATTCTCTCACTTTGTTAGGGACCAAGATATTTGAAAATAAAATATGTTGGGTACTTTTCACCCTCAATGCCTAAAGAGGTATCCGATTAGATGTGTGCTTGTCGGGGGTTAAATTATTTTCTATTCTCACTCGCATTTTTTTGGAAACAAATTAAAAGCAGGGGATAAATCGTGAGAATAATAAGAAACATTTTTAAGAAAAATGATGAGCATGAGACTGTTGAAAATTGCTACATTAAATGAACAATTAAATAATTGATATTAAAAACTTAATACATGTGCATTTCAAAAATAAAATAAAATATTGTAAAATATTTTATTCTTTCTCTCAAACTAAATATTTTAGCTCTACGCTACTCGCAACATCGCCCGAGTACCTACTTTTATGACCGTCCCGGGTTCGGGGCCATAAAAATTTGATCCTTTCTGTTCACAGCGCGAGCCTTTCGCCCGCATACGCAGCGCTTCTACGCGAACATTTGGTCGCCAGATTTCATTCCCTTTTTTCATACATGTAATTTTCGTTATAAATAATTTTACAGGACTTTCTCACGCTCTTGGGAAAGTGGAAAAATCGAGAAACTTCCAAACCAGTTTTTCGAACCTTTTTATACATCATACTGGAGCTCTGCATCAACTCGCCGCCGTTGTCTCCAGTCAGTCGTCTCTGACCTTTTATACCAAGCACATCGAGTGTCCCCGATCCTGTTCAACTACTCTTTACCTAATACAGTGAAATCAGCCATAGTTCAGTTTAATAAATATTTAGTTTTACAGCATCTTATCGCTAGCAAGTGATGTCTACCATGACAACAACCCAGCATAGCTCCTGATCATCCAGCTGCTATCGATACCACATCGATAATACTTGTGTGATCTCTCTCACTTCAAGCAACCGTCAAGAATCAAGTACGTCGCCTCTTAAGCAAGAAACAGTTCTCGACCATCAGCAAGCTGCATCGCGCAATCCCGCTCTAGTGTGAGCGTGGTATCCAGTTCGACTTGTCTCAGACTACCAGCTCTTAATCATAACACTCAGGTCTAAGTAAATCATAACCTGGGTTACTTTGGTATGTACACAGATTCAATTGCTATTCTATCTCGTATGAAGTCAATACTCTGACGCAACTGGGTCGCGCTATAATCCCAGACCTGTAACTGCTCATCACAAGGTCTTTCTGTGTCCGGTCCCGGTTCACCTGCGACCGGGACACCGCCTTGGTGACCCGTCAGTTGTTGTGGTGGATCGGCTAGATGAGAGTTTCGAGAGGTGCCTACTGGATTCTCGTTTGACTAGTCCTTCGCCTGACGCGGCGAAATCATCAACAACTAATCCTTTCGGGTATTCTCTCCTTACCGAGAGCACCACGATGGCTGACCTGCCCCCAGTCTGGGTAAGGCCTTGGTGAAGACTGGGGGCAGGCCAGCCATCGCGGTGCTCTCGGTAAGGAGAGAATACCCGAAAGGATTCTCCAGAGTAGAGATGGTCCGCTATAACCACTGACGATTCACAAGGTGGTGCCTCGGTCGCAGGTGAACCGGGACCGGACACAGAA
>OZ024713.1:1053563-1081063 GCA_964016945.1 Microplitis deprimator
CCTTTTCTGAGAGTGAACCCAGAGTATTTTCAGAGTGAATACGGAGTAAATCCAAAGTGTTTACAGAAAGTATCCAGAGTGGATACATACTGACACCGTTATGCATCCACATTGAATACAAAGTATACCAGAGTGTTTCCAGAATGTTTCCAGAGTGGGATCAGAGTGAATAGATACTCAAACCAGAGAGTATTCAGAGTAAATGAATACTGAAAAAAAAAAAATTTACCGAAATATATTATTTTTAGAATATTGAACAGAATTTATTGAATACAAAAATCAATTTTTTTCATTATCTGAAACGTATTTCATGTTTCTGGATTGTATAAACAATTTTTTCGACAGAACAAAAATATTTGACATAATTAACACAATGTCATATAGCATCGACTATATGACCATCAGAACAGGCACTTGTCATTATGTCAAATAACAGAGAAGTACCCGTGCCAGAATTGTTTTCAAGTATAGAATATAACAACTCTGAAATACCTATCTAACCAGGAACAGGACAATAATAGGTTGAACGCGATCTAGTGGCGAACACTGAACTACTTCCACTGCTGCTTGGCACTGGTGACTTTCTCCTCCTCCAAATATACCATCTCCCAGAAAATTTTTCTCTTAAGTCTATCACATTAAAACCCGGGTCAAAAAATTAGATCTGTTTTAAAATAAATGATGAATTCAAATTTTTTTTCTTTAATTTAAGTTTACAAATCGTATTTTTTTTTATATAAGAATTTAATCTGTTCTTGCCCGTACTATTCCTTATCCAGGTCAATATCAGACTTTATTGACTACAAGTTTTAGTCTGTTTTTAATCGCTTTTAGATCAAAAACAGGACTTTTTACTAAAATAAATAATAATAATAATAATAATAATAATAATAATAATAATAATAATAATAATAATAATAATAATAATAATAATAATAATAATAATAATAATAATAATAATAATAATAATAATAATAATAATAATAATAATAATAATAATAATAATAATAATATTAATAATAATAGATTCATAAGTCTATTTTAATTTTCTTGATATTCGAAGCATGCTAATGCGCTTCCGTAATAAGATGTCACAAGAACTTTGATGATTTCTAATGTGACAATATTTTCGATTTTATTCAGTAAATAAGGAAAATTTTTTGACATTTTAAGAGTTATTTTATTTTTTTTATTCAATACTATAAATATTCAGTCAATAAAAGAACTAAAACATAAATCTGTCAAAACTTTCATTAACTATCGACATTTTAAAACAAAAGACACTAAATAAATAGTAAACAAAACGTAATCGATTTTGTAACTTAATATATTTTTTATAAATATTACCCATAAATAAAAATATTACAAGTCTATGATATAATCTAGTTTCGTCCTTGCAAATATTCAGAGCTAAAATTTTTTAAAGTTCAAGAATTAATCTAGTTTTGTCTGCCCGTAACGCAATTGTTTTTTAAAACAACAGATCAAAAAATTTTTCTAGAAGATCAAAAACAGATCAAGTAATTAATTAATTAATTAATTAATAATTAATTTTTACTTGTTGAAAGCTTACATAAAAACCCTGATTATTTCTAAACTAAAAACCTCGGACTTTTTTTTAATTCTTGGAGGTATTCTTGAAAGAGCTTAGAAAAGATCGCCATTAGAGAAATTGAAAAATTTCGATTCTTAACTTTTTTATTAACAATCTAAAGCATTGAAAAATAAAAAACGTGAATAAAGCAATCAAGAAAATTTTATTTTTTTGATTATTTTGTTTTTTCATTGCTAAAAGCTACACAACAATAATTTTAAAAAAAATTTTATTTGCATTGTTTAAATAATTGTTATAAAGAAATGCATTGTTAATAAGATTTAATAAAATTTTTTTTTGGGAAAAAAACGCTTAATGAAAATAACGATTTTTAAGAAAAAAATCGTTTCTTAAAAAATTTTTTTTATTGCTAAAAAGCGAATTTTCTAATTAACAATTTTTATGTATTTATTACGAAGTATTCATAAAAATGACTTTTATTCATAATTCATTAAGCAATTGAGTTAGAGCTTCGATTAAAAGCTCAATTTGTTCAATGATTAATGGAGAATAAAAAAGACTTGAAGTGTTGTAGTCGTATCTTCAATAACTTATTTTAATAACAATGAAGAATAACAGAAAGATAGCGACAAGTCCAAGTGTGCAATAATTAAAAAAATTATATGAAAAATAAAAAAATAAGTTTTTTCTATGTTACATTTTGGGAAATTATCCCAAATTAATTAAAAATGAAAATAATTTATAATTATTAAATTTAATCCAGGTTTGGCCTCGTTAGAGTGTCTATAGACTCCCGGTGAGCCCTGGTCGTCGATTATTTGATTTATTATTTTTTTAATTTTATTTTTGCGATTTTAACTATTTTACGACCCGGTCTTCATGTTATTTATTATAGCAGCAGGTCAATGGTAGGAA
This sequence comes from Microplitis deprimator, assembly GCA_964016945.1. Lineage (NCBI taxonomy): Eukaryota > Metazoa > Arthropoda > Insecta > Hymenoptera > Braconidae > Microplitis > Microplitis deprimator. The sequence continues at coordinate 1,056,034 of OZ024713.1, forward strand.
ACTCGGCAGAAAACCCGAACTGCTGATGAGCGCTCAGAGTTATAGCACAGGGCGGAACCGCTGATAAGCGCTCGCCCCTGGGTGGTAATAATTTTATGGACAGGCCATGGTGTAGATGAAAATATTGGGGGCGCCAATTGGCACCCCAAAATAAGGTTGAATTAATTTAGAATTAATTATAGTTTCTTAATTATTTATGGAGAGTAGAGGTCCGAGCTCTATGAGCTTTCTCATAAGACGGACTATTTTGTCGTTATAAAAATATAATAAAGCCAACAGAGTTGACAAAATGTTGACGGTGCATCTCAGGTTCCCTGTGAGAGAATCGTCGTGGCCCGGGTCTCATGCATCTTCATCTGTTTTGACTACCCGCGAGCCACGGTGACTCTCTTATCGTGACCGATTTCCGTTACATTGCATAAAATTATTTAATTAAAAATAATTAATTTAATTTAATCAATAAACTATTACGAGAACGTAACATCTACAAAAAGAAAACGCATGGTTGTTTTTAGTATTTAAAAAAAAATATTGCGTAAAAATTTATTTGTTTATAACAAATTGTTTGCTTAAGAAACAAATAATAAATGAATGAAAAAATTTTTTTTTCTACCCGGGAAAAAATCACCATGCATGATCATGTATGATCATGCAGGATTCATGCCTGTCCGTACATGATTCATGCATAATTCATGCTTGATCCTGCATGACTCATTCATGGCCAGGCATGACTCATTCGTGATCAAGCATGATCATGTATGACTCATTCTAGATCAAGCTTGCGCATGCATTAAGTTTGAAATAATTGTATCCAGAGATATAATCTATTAGGAAAGGTGTTCAAAGTTATGACTGATTTTTATAATATTGTATTTCGACATTTTTATAATTTTTATTTTTATTCCAAAGATTTTTAAGATAACCATCGGCGCTGAGAGCATAGACAATTTTAATACCATTGTTAGATAATATTTTAGTTTTATGATTTAAGACCTCCTTTTTTTCTATATTGTAAAACTTTAAAATGTGAGTTTCTTTGAATTTGAGTTTAGATAATTTACAACTTAATCCTAAAATCCGCTTAAAAATTATTCCCCAAGTAAAATTTAAACTTATTTTCCCAGACGACATCGTCCAGCTGAACTAAATTACTTTATTGCCTTTTTCCTGTAAGTGCCTTCCGTCCCAAGCCTACGTGAATATCATATGGTGTCTCCAGTTTTTTTTTTAAATAATTTCTAGCCTTTCTAATATCTCGCTCTTTCCTCTTGCCTATCCTTTCTCGCAGTGTCCCCTCCTACTTGAAGGGTTGTTACTCCTACAATTGCTGATTACCAATCACAAGGTCACTTTTCCCACCTTTTCTAAACAGTACGATTTTACATACAGTTCAAGGGCCTGAGGTACAAGGGTCCTCGTATGCAAGACAAAAATAATAAGTTAGTTATCACCAAGATCCCAAACCGTTTAGTTGAGACTTGCCTATTTCTCATCCGTACCAAAATTCAAAAAAAATTCCATTTTTTAGTTACTACCAAATTTGTTCAGTCATTATACTATTCACCATTCTTTTGCAATTAATTTATAGAAACGTTTTGTTTACTAATAAATCATATTAATTACGATATTGAAATCCAAAATAAATAAATATTAATAAGATATTAATTTAACTTATTAAATTATTACAATTTTATGAACATTAACATCCCTACCGCGATTGTGATAAAAAACAAAAGGTCATGCCTAAGCATGCTCTATGATACATGACCATGCATGGTTCATACTTGATCATGCATGGCTCATTCTAAATCATACTTGCTCATTACTTACGTTAGGAATAATTGTATCCAGAGATATGATCTATCAGGAAAGGTCATAATTGAGCATGTTCTGTTATGCATGACCATAGATGGTTCATACTTGATCATATATAACTCCTTGATCATATATATGTGTCATATATGCGACATTTATTCAGATTTGCCTGGATACATACGGATATATACTTTTTTCGTATAGGAATTTCCAATTGAATTTTATTGAAAAATTTTAACCGGATTCCATTGGTAATTTCTTATTGACTTTCAATTGGTTACATTCAGATTCAATCAGAAAGTTCAAACGGAAAAATGATCAATAATAAATTATTATTTTCCGACTGAAATTCAATCAGTTAATCGGAACGCTCCCGAGCTATTCTCATGACTGATTGAATCCGATCGTAATCCGTTTGAGTTTCAATCAGAATCAATTGGAGTTTTTAATCACAGAGGTTTATTCAATTGATCTCAATATCACATATAAATACCGGGAACCCACACGGAGAGAAAAGAATAGCTCTGATTCCTATCCTAGAATGGTCACATGGCGTGTCGAGGTTAGAGTAAGACAGCAGCCGCGCGGAACCTCATTTTCAACATTAAATAAAAATTATTATTTATGAAGCTAGAGTTCAGGGAGTCGAAACTTTTTTTCAGAAATTTCCTCCTCTTTAAGTATCTTTTTTTGGATTTTCGATATCGCTTATAGTTATTGAGTTATTAACCAAAAGCTAAGATTCTGTATTTTGTTTATGTCTTTTGTTAATAAAAAATTTAAATTTCGATAAATAAAAAAAATAAAAAACACATCTTGCTCAAAATTGGATTCCGCATCGAATGAGCTAACACTCATATTTTTGCCACAATTTTAAAGATTGTTCCCAGCAAATTCATTCAGGATTTTCACAAAAATCTTCGTTTCTATGTAACATAGTAATGGTTACCATTCTAGCATATACCCTCGCGGACCTGGAATCACTGTAAAATCACAGTGAAATCACAGTGAGATTATAGTAAAAACATTGTGAGACCATGATGAAATTACGGTGAATTCACCATGATTTTGTGCCATTCGGTCACTGTAGTTTTATGGTTATCTCACAGTGATTCGATAGTGGTTTCACAGCAAATTCACAGTGAATTTACAGTGAACTTACAGTAAATTTACAGTGAATTTACAGTAAATTTTATCTACACATAGTAAAATTTAATTTACATATTATATAATCGTGTTTGCAAAAAATACATTACGTATAATAATTTTTAATATCTTCTTATGTAATAATTGCCAACCAGTAAATTTTACTAAATGTTTTGCAATAATTAAAATACAGAATGTATTTACTGACATCTGTTATTAAATTTTACTACAATATTGTAATTTTGACTATATTTTTTTCTCCATGTACAGTAAATTGGCAGTGAATTTTTGGTAAATTCATAGTAAATATACAGTAAATTAGCAGTGAATTCACAGTGAATATACAGTGGATATCCTGTAAATTTCTTACTATTTTACTCGTAAACTTTGGAACTGAAAATAATAATAATAATTACGAAGTATGAATTACTTTATTATAATTTAGAATTATTTTGACATCTTATAAATTTTTTTTTTAAAAAGGAAAGCTCCATATATACACACTGTCATTCAGACGTCACATGGGAAATGATATGAACAAATTTTCGGGGCCTCCTAACCTCACGTTCTAATGAAAACTCGATTTTCGAATATCGAGGTAAAAAAAAGAAATTGTCACTATACCACTCTAAAGCTACGATTCGACGACTGTGGTGTCAAATCATCATAAAACTATAGTCAAATCACCATTAATTTACCAAGGAATCGTGGTGAAATCACCATTAATTTACTGTGAGATCATCATTAATTTACCGTGGAATCATGGTGAAATCACCATTAATTTACTGTAGAATAATGGTGAAATCACCATTAGTTTACTGTGAAATCATGATTAAATCATTATTAATGTACTCTAACCTCGCGGTGAAATCACTACTTAATCACAATGACAAAATGGCACAAAATGACTGTGAATTCACGATGAAATCACCGTAAATACACCGTAGAATTACGGTGAAAGTGAATTCACTGTGATTTTACAGTGATTCCAAGTCCGCGAGGGTAAGAATCAGAGCTATTCTTTTCTCTCCGTGCAGTTAAAGAGGTTTATTCAATTGATCTCAATATCACATATAAATACCGGGAACCCAGTTAAAAATGCGATAGCATTTTCAAGACAATAAAATTTTTTTTATTCAAAATTTCTAAGTTATATTTTGTTTTAAATATCGAAGTTAGTTGAACAGATTAGGCTATATGCAGAAAATTTTAATTTTTAAGTAAAAGAAAACTAGTTTTACAAAAGTATCGCATTTTACTATAAGGTCAGCTTTTCTAGCTATCGATAGGCTACTTCAGTTAACTGATTAAAAAAATTCATTGAAAACAATTGATATATGATTATTAGGGTGTTTCGAAAAAAAAAAATTTTTCCTTTATCGTCTCAAAAGTTAGTTTTAGATATAAAAGAGCAGCTCGAAATCTCAATTCTACCAAGATCTCAACGATTATTCATTTTCTTATTCAAATTGCATGTAAAAAAATTTTTTTTTTCGGAAATCAAAGTACATAGTCTTGTAGAAAATTAAATTTTCTACAAAAGAAACTCCTGAGTGTTTTCTCTGGAGAACTAATAGGAAAAAAGTTATAAAGCCTTAAACTATATTAAATAGTTATAACTTCTTGTTTTTATTATATTAAACAGTTTTTTGATAGAAATTTAGGTTTTTTCATCTGAGCTAATGCTATCTGTGAATTTTTTTTTGACCACATGAGAAAAATTTTCCGTACTTTCAAAACAGAGCTTTTTTTTTAAATTTAAAAATACAGAAAGAAAAAATATTTTAATTCTTAAAAACAACATTTTTTTTCGAAATTTATACGGAAAATAAGTAATATCTCAGAAATCTTTTTAAAACACCTGACTGATTATACATAGTATATAGATTCGCCGTATAAACATGTACACGTAATAAAATCCGGAAATTACCTTTACGTTACGTTTTTCAATTCATTATTGTTTCAAGCTTCATAACTTATTTTTTTCTGTTAGTTGTACGAAGAAAACACTTATGAGCTTTTTTGTAGAGAATTTAATTTTCAACAAGAACATGTATTTTGATTTTCGAAAAAAAACTTTTTAAATACTTTTATATATAAAAACGATTATAAGATTGAATAAGTACTTTCACTTCTATGAGATTGTTACAGTTTATTCTAATGTATCTTCAATAAGAATTGATCAGGCGAATTCCGAATAATACTTACAAAATCTCAATAAGATTATTTTTTTATACGAAATTTTTAGAATTTATAAGTTTTAATAAAAGTTATCCTAGGAGATAATATCTTATTGAATATCATAAAATATTTATCATATTTTATGAGAAAATATTTAACAAGTATTTCTTAGAAATTTTATGAGACTGAATCAGGAATCACATGGACAAATGCAGACCTTTTTCTCATAAAAATTTTATGAGAATTAGTAAGAAAATCTATAATCGAATTAACTTGTAAAAACTTAAAAAATTTCATAGATTTTTCGGGAATAGATTGCTGAGGATTTTCCGCGTAAATACTCATACAAATATTCTTGAGTATACATAATAAAAACTTTTTGAATTCATGCTAAAAAATTCAATAATTTAGCATATAAACCTTAATCAATACTAAAGAAACTGTAACTTAATTAATTTCATAAATTTTTTCGTTACTATATGGAAAATTCCTGTACTCACATTGATTAATCAGTATCAAATCTTATATGATTACTTCAGAAATCGTCTTATACAATCTTATTCATTTCCAAAATCTACGCAATTGTAAACTTTACGTTTTTCGAAAACTTATAAATACTTATAATCACAAAATTACAGCTTCTGTTTCTTATAGATTCTGATCATTTAAATGAGAATTTAAAAAAAAATTTTTTTTGATGTCCCATCTATGAGAAAATAATTGTATAAGAATTTTTGAGATTTTTCGCGGACAAATACTGATCGTTTTCTCATAGCCAATTTTTTTTATGAGATTTTATAAGACCTTTTCCACAGGGTAAGTTATGTGGAATGAAAACCATTGTAAAATGAGCGAATAAACTAATTGGATCTGGTTTAGGCGTGAGGAATTAAACAATTAAAAATTACACAGTTTTTAACGATAAATAAATTAATTATTTATTTACACTTATTTACACCTTAAATTGTAAGAAATTATACTTAATAGCGAATGCGACAAATATTACACGGAAGCGAATGCAACGTAAAACTCACGTATAAAAATTAACACGTGGTAGAGAGCGGTTAGATTCACGGAAATTAATTTAGATAATAATTACACGCGAATAACAATTTATTTATTCTCAATAAATAGCAGCCTTAATTTACTGACTAAATATTGAGGATAATTAGCAAAGCGATTTGAATTATATCACACAAGAAATAATTACTGAAGCGGTTTCAAAGCACGAGGTTGCAGGTAGCGAAGCACGTTGTAGAATGCTGTAGATGAAAAAGTCGTTGAGTCGTCGTCGACACTTGGTGTTGACGTGGCAGCCTTGCTGCATAAGACGAATTTTCCCATTGGCTTAAAAGCGCGCCAACAGGAAGTAGTTGATAGCGGATTTTCTTATTGGCTGGCCAATATAAGACGAATCATCTGATTGGCCGGCTTGTAGCGGGTTCCCATAGTGTCTTGAAACGGTCCTGAGGGAGCATTTAGTATGTGTTGGGCCCAAATAGCGAGTGACCCGGCACTCTACGCTCTCTGGACAATAGCGAGTTTGGCAGCTCCCGGACTTAGCGGAAATGCACGAAGCTTATTTAAATTAATCAAGCTCGTGACTGAACAACCATATTTTCAACATTTTTTGATTTCATTAAAAAGTTCAAGGCTATCAAATTGTTGGAAGAAATAGTCAAAACATAAATCTTAAGGTCATTAATAAAAGATTATTAGTCAAGCTTTCAGATACTTTTTACGGAATTCGTCTATCAATATTAGTTTAGAAGTTATATGAGCTTTAGCTGTGATTAAAAAATGATTTTTACCAAAAATCGTGAAAATTTCAAACAGCCATAATTTCAAAACTATTTGAACGATTCAGCCCATCTTTGAACCTGATCAAGGTAATCGCCTATATAATAAGTGTAAAAAATTCCAATGAGATCTGATAAGAACTGTACGTGCTATCGTAATGACAAGACCAGTGATAATCATTGGGAGTAGAGGTACATTTGATACATCATAAATGATAAAAGAAATACTTTTAAAATATAAAATAGCAGTGAAATTTACAGGTGATTTTATGCACAATAAAATAGAACTGACGAAACTGGATTATAATGAGACAAGCATAAGTTCTGTAGAATGAAAACCATATTTTCAACATTTTTTGATTCTATTAAAATTTTCAAGGCTATCAATTTATTGGAAAAAATAGTCAAAATATACAGTTTGAGGTCATAAATTAAACTTTATTAGTCAAGCTTTAAAATACTTTTTACAGAAATTATCTATGAGTTGTAGTTTTAAAGTTATATGGAGATGAAAGTGATTAAAAACTGATTTTTTCGAAAAATCGTTAAAATTTTAAACAGCCATAACTTCTAAACTAATCGACCTATTCAGTCCATCTTCGAACTTAACCGTGGTAATCACACATATAATAAGTGTAGAAAATTTAATTAAGATCGGATAAGAACTGTAGACGCAATCGTGTCCTCAAAAGTCGGTTCTATCCCATATATATATATATATATATATATATATATATATATATATATATATATATATACATATGTAAATTTTTTAACGAATGGTATTTTTGAACTCTACTCAACTAATTATGATAGTTTATGATGAAATTCCTTGAAAAATCGACCATGAGGACAAATACAATAGTTAGATTTTTAAAAAAATCTACCTAAAAAGGAAACAATAATTATAATTAAGCCAACCTAATTAAAAAAAAAAAAAATTAATATTTTTGTATACTTATATATAATCTGAATCGATTTAAAACATATCACTCTTTTTGAAATTGATTTTTCTCAAAATCGCCTTCAAGCTGAGATAAAGTTTCAGAAGACCACGGGAACAGTTTACCGGTATTTCTATGACTTTGCTGGACCGAAAACTCCACCGTCCATCTTACGGCATTAAATAAATTAATATTTTTGTATACTTATATATAATCTGAATCGATTTAAAATATAACTAACAGTTTCTATTAACGACTAACTTTCATCTATGAATATGAACGAGTACGCTTAGTCGTGTATGATCAAGCCTGAATATTCATAAATATTTTTCACTATTTGCATATAACCGTGAAAGGTTAAGGTTGACCATGCATAGCCTTGTACGATCATGTCTGCGCCATGCATGATCATGGATAACAGAGCATGCTCAACCATGACCTTTCTCAAGGGATTACATCTCTGGATACGATTATTTCTAACGTAAGTCATGAGCAAGCCTGATCTCGAATGAGTCATGCATGATCATGCTTGATCACGAATGAGTTATATATGATCAAGTATGAACCATCTATGGTCATGCATAACAGAGCATGCTCAATCATGGCCTTTCCTGATAGATCATATCTCTGGATACAATTATTCCTAACGTAAGTAATGAGCAAGTCTGATTTAGAATAAGCCATGCATGATCATTCTTGATCACGAATGAGTCATGTCTGGCCATAAATGAGTTATGCATGATCAAGTATGAACCATGCATGGTCATGTATCATAGAGCATGCTTAGGCATGACCTTTCCTGATGGATCATATCTCTGGATACAATTATTTCAAACTTAATACATGCGCAAGCTTGATCTAGAATGAGTCATACATGATCATGCATGGTGATTTTTTCCGCGAATTATTTAATAATGGTTTTATTAAAATCATCATTTTAATGTTAATTAAAGTAACGTATCAAAGTTCAATCGATATACCTATTAGTTGTTGTACACTGTAAAAAAATATTCCTGACATCAAACCAGATTCGTCTGGCTCAAGTACTCCGTGCATTTGGATACATCCAAGCGCGTCAAGCAATTAAGTCTACCGCCCTCTACGTTTGACAGTATATTTTGCTCCAACTAAGAGTTTCTTGAGGGAAGTTACCGAGTCGTTTGAACTAACTCTATGGTATTTGATATAACTCAATAACTTTTTTCAGTTAAAAAAAATAGAAATTAGTTCAAGTCACTTATGCTGTTGATACAATAATGATTTTTGTTTTATATGAATAAGTTAAAAATTTCACTCAAAGTAAATTGTAAGGTGATTGAAGGTATGAATTTTCTGTTAAGTCAAAATTTTATAAAAGCAAACGAATTTTAGTGTTGAAAGTAATATTTTTTTAGGTCCGTAGAAACTCTCTTTGCAATTGATTCAGTAAAAAATCGAATTATTTCAAATTGCTGTATTGGATTGATCCAAAAAAACAGTAATCTGAATCAAATGAATATTGCCTTTTATTATCTTATTAATAATTCATTAAAAAAAATTTACTTTTTTTTTCTTATGTATTTATTTATTTTTGATGTTTATTTTTATTATCATTTTTATTGTTTTTTTTATTAAGTATTAAGGTAATTACATTATATTATTATATTACATCAATTTTTTCGTATGGGTAAGCAATTTCTCATAATCGAATAGAGATTTTAATTCAATAAAAATGATTTTCTTAAGACAAACTAGTTTTTGTTGGTTCAAACGAATTTGGTTTCACTGAAGAGGAAATTCGTCAAACTCCTAGGGAGTTTGATGTCACTACCTTATTTTTTACAGTGTAGTTAAAAAGTTACAAACAGTTTAAACACACACACACAAAATATGCAGACACTCAGACATTATTTTGAAAATAGTCGGAATAGCTTCCTACACGGAGAGAAGCGAATGGTAATAATTATCCTTCTACATGGTAACCAGTCCTATTTCTTGAAGCATCGGAATCATTACTATGTAGCATGGGAATGATTACCATTCTTCTGGTAATATTTACCATACTACATAGTTATCGTGCCATTGGTAAATATTACTTTGTAGCATATTAATCGAAGCTATGCTAGAATGGTACTGAGTCCCATGCTGAATAGCGTGAAAGCAATTTCAATATTAAGCGTTGCTATATAGTTATTATATGCTATATATTATCCATATAATAAATATACATCCAATATAACCTGTACATATATTAATCTTAATTACTACTCATATCAATGAATATTATCTTAAGAAACATTATCAATCATACGAAACTTAAGTATTATTTGACAAAGTATCATTGTCTATTGTATTCGGATTTAAAATGTTATTCTACCACACGTATCGTCACTGCTGCAGACGGAAAAATGTATATTCCAAAGCGCTGGATTTAATATTTTTAATTTAGATAATTGTTAACTTCTTCTACATTAATAATTTATAATTAATAATTTTACTTACAATAAAATATTAATTAAATGGATTTTCAATAAATAATTAAATTATTATAATATGTTTCTAATAAAACTAACCCATATTAAAATCCATGTATGTTAATGTTAATAATTATTATTTTATTTAAAACTTTTTTAAATCAGTTAAAAATTTATTCATTGTTAATTAAATAACCTAATTTTTTAATTATAAAACCTTATTTTAATATTAACCTTACTACCTTCAATTGGAAGCAGCTTAATCGAAATTGTAATAATTCCAATGTAGCATAAGAATGATTCCAATGTAGCATGGTAATCATTACCATGTTAGCATATCTAGCGTTACCATTCAACATCGGACAAATTACTATGTCACATAAATAATACGGCTAAAAAAATTGCGTTACCATGTTACATAGTAACATACATATCAATAATTACTATGTTACATTGGAGAATATACCATTCACTTCTCTCCGTGTACACGGAAAAAACGATATAGTAGTAGCAACTCTCTGGGTTAGTACTGAGTACTTTCTGTGAAAAAAAAAATTTAGACAGTACTGTATGCTGTCTAGACTGTATCCACTACTGTCCGGGATTGTACTCAGTACTATCCAGAGAGTAGTGGACTCTCTAAAAATGAATTAGTGAAATTCTCGCGAATCAGTGGATAGGCACTATTTCTACAGCTATAAGTATACCCCTAATTCAACCAGTGGTATACTTATAGCTGGTTCTCAGTGAATATTCACTAATTTGAAAGAATTTCACTGATTCATTTTTAGAGAGGATACAGTCTAGACATTATACAGAACTTTCAAAAATTTTTTTTTTTTTTTTACAGAAATAACTCAATACTATCCCAGAGTTGCCACTACTATATCGTTTTTTCCGTGTAGGACCTCAAAACGTCGACATCTGATGAAAACTCGATTTTCGAAAATAGGGGTGAAAACAATGACTTCCCGAATTTTTTGGAAATCATCGATTTTCTTGGCGGCAAGAAATTTGTTACAAGCATTCTCGGCTTCGCCTCGGCCAACAATTACGTGTGATCTGAGACATTTCTTACTTTACTTCCCTAGATGTTTAACATACTATTTTTGTTAATTATTTTGAATATTTTTTTTTTCATGAATATTGACATACTTTAAAAATATTCCCATTCGGAAATATTTGTAACATATTTTAAAACTAATAAACTATAAAAATTCAATATGAGAATAAAGCATTAGAAGCACAGTCGAACTGTAATTTTTCAACTGGTTTCGTAGCATAGCAGTATTATCGTTGGTCTCTCGCGAGTTTAGTGTGTTAGGTGTTAGGATCGAATCCTCCGTAGAGTAGTGGCGAAAATCCAATTCTCAGAGAGCCAGCATGTAGGTATAATACTAATATGTTAATGCAGTTGTTACGTTCCCGTAATATTTTATTAATTAAATTAAATTAATTATTTTTAATTAAATAATTTTATACAATGTAACGGAAATCGGTTATGATAAGAGAGTCGCCGTGGCTTGCGGGTAGTCAAAACAGATGACGATGCATGAGACCCGGGCCACGACGATTCTCTCACAGGGAACCTGAGATGCAGCGTCAACATTTTGTCAACTCGACTCTATTATATTTTTTATAATGATTAAATAGTCAGTCTGACGAGAGAGCTCGTGGAGCTCAAACCTCTGCTCTCCAGCCGTAATTAATAAATTATAATTAATCCTAATTTAATTTAACCTTATTTTGGGCTGCCATTAGGCAGCCCAATACCCTACGACTCCATGGTTATATTGGGCGCTGCTACCGGCAGCCCAATAATCCAAAAATCATCAATTAAATATTGGGCGCTGATACCGGCTGCCTAATAATTTATCCAGTTCTGGGCGCTGCCACCGGCTGCCCAGGATCATCCAAATCTCACATCTTAATAAACAATATGGAGACCGGGTCGCGCGATACTACACTTTAAATCGCGAAAATTAAATAAAATAATAATTTATAAAATAATCGACGACCACGGCCCACCAGGGGTCTACAGACACTCTAACGAGGCAAAACCTGGACATTAATCGAAAATAAAATATTTTAATTAATCTGCAGAATTTCCAAAACGTAACACAGTATAAAAGTAATTACCCTTGTACTTCACTTGAATTGATAATAATAAAAAAAAAAAAATTAATTTTTTGAATCTATTATTGTTGAAATAATTGAAGGCACTAAACATATAGTATCTGAAACTATAAATTCTCAATAGAGGTTACTATATTTATATTGGGTTGATAATTATATTGAATTAGGCTTGCTAACTATAGAAGTATGGTTGTCATAACAATTTTCATCTGGACAAGCTGAAAAAGTAACTGTTAAGCTCACTACTAAATTGTCACCTTAACTATTCTTTTCTGTTACTGTTAACTATTATCATATCAGTTAACGCACGATACTGCAATTAATAGTGGAGGTCTCATTTAACTATGTTTTTTATAGTTTAGAAAACCATTTTTTTCTTTCAGTTACATATAAAGGCGTAGACAATTAGTGTACTATAGTGACCAGACTTGGGCAAGATTGCTATAAGATTTTTACATGGATCTGGAGCATAAATGTTCATACATAATGCTTATGTGAATTTGAGAAAAAAATAACTACCCGGGGAAAAAGGTTTAGATCTGACCACATATAATTATATCTGATCAGATCTGACAAAGTAGATCTGGTCAGGTCTTTAAATTGTCTCTATCTGGCGAGATCTGGCCAGATCTGATCAGATATAATTATATGTGGTCAGATCTAAACTTTTTTCCCCGGGGATCCCTATTAAAAAAAATATTAAATTGCGAAAAAAAAAAAAGAAGATAATTTCAATCCAATCCGAAATGTAATCTGATATATTAGGAACGTTACTTAGAGGAATTATAAATTATTAAAATTAATGAAAAATTCCGGTGACTGCTGGGCTTGAACCTGCATCCTTCCGATTCAACGTCTTTGATGCTATCCATCGCGCTGACCCACGTATGTGTTCGCGTGAGTGTAAATAACTAGATATGAACAATTTTCATTAATAATACAATGTATAACTGATTATATCTGAGCAGATATAATAAGATCTGATTATGTTAAGTATTCTATTTAGTTCAGATGTAGTTATATCGGATCAGATCTCACGAGATACACGCAGATCTGACCAGATATAAACAATTTTCTATAAAAATAAGACGTATACATAATTATATCTGAGCAAATATAACAAGATATGATTATGTCAAATGTTGTATTTAGTTCAGATGTAGTTACATCTGATCAGATTTTACGAGATATACGCAGATCTGACTAGATATAAACAATTTTCTATAAAAATAAGACGTATACATGGTTACATCTGAGCAGATATAATAAGATCTGATTGTGTCAAATGTTATATTTAGTTCAGATATAGTTATATCTGATCAGATCTTACGTGGTATGCGTAGATCTGACTAGATATAATCATGTCTGACATTGTATCTAGCCCAGATCTAATTATATCTGATTAGATCTGATCGGATATAAACGGTGGTTGGCCAGATACAATGAGATCTGATCATCTCTAAATATTAGATCTGATCAGATATAAATAGATCTGCCAAGGTATAATTTGATCTGATCAGATATAATTATATCTGGTCAGATCTTAATCATTTTCCCCGGGTATACTCAATGTACCCAAAAACCGAAATCGTTTTTGAAGAATTTTCACTAAGTTTGAGCTCAATGCCATTAATTTTTTTTGTTTTTTAACATAAATTTAAAATCTTAATAACTTTCAATTTCAGCTAGTTATCAAAAATTTCTCGAAAAATGAACTTCGAATTGTTGTTTCTTATTTTATTATTTGCACTGATGTCAATTATTACACATGTCAGAGGTCAAGTAAGTCCAAAAATTCACATTTTTTATTTCTTTTTCTTCATTAATGTAAAATTATCTAATTATCTTTTTTTTTATAACTAAAGGATGACGATTATGAGGAAGATGATTACTGGGATATTGTAAGTATAAAAAAATATATCACCGTTAACTTCTCGTTCGATAAATTTTGAGCTCGTTATTTGTTTATCTATTGCAGTAACCCATTCCTTGTTCAATCTCTAAATGTGTAAGTACTGTAACGAATGTGAAACTGATTTTTAAAATATTTGAATAACTGGAAAAGAAAAATGCCTTCTTCTCTTGTTTTATAGATGCGCGACTTAAGTTAGTCAGTCTTATATTGACAACTAAACAGCATAAATCTGTATATCAATAAACTATATCTTTCTTGCCTTTCTTTTACTGCTGTTAATTTTGGTGTTATTATTTCTATTTTAAGTGTGTTATTATTGTAGTATAAGTGATATTGATTAATAAGTTACCTGTAACTACAGTAAAAAAAAAAAACTTCTTATGATTCCTTACGACTTTAAGCCCACTCTGGAAACAGAGTGGAAATCGAAGCATTATGTAGCCATGCTGTTACCAGAGTGGTTTTGTGCGATTTTACCATCATGTTTTCAGAATGTATCCAGAGTGTTTACATACTGAAACCGTAATGAACCCACAGCGAATACATACTAATAGCAGAGTGTTTCCATAGTATTTCCAGAATGTTTCCAGAGTGCATACATACTTAAACCAGAGTGTATCCAGAGTAAATGAATAATGAAAAAAAAAATTTACCGAAATTTATTATTTCCAGGATATTCAAGAGCATTAATGTAATGCAAAAATCACTTTTTAATATCACCTGAAACGTCTCCTGTAAAAAAAATTTATAAAAATAATATATGTTAAAATATAAAAAATATATATTTTTAGTATAAAAAATCTGTCTATCGATTGACCCTGCGGGTCAGCCCTAAAACTTCCCGCTATTTTCGAATTTCAGGAAATGGTTCGATGGATGAACTTAAAAATTTACAGGGTTATTAGAGGTACATGAAAGAAAAAAAAACCTTGCAGCATTCACCTTTTCATTGATATTTACAAAGTAGCAGTCGATTTACTGAAAAACCAAAAAAAACCCTGAGAGGAAAGTACCTCGGGCCAAGACTTGACCCAGACTTGGCCCAACCTTGTAGAACGTTGGGCCAAGCTTGTGAACCAGTCTTGGCCCAGTTTTGGTAAAAGTTTGGAATGATAATCTCGGGCCAAGCCTGGTTGCCAGACCTGGCCCATGCTTGGTTGCCAGACCTGGCCCAAACATCGAGGAAACGAATAAATTTAATTTAAAAAAATTTTTATTATTATTAACCCCGTAGAGTTTATGTTTATTAACGTTTAAACTATCTAAGGGAGGTAAATGATGTGAAAAAAACTCAGTGACAATTCTGCTGGGCTCTGGGCGCGAACTGCCGTCCTTCTGATTGCTGGGTCCGAACGGTAGCTACTGGACGTACCTACTAATGTTGA
This sequence comes from Microplitis deprimator, assembly GCA_964016945.1. NCBI lineage: Eukaryota > Metazoa > Arthropoda > Insecta > Hymenoptera > Braconidae > Microplitis > Microplitis deprimator. Next base: position 1,071,808 of record OZ024713.1, read on the forward strand.
ACTGATACATTTATATGATCTACTTATTAAACCATAGGTATAGTCAAACTTGGGTAATCCTACCTTGGCCCAAGTCTGGGTTGCCATTGAATGGCCAAGGCTAGGTTACCCTGTCTTGGCCCAAGTCTGGCTTGCCATTGGATGGCCAAGACAGGGGATCCCATTCTTGGTCGAAGTCTGACTTAGAATTGGGTGGCCAAGGCTAGGTTACCCAGCCTGGCCCAAGCCCGAGTAATCATTGTAACGGCCAGGACTGAGTACCCGATCTTGAGCCAAACATGGGCCAATATAGGTGTGCCAAAGCTAGGTTCCCCAGTGCTGGGCCAAGTAGGGACCCGTCGTTCAACTCTGGCAACTCCTGCATGGGAAAGTCATTTTTATACTTATTTATAATGGACATTAGAAATTGAAAAAAAAAAAAATTTCCAAAAAATGATGAAATGGTCTTGTAGAGAATCTATTCAAGTTTTTAAGCCCCCCCCCCCCCCAATTTACCGTACGATCAATGGTAGCTGAGATATTGTAATGGGTCCGCTTATTTTATCAATTTGATTGTGGTCTTGATAAAACAAGGGCCTACACATGTGTAAGACTGTGGTAAGGTGTCTTACGTACCTGTTCATCTATGCTCAGTAATCTCAGGACGAGGATAACCCCGTACTAGACCACTCAGTATTAAAATTAGAGAGATCTTATACTAAACTTATCAGGAAAGTTGACAAGGCTAGATAATTAATTGATATATTTTAGTAAAACTGATAACTATAGCATTTATTTAAACGAAGTCGCTTTACAAATAATTAAATGATGAAAGGTGAATAATAAAATTACGTATGAAACCGACTCAACTAACTTGTAAAATATGACTGACTCGGCTGATATTATCACTAAATATAACGACTTGACTGATCTAATTTGGTACTAAACTGACTCGATAAATCAGAATAAAACTTACACAATTAAGCAACCCGACAATAAATAACGACTCAACTTACTCCAACAAATTCACCGGTCCTTCTTTCCAACGAACCTCCTTCTCGAATCCAATAAACCTCCAATTCTCCAAATAACGAATCCTCAGTCCAATTTATTTACCCGGTCCAAATTTCCACAGTAAAAATTTATAAATAAAGTTGAAATAAATTTAATTAAAATAAGCTTCCACCTCAGGTGAGCTTATATGCTTTTGGCCCTTATGAAGATGATAATGGCTAGCAGCACGTGTGTAGTAGTAGATGGTAGTTGTAGTAGCAAACCACGATGGTAGTGGTAGTAGTAGTAGTAGTAGAAGAACACGTCTGTCCACGGCGGTTGCTGCGAGCCAAGAGACCGACAGCTCGTCGTCTCTGGGCCTCGTACCTCTCTACTCAGGTTGGCCAACCCCTAAAACCAAGCGTCGAGAAACTCGACCACAGCGACTCCGGCGCATCAGTGACAGTATTTTCTTCAATATTGACAATTGTTGAAGAAGGAGGACGGTTCTTTTGGCGCGAGTCGACTATTCAAATTCAAACGCAATGTTGAAGCATTTCACCCTGTTACAATATCAATGATCAAAGCCAAAAGGATCCTTTTTCATTTGTAGGCTGATATCTCTGCGACAAATTGTCGTACAAGGTTAAAAAACAAAAAAAAAAAACAAATTAAAGCTGAATAAATTTGCTAACTGACCTAATTGATTTAGCTGGAAAAATTTTTCCACGGCTGGTGAACTTTTTGGAACAAAGAAAAAACTTGGAAAATGTTTGTCTCGCGGTATTGCTCATGTTTGCGTAATAGCCATATCTATTAATAATCTCGATACGATTATTTTTTAACGTTAAAGTGAGTTCATGGTTCCCTGGTGTATCCAGAAATTTTATTACGAAAAAATAAAAAAACAATAATATAACGCCGTTTCGTAGGCTTGATCCCAACACCTTTGATTCCAAAATCTGATCTGTTATCCACTGTGCTGGATCACTCACTTGAAAGACATGGTTGATTTTATTTATTTGGATTCCCGGCAAAAAATGATTTTGCCTTATTATATATAATTATATATAATCACCTATATATGATCAGATTCAAAAATTGGCCAGATCTGATTATATATAATCATGCATGAACGAATATAGTCATTTTTAGAATCTCATTTAGAATATTTGTTAATTATTAATTAAGTAATTCTATTAGGATTTATTATTTTCATCAATATAAATGTCGGTTAAATTTAAATAAAAAAAAAAATACTATCCGTTCAATATTATTTTAATACGAGGTCACCCATCTAAATTATGTCCCACGTCGATGCTGCTTAACTTTAAATATCGCGGGATTGTAGTTTGATCCTCTAGTCTCTTACACACATAATTAATATACCTTCGCGGTTTTCATGATACGGTTTGAACACTGTATTAAAAGAGTATAAACGTAGTCGATAACAAGTAGTTTTACCATATTTATACGGTATATTTGTGAAATTTAATTACGGTATTTCTACAGAGCTTATACTGCGTTTATACGGAGCTTATACGGCATTTCTACCGTATAAATACGTTATTTTTACCGTAATAACACGGTACTTCTACTGTATTAATACGGCATTCGTGCTGTAATAATACCGCATTTCTACCGTAATAATATGGCATTGTTACCGTAATAATACGATTTTTCTACTGAGTTCATACAACAATTGTACTGATTTAATAAGGTGTTTATACGAAATTATATATATATATATATATATATATATATATATATATATATATTGCTTTACAATGTATTATGTCACTCGTATATTTTTAATCATACAGTAGAGACTCTGTAAACTTTTGATTAAAATATTTTTTTTTTAAAGTTCTAGTTCAAATTCAGAGATAAATTATTTATGGAAACATTAATAATAAATATTTTTGTCATTATGTAATATAGTATGTACTACATTACCATCAAAAAAGGTACTTATCACTCTGTCAAATAACGGAGGAGTACCCGGGCCAGAATAGTAACAAGTTTCGAATATAATATAACACAATATATTTACGGTATTAATGCGGTAATAAAATTTCACAAACATACCGCATTTATACCGTGGGTATACCGTAATAATACTTATACCCAAAAAATACCGGGAAAATACCGTAGAAATACCGTTATGGCAATTCCGCGAGGGTACGTTTATGGCATTACTTAAATAATCAAATTGATACATCCTACGTAAATAATGCACCTAATGATGAATTTGGTTTTGTACATAAATTACAATAGAATTCATTAGAGACATATAATCAAATCTATTTATCTATAAACTTATAAATATTCGTATATATATCGATATCGATTTATACTTTTAAATTGTTGTCGAAACCTTTGAACATTTTTTAGGTATTGGGGATTTAAGTTTGATTAATAGTTGACAAAATAAAAATTTAATAACATTGATATTATTATCATATTATGTAATATATATATAATATATATATATATATATATATATATATATATATATATGTATATTATAACGGGTTTTTCACCACCGGGGATCTACCGGAGTAAAGTCCGAATACACTTACTATTTTTGGCAACCTTGTATAAAATTTAATGTTGGGCGCTAGGTGACTTTATAATCACTAAGGCCAAGAATTTGGTTTTTTAAAAAGAGAGAGATAAAAGATGGGAGGAGCTAAATTTCTGATTAGTTGAATTATTATAGATTTGTATTTGTTTATTTGAATCGAGTGAAACGAGCGACAAAACAAAAATGAGTTTAATCAATGCAAAACAAATATACTAGTCACATAACCATGTATATATGTGATCTTTATGTCAAACTTCATTTGTTGAAATTCTAAAATATGCACTCAACTATATTTTGAATGAATGTAAACTAAGGGTATCATTTTAAAAATATTTTAGATGATATCACTTTAGCCAACGGATTGAAAAATTTTTTTTTAATTGGAACATAATTTGTACGCTGAATAGATCATTTGAAAATTTGAAAAACTTTTTCGATCGGGTATTGGAAGGAAGTCAAATTCTTAGTCTCAAAATTAAGTTTTACTTTTTGTTTTAGAATTAAGTCTCATTTTTGTCTTAGAATTAAGTCTTATTTTTTGTCTTAAAGAGAAATCGTATTCTTTCCCGAGTCGAAAATAAAACTTGATTTAGAGTTGATCGTCTTGCATCGTAACTAAGTTAGACCGGTTGAGTCAAAACGGATGCAAATTCATGCAAATTCTATGTCAAAAATGACCAGGACATTCTGAATTTAGAACGAAAATATTGAAGGAAATAAAAATAAATTATTTTCAGCCAATTAGACATTTTCACTAGTACACCAAGTACTCCAAGTGTTAAAGTTCTCCGAGATGACCAAGACTCTCTGGATTTTTTTTTTTAATATCGAAGACATTAGAAAAAAAAATTTCAGTCAACCAGACAAAAAGTAAGACTAAATTTCAAGACAAAAAGTAAGACTCGATTTTACGACAAAAAGTAAGACTCGATTTTAAGACAAAAAGTAAGATTCGATTTTAAGACAAAAAGTAAGCCTTAATTTCAAGACAAAAAGTAAGACTTGATTTTAAGACAAAAAGTAAGACTCGATTTTAAGACAAAAAGTAAGACTCGATTTTAAGACAAAAATTAAGACTCGATTTTAAGACAAAAAGTAAGACTTAATTTTATGACAAAAAATAAGACTCGATTTTAAGACAAAAAGTAAGACTTAATTTCAAGACAAAAAGTAAGACTCGATTTTAAGACAAAAAATAAGACTTAATTTTAAGACAAAAAGTCAGACTTAGTTTTAAGACAAAAAGTAAGACTCGATTTTAAGACAAATTATAAGACTCAATTTTATGACAAAAAGTAAGACTTAATTTTAAGACAAAAAGTAAGACTAAATTTTATCACAAGAAATAAGACTTAATTTCAAGACAAAAAGTAAGACTCGATTTTAAGACAAAAAATAAGACTTAATTTGTACGCTTGATGTACTAGTGAAAATGTCTAGTTGGCTGAAAGTAATTTTTTTCAATCACTTCGATACTTAAAAAAAAAGTCCAGAGTCGTGACCATCTTGGTCCGCTTCAGCACTTGGAGCTTTTGGTACACGAGTAAAACTGTCTAGTTGGCTAATAATAATTTTTTTTCATTTCTTTCAATATTTTTTTTTTCAAATCCGAATAGTCCTGGCCATCTTGGACATCGAATTTGCGTAAATTTACCTTGATTTCGAATTAATTGGTCTTACTTAGTCACGATTTAAGACGACCCACTCTAAATCAAGTTTCATTTTTAATTCGGGAAAGATTACGATTCCTTTTTAAGACAAAAAATGTAACTTAATTTCAAGTTACACTTAGAAAATTAAATAATTGGAGTTATTATCTACTTATGGTAAAAATTTCTACCATCAATGAGTTAGTCGTAAATATTATCTAGATGATTGTATAAATCATCTAGATTGTAATATTCACCATATTTATGATAATTGTTACAATCCTGTATGTTAAGTCGAATTAATTATTATTCATCATTCTAGATGATTGGAATTAAAAATTTAGCATAATAAACACAATTACTTAATTTTCTGTGTAAAAGTCAAGACTTAATTTTAAGATAAAAGATACGACTTCATTTTAAGACAAAAAGTAAGATTTTGTTTTAAGACAAAAAATATGACTCCTTTTCAAGACCCGATTGAAAAAGTTTTCCAAATTTTTAAATGCGCTGTCCAGCGTGCAAATCATGTTCCAATTAAAAAAAAAAATTTTTTAATCCATCGGCTAAAGTAATATCATCTAAAATATTTTCAAAATAATACCCTTAGTTTATATTCATTCAAAATATAGTTGATAGCATATTTTAGAATTTCAACCAACGAAGTTCGATATCAAGATTAAAAATATACGTGGTTATGTTACTATTATATTTGTTTTACATTGACTAAACTTATTATTGTTTTATCGCTCGTTTCACTCGATTCAAATGAACAAATACAAATCTATAAAAATTCAACCAATCAGAAATTTGGCTCCTCCCATCTTTTATCTCTTTCTTTTAAAAAAACCAAATTCTTGGCCTTAATAATCACCAAATAACAATTATCAAAAATCGGCTCAGGGTGGCGGATCGGGGAAAAGGTCAGGTACTTAAGATTACGATAAATAATTGGTCAGAATTAAACAAAATTAATGAGTCGTATATTAAACAAACAAGATAATTGATCGGTATCACAAAAATAATCGGTTACAACAAAATATAATTTGCCGTTGTCGGCTTGACTCGATATAAACACAAAAAAAAAAAAAAAATAGTTCGTAAACATCGTAGTCGATCAAATTACAAAATCAGTTCGTACAAAAAAAAACAGTCAGTTGACGAAATTAAAATAAACTTATTTTAATTTTCAAACACAAATACGACGTAGTTCTTAACGGAATATCCCTGTGGAAAAGGTCTTATAAAATCTCATAAAAAAAATTGGCTATGAGAAAACGATCAGTATTTGTCCGCGAAAAATCTCAAAAATTCTTATACAATTATTTTCTCATAGATGGTGCATCAAAAAAAATTTTTTTTTAAATTCTCATTTAAATGATCAGAATCTATAAGAAACAGAAGCTGTAATTTTGTGATTATAAGGATTTATAAGTTTTCGAAAAACGTAAAGTTTACAATTGCGTAGATTTTGGAAATGAATAAGATTGTATGAAACGATTTCTGAAGTAATCATATAAGATTTGATACTGATTAATCAATGTGAGTACAGTATTTTCCATATAGTAACGAAAAAATTTATGAAATTAATTAAGTTACAGTTTCTTTAGTATTGATTGTTTATATGCTAAATTATTGAATTTTTTAGCATGAATTCAAAAAGTTTTAATTATGTATACTCAAGAATATTTGTATGAGTATTTACGCGGAAAATCCTCAGCAATCTATTCCCGAAAAATCTATGAAATTTTTTAAGTTTTTACAAGTTAATTCGATTATAGATTTTCTTACTAATTCTCATAAAATTTTTATGAGAAAAAGGTCTGCATTTGTCCATGTGATTCCTGATTCAGTCTCATAAAATTTCTAAGAAATACTTGTTAAATATTTTCTCATAAAATATGATAAATATTTTATGATATTCAATAAGATATTATCTCCTAGGATAACTTTTATTAAAACTTATAAATTCTAAAAATTTCGTATAAAAAAATAATCTTATTGAGATTTTATAAGTATTATAACATCAGAATTCGCCTGATCAATTCTTATTGAAGATACATGAGAATAAACTGTAACAATCTTATAGAAGTAAAAGTACTTATTCAATCTTATAACCGTTGGCAGAATTCGAGTCACAAAATCTCATAAATTGAAAAATCTTACTCATTCTTTTAAAAATCTAGTACGGAAATCATGATAGGAAAACATTAAAAGCTTTGACTCATAGATTCTCATATGAATTCATATGAGAATTTTTTTAAATCTCATTGATATTTTCGAAGCTCATAGATTCTTATAAAAAATATTCAATATCTTATCAGAATTTATGAGAGCTTTTCCACAGGGTACTCGACTGGTGACGTCAGAGTACTTTACACGGCCAGACTCGGCTGCCGCAACGAATGAGAAAGAGATAATCCGCAATTCTCAGAAATACTCGAATGAAATAAAATAAAAAATAAATAATATTTTATTTTGGAGACACGTTAAATTGCACTAACATAAAATTATCATACGTAATTAATTATTTAATTAATAATTATTACACGGCCACGGTTCACTTGTTCAATACTAATTTTACTCGTACACTTTGTTCAGTTCGCCGATGCTTCGACTTGTTCACGAAAGGCGGTTTTTATTGTTCACTCGGAATTTATTTGTCGCGATAAATTGTTCATTGTTCACTCGGATTGTTCTTAACGGCGTAAATCGAATTGTTCAATAATCGGGGTCGAAATTATTCGTTTGGTCGGGTCGAATTGTTCAAAAGCAGAAACGCGGCCGTTCACTACGAAGTCTATCCCGGATCTCTCGTCGCAATCCATGCGTTAGATCGATGGCTCAGTCGAAGTCGGAATCGTGATCATAGATGTCACCAAAAATTGGTCGACTGGTAACATTTTATTATATTCAAATAATTCCAAAGCACGAGTCGATTTTTTATCATGTTACAATATATATATATATTAGGGTGCTTCATTTAAAACGAACATTTTTTTTTTAGCGGACACAAGAAAATTTTGTTATTTATGTTGAGAGAAAAATTCCCTAAAAATTTCAGCTCTTAATTTTAATTTTAAGTACTTCCTATCGAGCATCAAAGTTTTCCCATTTAAAAAGCATGTAAGTCAAATAACTTTTCTTTAAAATTACTATAAATTAGCCGATTTTGAGCTATCGTTTTGAAACCAGTTTTTATTTGTAGAGTATTTGTTGCTTTTTAAAAGTGTATAAAACGGTTTTGGTCTAACTCGATTCATGTCGATCGAATCAGCTCCGAAAGACAATTTTTCACTTTTTTCATTTATTTTTGTTAATAGTGAAGAAACGGCTCATCTTACAAAAAATATACATAGGACCAATCTTTCAGGAAATTTTGTCCTCTACAAAATAATTTCTGACACTTATATTGCTAAAGTCCATTGTTCATGAGATACATGCACTTTAACATTTTACAATAAAAAAGATTAGTACCATAGTAAGCTTACAATTTTTTCTATTGTAAAATGTTAAAATGCATGCATAAATACAAATATAATATATATATACACATATATAAACTTTTGATCCAAATGTATTTTCTGACTCAGCTCGTCAAGCTGAGTTGGGAGGTAGTAAATTTTTTCGAAAATTCCATTATGAGGACAAATACAATAGTTAGATTTCTATGAAATCTACTAAAAATTTCATTTAATGAGTGGTAAGATAAGAAATTTCATTGGTCTAGACACATATATAGGCATGAAAATGAAAGCTTATTTGAAGAGCTTTTAGATGAATTCATAGAAAGTTAATAAGTTACAACATTCAAAAGATACCGAAGAAAAAATAAGTAAAAATATGAATTTTTGACATTTTGAAAATTTTGAAATGCTATAACTTCTAAACTAATCAACCGATTGAGCTCATTTTTCAATTCGATCAAGGTAGTACCCCACAAAATACGTATACCAAGTTTCAAAGCGATCGGTTTAAGACTGGTGATAATCAAAGTGAAAACCTGCATAAAATTAGTTTTTATAATAATTTGTAAATGTTCAAAATC
>OZ024713.1:1086063-1154563 GCA_964016945.1 Microplitis deprimator
CTTGCTGCGACAATGCAAGGCCTCGAGTGACAACAATGCGCCCTGGCCTGATTACCTGATAATGAAAAAGAACTACGTCAACTACCTGAAAGCAAAAAAGCTAGAACATAGTAACATCATTCAAGGGAAATTTGCCAACGTTCGGAACCCTAAGGAATTCTGGGAGGTAGTCAGATCAGTCCGCCGACGACCACCGTATACATCCACCATCTCCCCAGAGGATTGGGAATTATTCTTCCACAGAGTGTACTCGCCATGTGAATCTGTCCAATCGCTACCGGTCTCCCAATCTGCCCCTATGCTAGACAATGAAATTACCATAGAAGAACTTCGTGCAAGCCTAAAAAAGGGGAAAGCCAATAAATCGCCTGGTGCTGATGATATAGGCCATGAGTTTTTGAAAAACTTACCAGATAACTGGCTCTTATTCACACTAACCTTTTTCAATAAGATTCTGGCGTCTGAATCGATTCCGGCTGACTGGTCTAACATCATTACAATCTTTCTCTTCAAGAAAGGAGACCCTCAAGACCCTGAGAACTATCGCGGTATAGCGCTGATTAATTGTATCACGAAAGTGTTTACCCAAATCCTGTGCAACAGGATTCAAAAGTGCGCAGAGACTAAGAACCTGATCCCGGAAGAGCGGGCTGGCTTTCAACCCGGCAGAAGCTGCGCCGACAACATTTTCTCAATGCTAGCTCTCCTGCAAATTCAGCTGAGACACGATGATTCCGCAGCCTTCATCTTATTTGTCGACTTCAAGAGAGCGTTTGATAATTTAGCCAAACTTGGAATAAGTAGCAAAATCATTAAAATCCTGAAATCACTGTATGACAACGCTCAAATGCAGGTCAGAGTCAATGGTCACCTCTCCAAGCCAATCGATGTCACTCTAGGAGTCCTACAAGGTGAAGTACTGAGCCCACTGCTATTTATGCTCTACTTATCAGACATCACTACATATTTCGAGGGCCAAGGTCTGGAAGGAATAAGTGTGAATGCCTACAGAAGCGTCCTTATGCTCCTGTACGCTGACGACATTACTATAATGCTCCGCTCAGTAGGGCACCTGATGAAATGCCTCAAAGTCCTCGAAGCTTACTGTGCCATGAAGTCCATGGCTGTCAACCCGAAAAAAACCAAGGTGCTCAAGGTTAACTCAAGTGGGAGAAGCCGTAAGCAATACCCAACTTTATACTTCAATAGCGAAATTATAGAGATGACAAAATCCTATGCCTATCTTGGAGTTGAATTCTCTTCGAGAATCCTGAGTACTCAAGCGCTAAACTATGCCATCAGCAAGAGCAGACTCGCTACAAACACTGCACTATCAATCCTCTCTAAAATCTATGCTGACTCATGGAACGGGAAGGTGAAAATTCACAAGAGCCTAGTCAAGAGCACGTTCCTCTACATGGAACATATATGGTGTCTTAATCTCAACTTCATAGAAAAGCTTGAATCAACCCACCTAGAATTCTTCAAAAGGCTTCTTTCACTCCCTAGATGTACCCCAAACTACGCCCTCAGAATTGAATTAAACATTCAACACATCGCTGTTAATATTCTGCAGCTAGCGCTGAATTGGATTATCAGAATCCTGGAGATGGAGGATCATCGTCTCCCTAAAACCTGTCTCCTGAGATTGGCAGAACTGCTGAACTCTCCGAATAAACCTAAAACACACAACTGGATCAAGCAGCTCAGAGATCTTCTCAGCCTAATAAATGAAGACAAAATGCTGGACAGCATGGACTCTGAGCTCTGGAAGTAACGCCAAGAAAACATTTTGAGCAAATTTCGACGCTATCTAGCCTCCGCAGACCGCGAAAGATATTCGCGCTCTTCGGTCAGGTCATTTACCCTATTCCCCTATTGGAAGCTGTTCCTGAGCTATTTGCTAGAATTCCCCAACACCTCAGCAAACCAATAATCCAGATTAGACTCGCCAGTAAATACTCCTGCAGTGTCACTGTCAACAACGAAACCATAGTACTCTCACCGCTCAAGGACTGCAGATACTGTGGCTCTTGTCACAAGGAAACAATCTTACACTTTCTGATCCAGTGTCCTTTTTACTCAGCTCCAAGATACAAGCACTGGAAAGCCGAAACTAACCAAGGTTCAGAATTCGATAAACTGAGCAAAATTCTAGGAGTTGCGCATAGACCTGATCTGAAAAAGTTGCAAGCTTATCTTCAAAACTGCCTCACATTACGACCCGCACTCATCTAATAGTGGTGCGCAATCGAAATCGATTAATCGAACAATCGATGTTTTCGTTTCGATTGTCGATTTTTTTAAATCGATTGTAGGCCTTTTGATTAATTAAAAACAATCAATTCTTTTTTTTGAAAACGATTTTTAAACATCGATTTTTTCTAAAATTAATTAAAGAAAAAATTTGTTTTTCAAAGTCATTAACTCAAACATTATAAAAATTGTTTGACTAATACAGCTAAACAAATGATAAACAACTTAAGCGAAATGATTGAAGTTAGATATCTAATTAAAAGAAAAGATTAGAAAAAAAAAAATTTTTTATATTTTTGAATGCTTCTGAATACTTTAAATACTTTTGAATCACGCTTCTTATGGACATTTAAGATTGCAAATCGTTTCGAATTGTTTCTTTTATTTAGAAATAGGCAATTTATAATTTTATAGATCAAAATGTTACGCTATTTGAAAAATAAAAAAATAATCGATTTTTATTAAAACGATTCTACAACTTTAAAGTTGCAATAAAATAATCGATATTTCACAAAAAAAAATTATTAATTAAATACAATACTTCAATTATTGAGAAAATATTTTTAAATTTTAGTGCCTTGGGTAAATCAGATGGCGTTGATGATAGGCGAGCTATTAAAATTCTTAACCATATATATAACATAAAATCAACGTATAATTGTTTTAAAATTAAAATTTGGCGTATTTGTTCGGCTTCTAAATCTGAATAATTGAAAATTTCGAAATCTTAATATAATTTCTTTTATAGCAGCATTTTGGACCAATATTCATTTTTAACTTCCCGCTAAGAAAATCGAAGATTTTCAAAAATTTCGGGAAGTTATTGTTTTCACCCCGATTTGCGAAAATCAAAATTCCAACAGATGTCGACGTTTTGAGGTTCTAGGAAGCTATTTTGACTATATTTAAGATGATGTCCGAGTATATGTATGTATGTAAATATTCTGCAACTTTTGAACAGATGAACCGATTTTGATCGTCAAGGTGTCATTCGACGCGGCTTGTTAATTACTATAAACACTAAAAATTTGAGCTTAGGGGTCGGTAGGGTACGTTCGGAGATATTTCAAAAATAAAATTTTTCCAAAAATGTTTTTCTTGAATAACTTTTAATTCGCTCGATGGATTGATTCCAAAATCTAATCAACTCTAAAACTTTATAAGCCGCGTCGAATGCCACCTCAGCCATTAAAATCGGTTCATTCGTTCAAGAGAAACCGTGAACGAAAGAATTAAAAAAAATTTTTTTTTTAGTTTTTTTGCAATTTCTCAAAAACGACTCGATAAATCAATTTTTAAATTTGATCAGCTCTAGAACTCAATAAAACGCGTCGATTGCCACCTCAACCGTTGCAATCGGTAAATTCGTTGGAGAGATATCGTTGGAGAAAAAATGGTAAAGAACGTTATTTTTCAAAAACAAAGGCACTCAAAAGTATTTTCGAGCTCGAAGAGCTCGAAAATGTATTCTCGACGATGTTTTCGAGCTCCTTGAGCTCGAAAACTGCGGGAAGTTTTGAGGCTGGCCCGCAGGGTCAACTGACAGACCGATTTTTTTATTTTGAACGAAAAATTATAAAATCGATTTTACTCAATCGATTGTTAGGCTATCGATTCTGCAACTATAAAGTTGGGAGAGGAAAAAATCGTTTTTTTTTTTTTTTTTTAAATCGATTTGTCAATAATCGATTGTTTAGTAACGATTAATCGCCGCAATCGATTGTGTTCAGTCGATTCTATTCGATTGTGAAAAATTGAATAGTTGCTTCGATTTCGGCAACACTATCATCTAATCGATCAAGAGCCAGTTCGATGGTTCGATGGTTCGAGTTCTTCTGATTCCCGCTTATGGTTCTTACAAATTAATTGTATTGTGATTGGTCAACTTTTACTTTTACTATACTTCTTTTTGATACCTATGCTGTTTATTATATAATCATGTATCGCATATGGCACTCCACTCTCTGTATACAGGACTTTGTCCACAAATACAATAAATTAATTATTATTATTATTAATTAGGGATCCCCCAATAAACCAGAAATTTCACTATCATTTAGCGATTAAAAAGAATTCGAACACTGATAGAAGGATTTCTTCAGATTTACTAAGATTTGTTAATATTTAACAAATGGTTTATTAATCAACAGGCTCAAATAAATATTTATTAACAGTCAACAAATTATTTATTAGAGAGTATTTCCTTGCACCAAAAAAAATTTATTAATATTTAATAAATCATTTATTTGACGCAATTTGACGTATTTGAAAATATAACCTCATTTTCTCAAAATATAAATAATAAAAATATTTTTCAAAAAGTGGGAAGATGAAGAATATATTATAATAAAAAAATTATTTTTATTACATAATTAACAAACAATTATTTAAAATAATTTGTATATTTCATATAAAATATGGCAGTGTAACAACGCTTACTACTGTCAAAGTCTCTTGCTAATATATACAACTACATATGATTATATGCAGCCATCTATCGATAATATTCGCCAAAGAATTATTTGTTAACTATTAATAAATATTTATTTGTCTCAAAGAAGCTTCTCACAAGAGTTTTAATAAATCTAGTTTATTACTCTCAAATAAATCCTTCTATCAGTGAAAGAATATTCAAAAAATCGAATTTCTCCGAATTCTTTCAATTCCCCCAATGAACCAGAAATTAGACTATTATTTAGTGATTGGAAAGGATTCGAAGGTTTTCAAAATATTGAATCAGCCTGAATCTATATCTATAAAATGATAGGTGTTTTTTTTAACAAGTATCACGCAAAAACTACTGAATATTTTGACATGAAATTCGCATCATAAAATTCTGCGTGTTTCAAACATTCCTTTTTATCCAAGATCTTATGAGAAAACACGTATATTTTTAACTCAATAAATTAAATGATTAATTTTTTTCGTTCGATCGTTATGATTGTGGTGTTATTATTTCTAATTTAAGTGTGTATTATTAATTCATTAAAGGTTATTAAGATTATATGAATACGATTACAGAGAAAGTTACAGATAAAAACCATAGTTACACTTCGAGAACAATTTATTTGAGCCAAATGAGATTTGTTTCAGGCAAATAAATCCCATATTTGAATGGACCCAATCAGTATCTATTTAAGACAAAGATATGGTTCATTTGAATGAAATAAAGATGTGTTTATAGTTAACAAATCTATATTTGATAGCGCCACCAGCCGTAGTGGAATTTTTTTCAACCAAGATTTGGTTAACTATAAACAAATATATATTTGAATGAAATAAATGATTTTGTTCAGTCAAATAAATCTATTTAGTTGGCTCAAATAAACTGTTCTCTCAGAGTATGAAAACAATTTTAATCTCAAAAAACAAAAAATCACTAAAATTTAATTTACGCCTAGCGAAGCGGGCGGGTAACGGCTAGTTCTCTCAAATCCCGCAATAAACCAGGAATGTCACGATTTCACAATTTAATTATTAAAAAAGATTCGAAGGTATTCAAAAAATTGAACCTCTCCAAATCGTCGCTAATCCCTCAGTGAACCAAAAATTAGACTATTATTTAGCGATTGAAAAAGATTCGAAGGTATTGAAAAAATCGAATATCTCTGAATTCTCTCTAATCCTCCAACGAACCAGAAATTAGAATAGTATTTAGGGATTGAAAAGGATTCGAAGGTATTCAATAAATTGAATCTCTCCGAATTCGCCGTAATCTCCCAAGAAACCAGAAATCAAACTATTATTTAGCGATTGAAAAGGATTCGAAGGTAGGGGAGGGTGGGGCAAAGTGAGCCCCTTGGAGTAAAGTAGGCCCCCCTAAAATTAGGAAAGCCTCACAAATTTTGGGGCAAAGTGGGCCCCCCTAAAATTTGAGAGCAAAGTGAGCACCCTGAAATTTTCTATGAACGAGGCTCATAATAAGTCACCTTTACTTTTTTACGACTATTCATTTATTACTTATTAGCTTATTTATGTCTTACCCATTTTTGTCCACTTTGCCCCATATTTTAAAATTCGTAATTTATTATGAACACAGCTTATTCATAACTGTTTAAAGTGAAGAATTTAAAAAAAGTAAATCGAGCAATAAATTTGTCTCACACAATTTTTTTAGATTGAGGCCCACTTTGCCCCTAATTTTCGATTTTTCAATTTTAATGGAAACAGCTTATCAATGTTAAATAACAAACAAGGGCCTATAAAGTAGTGTAACGAGTAAAAAAAAGTGAATATAATCCCATTTCTAGCTTACGGGGCCCACTTTGCCCCACCCACCCCTATTAATCGTTAATATGGTAAAAAAAATGATATTATAATCTTGTCTCTTATACTGTCAATAATTGGTACTTTTACCTTAGTTGCTTCGACTTCCCCTAATAGCCACTTTAGCTTGAAATTGAGGGTAATTTAATGTTGAAATTACCTAAAATCTGCTGCCCGAATTTGCAGACAATTTCACAGCAAAAGTAGAAAATAAAAATTTACGGTTAATTTTTCTTCAATTTCAAGGTAAACTTTTACGACAAAAAAACAGTCGGTAATGTTCATTCTCACCATTTCAGAAGGTAAGCAAATTTATACACAAAATTGTCTACAATTTGAGGATAAAAATATATTTAACAATTTTTAAAGTTAAATTAACAATAAATTGACATAAAATTTGCGTGAAAATTAACGACAACTTTTTTCTAGTCAACTTTTAAAGTAAATTTGCATTATAATTTGGGCAGTAAATTTACTTCAAATTCAATAGCAAGTTGCATACAAATTGTCGTAAAAAATGGAAAAATCCGAAGTTGACGGAAATTTGACGAAAAATTCAACGAAACTTTTGTTCAGTAAACTTTTGCTCAAGCAAGCTGTGCTATTAGGGTCGGCAACACTACCTTAAAGGTGCTTTTTCATGCTGACGCTTGACGCTGCTTTTTAGCGTCAAATTTGGTTACGGGATGAGAATTTAATATGTGCGCCACCCAGAAAAAATGTAGCGATAAAGCTAAATTTAGTTTAGCTTTTCTTGCCGGGTTATACCTACCCTGATAGCCAGACCTTGTTCTGCAAGTTCTGCGGTAAAAGATTTTCGCTGGATAATACTTTCCTTTAAATTGGCTTTAGAATACGGCAGTAGCTTGAATGTAACTTGCCAGAAAAACTTGCCGTCAATTTGAAGTGAAACTTTCAATCAACTTAACGTCATTGTCTGACGTTAATACTTGTAGTCAAATTGAATAAAAAGTTGCAGACAATTTACTGTCAACTTAAAGGTAACTGATTGCTCTCCAACACTTATCTTTAAGTTACCTTTAAATTACCGCAGTAGCTTATAGTTAACTTATGGTTAGGGTGGCTATCAGGGACTTGTAGTCAAATTGAATAAAGTTACAGACAATTAAAAGGTCAACTGAAAGGTAACTGCTTGCTCTCCAACACTTATTTTTAAGTTACCTTTTAGAATACGGCATTAGCTTGTAGTTAATTTTGTTACGTCGGGATCGAGCAAAAAAAAAGTATATATATTCCGGGAAAACTTTAAATAATTTAATTTCGTACAGAATAAAATTTGTTTCTTGCGCGAAGCAACTTTCATTTGGTAGCCTTTTTGTTCTCTCGCTCTTATCTTGAACAGCTGCACAGAAGGTTGACAAAAGAAATTCTAATCAGGCCACCGAAATGTAGGTGTGTGAGTCAAACATCACCACATTAGAATCATAGCAGAGTTACAACTTAAACGTTGACTAAGAGTCTAGCACAAAGAATCTCCAACCGCGACTCTTTACCTCCCGTAGAGTGCCACCAAATTTCCACTAGCCTCTATTTGTCCAGGCATCCGGTCTTTTGTTCAATCAAGAGTCGATCCATATTTTAATATCTTTTACACGACAATACACACATTGCTCTTCAATAAAAGAATAATAAATCGCGGTAACATCTTTAACACCAGTTTTTGGGCAGCTGTGTCAATATCGAGGCAGGCAGCTCATTTTATAGCTGAAATATATAAAAACCGCATCTGGTATACGATAAAAGTCGAACAGTCTAATTACCCATACCCCCCTTGACTCCCCTGTTCCTCTGGCCTACAAAACTCACTTTATCAAAGCCTTTGATAAAGCCGCTAGCCAACTAACCGTGACGTCTTCTCCGATAAGAGCTTACCCTTTACGTTTCGTCTCAATTACCTCACCTACCCACCGAATCCATAGCCACCTGATTTGACGCCCCTACTCCTTATACCCAGTTCTGAGTCCCGAAATGGAAAACTCCCCTCCCCATGGCACTGCCCAATTACTTCCTCTATTGTATTCTATCTTCGATCGGCCACCTACTCGATCACCATATCGATCCGCCCATCTCTAACGATCACAATTTGGGGAATACCCACTTATGACTCTTGATTGGTTACTCTCTCATTCCTGGGGACCTATATGGTTATCTTCCCTATCAAGGTGTCATCATGTCCACCCCACCCACTGATAACCCGAAGATACATTGGTTCCCCAGAAAAACTAGAGCACTTACTTTTGTAATTCACCCCTTCCTCCATTAGCCCCCGTAATTACCAAAAACCGCGAGAATATATAAGGAATAAGCCGGCAGCTGGCAGCTGGCCTCCGCTTACCATCGCCGCTTGCCGCCGAGTTAAGTCAAACCTGCGTCTTTTTGCCTTTTTCCTATAATATCGATCTAATCGTTCTACTACCGTCAAGTAAAACTGGAAATTCCAATAATTATCTAAACTCTTTTACTCAGTCTTGAACATCCAATCTAATCGTTTAACATCTTTCCAACGAATTAAGGTGCAGCTTAACTCCAAGTCGCGAATTCTCTTTACTTATTTAAAGAATAAAGAAGATTCTAACTCATTCATAGAGTCGTTTAATTATTAAATCCGGTATTTAATTATTGGCCATTTTCCTTGAAGACGGGGCCTTGTTTAATAATTCCAATTATACTCATTAAAACGGCAATTATCCCTCCGGTTCGGAACTCGCGATCACGAGCATAGTGCGGGTTGAATTAGAAATTGCCTAACCTTCTGTGCAAGTGTTAATTTAACTTCCGAAAATCAGTGAAAGTGAATTGTGAACGATCCGGTGCCACCTCAAAAGACCAAACTCAGCGTAATCACCTCCGCTCCACGCCAATCAAGCGGGTCCAACTCGCCACGGGGTGTCCAACCGATTGTCCAGCTAACACAGAGCTACAGCAGCCATCACCTGTTGTATTGTAACAACAAACATCTTGAGACTCAATAAAACTACCTGTATCTGTAAGTCCTGACATTTTTATTTTAACATTAAGAAAAGTATACATATTCCTGACCCATATCCATGCTCAGCACCGAATAACGTGGTCCCCGTTTTACCCGAGTAAAGGACTTAAGTGTCTTGACTCGAAATTAAGGGACTGTCGTATGTTATGTCTGTCTGGATGTAACAATTTACGGTTAGGGTGGCTATCAGGGTATAAGCGTCAAAGTTACTCAAACAATCGCATCGATAATAATCGATCTTTTCAAAACAACAATCTGTTACTTGTGCCAAAATAAGTATTGAAAAATATCAGATAGGTTTTTGTTTTACGTTGACAGTTATAATATCGACTGTTACTTTGATTCTTTGACCCCTGATAGCCAAGTTGGCTGCAACTTGGCGACAATCTACTGCCGCAACCTGTCACCAAGTTGAAATTTCCATAAGTTGATGGCAACTTTCTGAGAAAGTTGTCAACAGCTTTCAGCTTTTGTAACCGTTGACTGCAAGTTGACGACAAGTTTCTCAGAAAGTTTTCGACAGATCGCAGCAGTAGATAGTCGCCAAATTTCTAGAAGACTTGGAGATAATTTGCAGTCAACAGTTACAAAAGCTGAAAGTTGTCAACATTTTATCGTCAAGTTTGTCGCAGCTCATGTACACCAACTTTCTGATCAGAAATTCCGGTTATCGGGGGAAATGCTTATAATGAGTTTTGAGATAAATATCAATAAGGTACAAAGATAATACGTCAACTTTGTATGTATATGAAAAATTTGACATCAATACATCAACTTTCGATACTTGTGTATTATTTGTCGCTTAAATTTGACGCTAAGCGCTATAATTTATCACTACATTCTTTCTGGGTGGCGCACATGTTAAATTCTCATCACGTGACCGAACTTGACGCTAAAAAGCAGCGTCAAGCGTCAGCATGAAAAATCACCTTCATACGAAAGCAATGGTATTCTGAATCATCGATTCTATGAAAAGTAGAAGTTTTTCTACGGTTTCTATTACCCTGATAACCAAGTTGGCGAGAAACTGATGAGAAATTTACAGCCGCAACTAGACACCAAGTTGGCCGCAAAAGTTGGTACCGCCAAAGTTGATAGACATTTTCTAAGAAAGTTGGTGGCAAAAGTTGGAAATCCAATAAGTTGACGGTCACTTTCTGAGAAAGTTGGTGGCAAAGTTGCTTGCAAAAGTTGGCAATCATAAGTTGACGGAAAGTTGCCTTCAATTTTCTCAGAAACTTGCATTCTAGTTGCGGCTCCATACTGGCGCCAACTGTCTGAGAAAGTTGGCGGTAACTTGTAGACAAAAGTTGCAAAAGCTAAAGTTGTCGACAACTTGTCGTCAAGTTGGTCGGAAACTAATGAATACCAACTTTTTGACGAGCAACTCGTGCTATCAGGGTACTTTTCATAGTTTAGATGACATAGACTTGCACACATGAATGATGTTAATGGAAAACAACCTTAAATATGAGGATGTGTAAATTTATTTCATTTCCGCTGTTACACTAATCAATCTAACATGAACTACGACGTTCTAATTAGCTAATCCCTAGCAGATCCAAATTATGGTAAGCTACCGTAATCTACTGCAACGCTGCGGAAAATTTGCCGTAAATTGCGGTAAATTGCCGCAACTTGCGGTACATTGCCTTAATTTACAGTAACTTGCAGCAATCCGCGGTAAAAGTACGGCAGTTTTACCGTAAGATGCTGGAATCTTACCGTAACGGCACTGTGTTTTACCGTACCATTGTTTGGCTTTCGACCAATCACATTACGATTAGTTTGGCTTCATATATTTGTCATGTCTATTATAATATAGGGATAAGACAATATTGTTTCACGATATTCCACCCAAGTGGCGCCCTGATCATTCAACAATTATGTACATTCGTTAACTTAACTCTATACGATATGATATTTCACGGTAGAAAAATAATTATATCGTACGTCAGTATGATATGAGCAGTTTCCGTACAATTTGAATAGTATCCAGCACTACACAATACCAAATCTTAAAGACACGGTACCGAAATGTAAAGTAAAGACAGTTGTTTACAGTCAAATATCCGATTTTCAACAGACATTCCAGTGGAATGCTTTTTATTACGGTAAAACAGCAAATTTACCGCAATCATACTGTAAAATACGGCAATTTTACCGAAGCCATAGGTAAAATACCGCATGGATACCACAACTCTGCGGCAAAAATGCAGCATTTGACCGTAAAATACCGCAGTTTCACTGCAATATCACCGCGAATTTACCGCAAATCTGTGGCATTTTACCGTAATTTACGATAAATTGCCGTAAATTGCGGAAATGCTGCCGCGTAAGTAAATTACTGTAATTTACCGTAATTCGGATCTGCTAGGGATTGCTTAACTCCATTTAAGAAAATTATTCTGCTATGCGAAAAAAAGTAATTTAAAATTTTTTTTTCATCTAAAAATCGATTCCATATCTAGTATATATATAATATTTTTGTCTAGGTTACTCAAATAATATTTTTTCCGACATTACTATTTGAAAATTGCACAGAATTACCTACTGAAAAATTTTAAGTTAGACAATTTGCCAATTAGAACGTCGACTATCATGACGAAAAACGTCAAATTCTTGAGCCAAAAACTCAAGCGGTTGGGTCAGTCAGTAACAATACTACAGACCCAGTCGTCAAACCCGCTAGCGATGGCAGTAGGACTGATCACCCTATCGACCAACGGTTAGTTAAAAATAATAAAAACGGATATATCGGTAAAAATAAAAATTTAAAAAAGAAAAAATCTGAGCTCAGACGATATAATCCATATAAAAAATTTTCGAGTGCTGAATCACTAAGCGAAGATGATTTAAGTAAAAATAAAAATAATAAAATATTTACAAACTTGGAAACAAATAATCCTCAAGAACTAAATTCAAATTCAATAAATAAAAACTTTAATTCTAAAAATCAAAATAAAGATAATAAAAATAAAGTAAATTCTAACGAAAGTTCAAATCGCATACGGAAATCTAACGAGAATGCAAAATTAAATAAAAATTCTAAATCCAAAGTCGTATCAAATCCAGAACCAGATAAATCAATTACTCTTCCTGACTATTCTGACGGATCGTCGTCTTCAGGAGACATGTATGATGCTGTAACTCTGAGAAAAAAACTTATTAAAGACAACCCTTCGTATTTAAGTGACGAATCTGATATGGCAGATTTCGGTTTGTCTTATATTTCTAATAATTCAGTAAACTCTCCAAAACATAAAAATTCACGTAATTTAACACCATCACCTCAATCTCTAAATCCACAGACACCTGAAAGTGGTAAAACCACGAATACTCCATTATCATTACCACCCAACGTACGAACACAAGCTACATCTACACATCCAAATCCAAAAATACAAACAGATAAGAAAAATGCAAAAATTAATAAAAATAAATTTAATCCTTCTCAAATCAAAAGGACAACTAAAATGGCATAGTTTACACCCTCTCTTACAATACGTTCACGTAGGAAAATAAATAAACAAAGTAAGAAAATTGAAAAAATAATTACTCCAGAAACTTCTGACGACGAATCAAACACTGACAAGACAGAAATGACTTATTCAAAAATATATTCAGAAAGTTCAAATGACATTAGTACTGAATCACCTATCGATACAATCCCTATCACTCCAAGAACTCCTATCAAACCCAAATCCGTAAATAAAAACGACATGGGAGGTGCAATCCCTTGGTCTTCTGACGAAGGAGGCGATTGTCCAAAAATTATGGACGTCTCTGCGTTAATTCATAATGAACCGGAAAATAAAATAAACATGTCAACTAATGACATAGTAGAAAATTCTTTTGTAATGGAACCCATGACAATAGAATCACCCGACGAAACAACAACCATAAAAACTAACAGAATATCACAGAAAAAAATAGCCAATAAAAATACAGAAAAGACAAAAACAAATACTATAAAAATAAACTCAAATTTAACAGACGCAGACCAAAACATACCTTACGGTACTGATGAAGAACAAACACATACTAATAAAGTAACACCGGAATTACGCAGATCGACTAGAAAACGTAAAATCAAAACATGTTCATGCTGTACAGACTACGATGAACATACACATACACAAAAACAGATTCCGAATAAAATACACCTTGCGAAAAATTTTAAAAATAAAACGAAAAAGCCAAATAATAAAAATTCACAACCCAAATTACCAGACATAATGGTTACTCTGAAAGCAATTAAATGTCAACAAAATTTAAATAATAAACGAACTAATGATAGATTGTCAATAATAAACGAAAATACAAGCCCAGTAAATTCACAACAAACTACATCACGTAGAGAATCACAAAACCCTACACTAAATTCACCTGTTGATCGAAATTCAAAATCGCCTGAACGAATAAATTCATTTAACGACCTAAACTTCGATCAACAGATAAATTCAGCTGACGACGAAAATTTCGAACAGATAGAACAAATAAATTCATTTGATGACCGAAATTTTGACCAAATGGAAAAGATAAACTCATCTGATAATGAAATAGACCAAATTCAATACAATTAAATTAAAACGGAAATCAAAATAAATGAAACAATGATGCAATAATAATAGCAAACGACAATTTATCTAACGAAGAAATAGACTCCGACGATAATATATCTATAATTTCAAACACTTCAAACGACTACAGTAACGAGAACGTACACGAAACAAGAGATAACTTAGAAATGCAGAAAAATTGTTATTTATGTTTTATTAACGCCGATGGTACCATATCAAGCGAAATCGGAAAACAGTTTTTAGTGTCAGGATATTTAAAATTAAGCCCTTTAACTAATTATAAAACAGGTCAAGTAATCAAAATGGGAACATCTAAAAACAAAGTACTTGCGTTAGTAACTCAAAGTGATAGTCGAGATACACCAACTGAAAAAGATTATTGTAAAGCTTTCAAAAATTTAAAGTTATATATGGAAAAATCAAAAATAAAATCAGTTAGTATTTCTCAAGGTAGAAGCAATTTATCAAAAACAGTTTGGACGAACATTAAAAATATTATTGCTAAAATTTTCAAAGGTAGCGATTTAAAAATAATTATTTGTAAAGATGAAATAATAATACCTCCAGTAGAGGAAAGAGAAAAAATAATAGCCGAAAATCACGAAACTTCAATAGCGGGACATAAAGGAGTAACTAAAACTTATAATAGAATTAGACAGAAATATTTTTGGGATAATATCAAAAAACATGTTGAAGATTTCGTTAGGAAATGTATTAGTTGCCAGAAAAAGAAATAAGTTAGAATAAACACAAAACAGCCGATGGTTATTACAGACAAATCCGCAGAAGTATGGGATAAATTAGCATTAGATATAGTGGTACCGAACAAGACATCAGCTAACGGATATTCATATATTTTAACGATGCAAGATAATGCATGATCATGTATGACGGGTAAAGAATAGTCATGCATGATTCATGCAGTATCATGCATGACCAGACTCGGTCGTGAATGATCATCCATGACTTTGCACGATTCATGCAAAGACACACATGATCACGCAAAATCAGGTTCAATCATGCATGACCATGTATGACGAATCAAAAATAGTCATGCATGATTCATACAATATTATGCATGACTGAACATACCTTTGCATAATCATGCGCACCTTTGCATGAATCGTGCAGTCATAAATGAGCATTCATGACTGAGCTTGGTCATGCATGATATTGCATGACTATTCTTGCCTCGTAATCCATGATCATACATGATTGAACATGACTCTGCATGGTCATGCACACTTTTGCATGAATCGTGCACAGTCATGAATGATCATTCATGATTATTGATTATGCATGACGAGGAAGGAATAGTCGCGCAAGATTCATGTAATGTCATGCGTGACCAAGCTCAATCATGAATGATCATTTATGACACTGCACGAATTATGCAACGTCATACATACCATATAAAATCGGGAGAATGTATGATACAGAGGAATGCTGATTAACAATGGAGAGTAACTTGGCATGAGCATACATGACCGTGTATAACTCATGTGAAGACATGCTTCGTTATGCATCATTACCCTAATCAAAAAATCTATGAGGAATTGTATGGAAACCCATAGGAATCATATAAAAAAGTATGGATTTATACAAGAATCCTTAGGAATTAATACAGAAGAGTACGGTTTTATATAAGAATTCATGTAGGAAACTATGAGTATCCGGATTCCTATGTGGGCAATCTACATAGGAAACTGTGGGTACTTAGATTTCCATTTTGACATGGTGCACATTTCCATGGGAAATTTACGCGAAAATCCACATGAGATTCCATACGGTTTTCATATCACTTTGGCATGGTGTGAATTCCCATAGGAGCCCATGTGAGAGTTAATATCGGTATCTATGCTGGATTACTATATAGGAAACCTTATGGGAATCCATCTGAAAATGCCTTGTAGAAACTCACATTGAAATCTAGGCTGGATTCCCATATGGATTTTTTTGATAGCCCGGGACAAAATCAGCATTCATGATCATGCTTGATTCAGGCACTGCCAAGCATGACATACATTTCATGTCTGATCATACAAAAAAATACAATCGAAATCCGATCGAGCTTCAATCGGATTTAATCAAAGTTTTTAACCAATAATAATCAAATATTTTTATGAAAAATTTTCCATAATTTATAACTTCTGGTTCAATTAATAATTAAAATTAATCTTATTTCCAAAAAATAATTGAAATAGAATTAATTACAAATTTTTTTTTCTATTGATTGAAGGATTGAATTAATAAATTCCTGCGAAATTTGTAATGATAGTGAATACAATTGCATATATTTTTTTTTTTTCAATTAATAATTAAGATTAATTTAATTTATAATTTGCTTGTAATTTATAACTAGAATTCTTTTCATTTATTATTAGAAAAATACCTAATAACCAAATTAAGCATGATCATGTCTGAATATTTGCCAGCCATGATCAGGCGTGATCATGCATGAGAAAGCATAATCATGTCTGACCGAGCATGATCACGCATGCTCATGGCTGGCAAATATTCAGGCATGATCATGCATCAGATTAACGCATGATCATGCATGATAAGGTCTGATGATTTTTTCCCGGGTAGATAGTAAATTGTTTTTATGGAAAATTAAAAAAATTATTCAAAAAAAATCAATAGGGGTCCTAACGAAAAAATTGGTGGACCTTAACGGACCTAACGGAGACCTATCGAATAAGGTCATTATCGTTGCGAAATTCTTAAAATGAGGTGCTAAAATTGTGTAGGTGCAACTCCTGACTGGCTTGTGGGTCAGTATCATCTTATCCGTCGTCGATAAGGTCACGAAAAGCGGGAGGTAACATGCAGAGATATAAATTTCTGAATTATCGACGACAAGCTCGCAGATTTTAGTCCGCGGTCTATGTGTACCCTGATAGCACGAGTCGATCGTGAAAAAGTTGGTCATTCATTAATTCCCGACCAACTTGACGACAAGTTGTCGACAACTTTAGCTTTTGCAACTTTTGGCTGCAAGTTACCGCCAACTTTCTCGGAAAGTTGGCGCCAGTATGGAGCCGCAACTGGAATGCAAGTTTCTGAGAAAATTGAAAGGAAACTTACCGTCAACTAATGATTGCCAACTTTTGCAAGCAACTTTTGCCACCAACTTTCTCAGAAAATATCTATCAACTTTAGAGGTACCAACTGTTGGCGGCTAACTTGGTGTCCAGTTACGGCTGCAAGTTTCTCGCCAACTTAGCTATCAGGGTATTCAATATCCCGAGTCAAAATTGAAAAGGTGATTTGAGCCTCTAAATCCTACGTGAGGGTAAGGAGGTTCAAATCATCTTTTTAGAGTATGAAGATCCATGCCCCGAGAAAAAATCATGAGTTCTGATCATGCGTTAATCTCATGCATGATCATGACTGAATATTGGCCAGCCATGAGCATGCATGATCAGGGCTGGTCAGACATGATTGTGCTTTTTCGTGCACGATCACGCATGCTCATGGCTGGCCAATATTCAGGCATGATCAGGCCTGAGCAAGCACAATCCCTCAAATTATTAAAAAAAAAATAAAAATAATGATAAGAGTCAATTTGAAATTAACTTATTTTGTGAGTATTATTGTGTAGTTAATGGTTACTGGTCGAAAAGTACATTTGAAATTTTACACGCGACGGGTTTCGAACCCACGACCGTCATGTTAGGAAGCACGTCCGCTGTCCACTAGGCTGAACTATCTTATTCAGTTTACGACGATTTTTAACATCTTTTGAAACCTTTAGCTTATAAAAAATAAAATATTATTCAAACTTGATCTTGATTTGGCTATTAAATATTGTCTGAATAATGATCAAGCCTGAATATTCATAAATATTTTTCACTATTTGCATACAACCGTGAAAGATTAAGGTTGACCATGCATAGCCTTGTACGATCACGTCTGCGCCGTGCATGATCATGGATGACAGAGCATGCTCAACTACGGCCTTTCTCGAGGGATGACATCTCTGGAAACAATTATTTCTAACGTAAGTCTCGAGCAAGCCTGATTTAGAATGAGTCATGCATGATCATGCTTGATCACGAATGAGATATATGATCAAGTATAAACCATGTATGGTCATGCATAACAGAGCATGCTCAATCATGACCTTTCCTGATAGATCATATCTCTGGATAGAATTATTCGTAACGTTAGTAATGAGCAAGTCTGATTTAGAATGAGCCATGCATGATCATTCTCGATCACGAATGAGTCATGTCTGGCCATGAATGAGTTATGCATGATCAAGTATGAACCATGTATGGTCTTGCATAATGGGGCATGCTCAAGCATGACCTTTCCTGATGGATCATATCTGTGGATACAATTATTTTAAATTTAATGCATGCGCAAGCTTGATCTAGAATGAGCCATGCTTGATCACGCATGAGTCATGAATGAGTCATGCAGGATCAAGCCTAAATTATGCATGAATCTTGCATGGTCAGGCATGAATCAGGCATGAACCCTGCATGATCATGCATGGTGATTTCTTCCCGGGGCATCTAAAAGGTGATTTGAACCTAAACGTGTTAACTTTGTTCGCTTTTACCAAGTTTAGGTTCAAATCACCTTTTTAAAAAGGTAAAATAAGCCTCCAGAGCCGAAATTTATAGATCGAGAAAGACTCTCATCGGATCGCGTATAATTGGAAAAGAAACAGAAGGGAAAAAGGGGCCACTGATTAGAAATGGCTACCATGATCAAAAAAAATTTTTAATTTAAAAATTCCAATAATAATTTCTTAGTAATAAATTTTTTGTTGTGAGTTAAAAAATAATAAAATTTAACATATTAATAATAATAGCTAAATTTATACGAGTAGGCGTTCGAATTGAATAGTACTGTCATTCGAAATTCTAATTGAATAATTAGAGCCTTTGACTTATTAGTATATGATTAACTAATTATTTTATGTGAACAATAAATACGAATTATGTATTGTATAACGGAAACTGGCAAAGAAATTGAAAAAAAACTGCTGAAAAAAAATCTGCTGCTGCCGGGATTCGAAACCAAGACCTAACGAATATGAAGCACATCCACTGCCGCACTGCTACTCGGACGCTCACGATCAGTTGGAAATATCTTTATGTATTTAGAACGCAGATATTATAACAATAATATCATGCTAAAGAATTGAGCTCATTTGAAGTTACAGATTAAAAGTATGGTAGGCCTTGGAGGGTTAAAACATCTTTTTAAAAAGGTGATTTAGTCCTACATGCGCTTCGTTTAAGGTATTGAGCACTTGAATAGCATCTTAAAATATATGGTAGGCCTTAGAGGGTTAAAATACCATTTTAAAAAGGTGATTTACTCCTTCATACGCTACTTTTAGGACATCGAGGACTTAAATAACATATTACATTCAGCGACAAGTCCAACATCAAAAAAAGTGCGGCTTTATTGGAGGCTTAAAACTACTCGGGATTGAAAAATATCGTTATCACAAGGAGTTATACTCCATCATCGATAATATATCTAAATCTGAATCTAAAGTTTGGAAAATTGCAGATTGTTAATATAGAAATACTTTATTTGCGTAAAGGCTAGATTTCTATTTTACCCTGAGACAAATCTTGTGTAGTTTCAGACGGCAAAGAGACGGGGAAATGGGAAAACGGGAACCGAAAGTCTGAGGACGAAGAAGACTATTCACATTGTCTCAACGCATACAATGTGTTTTGTTAAATCAACTATCTATATATAGATGGTTGCTACCGCAATACGCATTGCTATATTAAAAATACCTATTGTTATATTTACAATCCGGATTGCTCTATTAGCCATTTGAATTGCTATATTAAGAATTTGGATTGGTATAATAGCAATATATAGGAATCGTTAAAACAGCAATACCAAGCATGGGGAATATAATAAAAGAATATGTTTAATTGACATTACTTTTATTTAAAATTAAAGAAGGTTAATACAGCAATCTAGTATTGCCATGTTAACGGTACATTTTTTTATGACAACTATCGACGATTAACAATACTTTAAATGGTTACGATTACCACTTTCTCCTCCGGGGATGAAAAGCTCTTCGGCAGTTTCCTTGTAAAATCCATCCCATAGTACATGTGTAGCCTTCACAGCAATAGTGGCCTGCAATCGGATGGCACTGGAGAAAAAAAATTTTAATAAAATTATAGAACTATTATTTCATTTATTTTTTATATTTTTGTTAATTCAATATTAAAAAAAGTTTGGAAAATCCAAATGTGCATGCCTTAAGCGCTCATTTTACTTACATAAATTCTTTTTAAACCTATTGATTTTATGATGAAAAATTACTTGTAACTCGAATAAAATTTCAAATCTATTGATAGACCAATAACTTTTTTCTTTTTCATTTTACGGACTCGCGGTGCAGAACTTTTTTTTGAAAAAATAAAATTTATTTTAAAAAAAGCTTTTACCCTCAAGTTTGTAAAGTCAAAATTCAAAAAGTTATGAGACTTAAAAGTAAAGTAAAAAAAACTGTAATTTTTTATATCTTAGACTTCCAATTCAGACTCATGAGACTCAAATTCAATTTAAGAAAAGATTAAATCTTTTGAATATTAAAAAAAAAATATTTTTTTTTAAGTTTATTGAATTTAATATTTAAATCATTTTATCATTGTACTGTCATATTTCCTTACCCATTTGCCGTCACATCCTTCGACTGCATTGGCATACAGGCCCACAAATAAGAGGATAGCTAACAATAAGATTTTCGTTGACATTTTTTATTTTTTTTAATCTGGGCTGTAACAATATAATAAACATTTCTATATTAATTATTACGACTTCACAAACAAAGATACGTTAAAAGTAAACTGAAACAATTTTGTGAACAATGTTTTGTGAACAATGAAATAATCTAAAAGATTCGTACCTACTATAGGGCTACTGCGTGTGAATCGTATTCGAATTGAGTCCAATCGAATATAACTATTCAGTTCGAATCGAATAATTCGAATTTTATAATAATTTGTTACGTCGGATTTATAATGAAATCAGACTTTGAGCCCTGACTATAATACGACAAGGGTGTTAATTATGCCAAATTATAAGTGAAAAACTCAACCTATAGGTATATAATATAATATATACATATAAGGGGAGAGCAAAACGGAGTACCCCCAAAATTTCATAAAAAAAAAATTTTTTTTTTTCGTCTATTTACTATAGATCCTATATATTCGCACATTTTTACCCCTACGCATGAAACCTGGGGCGAAATGGACCAGCCAAAAATGATGAAAAAATGATTATTTCATATTTTTATCGTCAAATAAAAAAAAAATTAATATAATAATCCATTTTTGGTTTGATTATCTATACCTGGGGCAAATTTGGCTAAAAATATTCAAAAATAATATTTTATTTTTTAATTGATAAAATTTTTTAAATAATGTAAAATAATCTGTAATCTAAAAAATCAAAAAACGTGTTTTGGGTTCAAAATAATGACAAATAGGAAATATAGAATTGCTTTTTTTTTTTTAAATAACAATTAGTAATTAAGTTAATCGAGGGGTAACGATTTATTACACCTAAAAAAATTTTTTTTGAGTATTTTAAAACCAAAAATCGTTGTCGTGAGAAAGAAATAGATTCTTAATGATGAAAACAATTTAAAGATTAATAAAAAAAAAAAATATTTATCATTTTCTGGAGGGGGACCTCTCTGCGCCACAAAAAAAAAATTTTCTGCCTTCGTATCCACTAATAATGCGAAATGTAATTTTTCTTGAGGTATATTACATTTAAAAAATTTAATTTAATGAAATTTGATCAACTTTCAGAAATTTTTTTTTTTCAGCTTTTTTAAAGGGTACCCCATTTTGCCCGCGTAAAGTAAAAATTTTATTTCTTAACGGCAGCTAAAAAGCTCGTCTATGTACTTGAATGTCATTAAAAACTAAAAGATTTAGCGTATTTTAGTCCTCAAAAACTTTGTATATCCTTAGGTACCCCCTTTGCCCCCCCCCCTTCCCTTATATTATATACTTTTAATATATTGTGAGCGAATCTCCAGCCTACTCCAGTTAAATTGACTTGTACAGAATATTTCTGAATGGTACAATAGAATGAATATTAAAATATTAGACATTAAATTTCGTTGACTTACTCAGTAATGATGACAATTTTTCGTTGTTACTTAATTGGAATGAGTTGATCAAAGGTCCTTATTTCTTATAAGTTATAGGAAGTTATCAGCCCACTCTATATTAATTTTTCTGTTGATGGCTAGCAGCTCACTCTCGACATTTATTTTTTTACTCTGTGCATTTAAATTGTTGAAGGCGGTTAATAGCCGATTCTGTATTAAATGGAATCACTTGGATAGGAATAACAACGGGTATAATCTTAAAAGTTCGGGACTCACGACACAATTGAGTAATATCATGTCTGTTCGATAGACTTTCGGAAAAATGGGTGGATTTCCAACTTCCTGTGGTTGGGGGAAATTCTGCTCCCACTCTCTTCCATCTCTACCCAAAGTTTTCCCCTTCCTTGAGGAAAACCATAGTTTCGGGACCGCACTATCCCTTCCACATTGATTTTCCGTTGGCGTAATTGTTTCGGACCCCTCTCTTTCAGTCCTTTACAACCCGCCTCTTTATGCTAATAATTATTCTTTTTTTCATTAATAATAATTATAATAATAATGATGATAATAATAATTATAATTATTATTATTTTTATAGATCTTCATTAAATATCTAATTAATCTTCTTTTTATTTTATTAATATTTTTATATTTAAATCTATTTTACGATTTTTATTTTGTTCGTTTTTCATTTTATTTTAATGTTAATTGTTTATTATTTTTTAATTTTAAAATTTTATCTTCTATTATTTAAATACACTGGTCACAAAAATTGAGGGATATAAAAACAATTTCAAATTTTTTAGTGATTTTCAACATGCTGTAACTCGGTGAAAAATGGTCGTAGAGTAAAAATAAAAAAAGCAAATTGTAGCCTCAAGTTTCTAGTTTTCAGATCTGGATTTCAAAATTTTTTATCATGACGGTTTCGGAGAAATCCTAAGAAACCCGACGCAGAAAAAATTTTCAAAATTTTTTCTCGTCTTCGCAAAAAGTCTATGGCCTTCAATAAATTTTTTTTGATAATCTGACCTTCGGACTTTTTTAGGACAAAAATATATTTTTTATATAATTTTTTTATATTTTCATAATTATATTTTGTATACATTTAAAATATATTATTAATCTATTTTTTTATATTACCATAACTATATTTTTTTTATATTTTGATACATGTTTTTTTTATATATTTTTAATATATTTAAAATATATGAAATATATACGAAAATCGGTCAAAAGTTAGCTATTTAAAATATATTTTTTATGCATATTTTATTTATATTTATATATTTTTTATGTATTTTCATTATATTTTTTTTTATATGAAAAATAGATTTTTTTTTATATATTTTAGCATATATTTTTTTTATAAATTTTTTTCATGGAGGATGTAATCTCAAATCATTTCAAATTAGATTTCTTAATCAGGGTAGGTACCGATTGTACTTTAGGTCTTATTCTAGAAAGCAATTGTGACCATTAGAAAATACGTCATCGGTTGCCACTCTGACGCAGTTTGGCGATAATAAAGTGCGTCAGCTATTACTCTGACGTTGGTGAGGCTTAAAATTTTTTCCACTTAATATTATATTTAAGTACAAATTACGTGTTCAGACAAATTTCAAATAATAACAAGAATAAAATAAAATAAAATGATACAATAATATTAATGAAAAGAACTAAAAATAATATGGACGTAACAAATTCGAGAATTTGAGAATAATTCGGAAAGTTCCAAATTATTCGAGAAGTTACGAATTATTCAAAAAGTTACGAATAATTCGAAAAGTTCAAATGATTCAAAAAATTTATGATGCGATTCGATTCGACACAAATAATCCGTTAGTTCGAATAATTCATACACCTCTAGTATCTACAATCATGTTATCGAGCTCCTCGGGCGGAGTGTTTCGGATTTCAGTTCCCTTGCTTAGAAAATTCGATAGATTCTTCTTCTTCTTATAGCTGAGTAAGAACACGTAAAGTGCACCCCCCATTTTCCACTTGATCATAAAAATTAAGTCTATGTATTTTTTTCTTAAGTAGTCACTATGAAAAATTGATCCCCCAAAAGATTTTTAAAAATTTTCATTTTAACAAAAATTTTTTTTACAATGAAAATTTTGAGTACTTTGAATTAAAAAATAGATTTCAAAACAACCGTTGAAGATAAATTAATGAAATTTTCAGGGTTTATTGTCAAATATCTATATTTTATTAAACTATTGATAGCTTGAAATTATTTATTTATTATCCTATTGTTAATTAACTTTTAAGTAAACAAATTAAAGTTCTACACGGAAAAAACAGAATATTAAAAATTGATAACTAATAGTAAAAAGTGGAATCTGTTATCAATAATTAGTACTATTATGTGCTTAATGCAAAGTAGTTTACTATAATTCCTAAAAACTACTACCAATTATTTCAAAAAATAACTAAATATTATTACTTTAAGGTATAATATGTGACTTATTAGTGAAAGTTAATTAATTTATGGCATAATCTATTAAAAAGTAATGATTGGTCAAATTAACAATTGCTATCTTAGATACTGAGTTTTCCAGCCGAAAATTGCAAAAGTTACGAACTTTTATTTTATAAATTCGATCTCACTGATCAATTATTCGCTTAAGATATCATTTATTCATCATTATAAATTAAGTTACAATATACATAAATCGAATAAATGGTAAATAATCAGATGAAAAACTATTATACTAGATACTGATTTTTTGCTCATAAAAATACCGAAAATTTTTAACTCTTATTTTATAAATTCTATCCCATTGACTTATAATTAATATAAAATGTTATTTATTCGTTATTATAAATTAATTTATTATATAAATATATCGAAAAAGTGGTAAATAATAAGATGAAAAATTAGTATACTAGATCTTTATATATTAATATGTATACGTTTACTAATTTTTCGGTTCCTCATTTTTTAAATTTTTCTATGTATATTTGAATAGTAATAACTGTAGATACCAATTTATCGATTCTTTTTCATATTAATTTTAATATACGAAATTACAAATTTAACTCTTCTATGTGTATCAAATTTAAATATAAATAATAGCTATTTTTTAATATATATAATGATCCTGGTTTGATACAAGTATCGAATATACTAATTTCAAGTCGAAAATAAACTACAAACTATTAAAATTGTGAGCATCATTTTTTCCGTGTATTCCATTCGTTACATGCGTTATTTATTAAAGTTTATTGATGACTACAATAACCCTTTCGTTAATCTCTATCTAACTCTTTTCCGTTTAATTGTAATTAATTTGAACTTAAAGACTTGTCATTCACGAAAAATTTAGCTGCCACTCTTCTTACTATTCTTATTTATGCACTTATTATTTTTTTTTATCCATCGTACTCATTATTATTAGTGAAGTAATTACTAATAATATTTTTCTATATTACTGATCTAAACAAAAAAGAAATTTTTTAAAAATTACTGGAAAATTTAATATCCTCTGAAAAAAGTGTCTGCAGCTTTTAGTTTAATTTACTGTTTATCGTCGAAATTATAAAAATTATAGTAATTTATCACTTATTGCTTATTCGGTTATTCACTAGTACTCTTTATTATTTATTATGAATATTCTATTACTTACTTTTCAAATTTTTTTTTAATTTTTCAAGTATATACTTATATATTCTAAGGTCTCGGGTAATCCCATATCCGGGAATCTTAGTCAAATTCAATTTAAACACCAAATCAAATTCATTTTTCAACCGATCAAATTGAAGTTTTCAAATTATGAATTCATTTATATTTCGGCGCCATCTATTTAAATTTCAAATCATTTAAAATTTTTGAAGATCTACGGTTGGTAAGTAAGGAAATCAATCGGTGACATCGTGATCTATATCACCGGAAATCAGTGTAATAGGAATCTCTACCATCAGAATCTGTATCATCCGCCCATAATTTTAATTTAAGACAAAAAAACGAAGCTCACGCATTCTATTACGCATGCGTACTGAATAACAAAAACCTATGGAATAAATTTGAAAATTAACATTGAAAAAAAAATAAAAACAATCAACTGTCAGTAAAAAAACAATTTCGTCAACAAAATTTAAAACCATTTGCTTTTTTAGTAACAAAATTTAAAAATAAAATTATCAAGTGACTTACAAAATAAATTCAAATTTTTATTTCGTCGGTGAGTCAATTTTCGAATTAAATTAAAAGTAAAAATTCAAAATATTTTTTTATTTTTAGATTTTTTTTGGTCATTAAAAAAATAGATAACCCTTAAGATGGATTTCCGAGATGTGAGGGACGAATCCGTTGATGACGTCATTAATCATGTATTACGGGCACTCCATAATCCACGGCATGTTTCCTCGACGGGGTCGACCAATGATCTGCACCATCTGCTGGTCGAATTTGGACCTTTAATCCCCCCAGCGACTGCCGAAGATCCAGTTATTGTTTTAATAGAGACAATAGTGCGGGAATCGACTCCTACTAACTCAAGAGCGCCATCTACGAGAAATAGTTTACATGAAAGTCCGTCCATTTTGTCGACAGATAGCCGAAAGGGATTTTGGTCGAAATTGTTTAAAAGAAGGTCCCAGAAGTCTACGGAAGGCTTCCAAGATACTACAGAAGGATCCTACGATCCCGCGGAACCTTCAAAGTATTCGTTACCATCAATAGGATCAGGGAACGACTCAAATGCTTCTGCTTCAGCTTTGAAAGCTGCTGAAAATCATGTCGCTCAGCTGGAAGACTCTGGGCCTGGTGATCTGACTTCCGTCAGTGCTTTGGGCAGGGAAATAAATCGTAGGATTTGCGTGTGGTCTTCTTCAATGACTCTAAGACATGAAGTAGGCTCCGGTAGATCTGGAGACCCGATTAATTTACAATTTCATTCCCAACCTGAAGACGTCATTGGTCATTGGAGTTTGGTCGGCAATGAAGATCCACAAGGTCCCGAAAGTGGGTTAAACGACTGCCTCTTTAATGCGATTGCTGCTCAAACGGGCCACAAACCCTCCGATTTAAGGGACATAACAGTTGCACGCATGCGCACGAATATTAGAAGCGTGGCCAATAGGATTCAAGAGCTAGCACGCCGGGAAGAGTGTGACAGGATTGTCTTGATGGTCGGAGGTGCAAGGTACCATGGAAGCACAGCCAGAGACGCAGGTAGAGTTATAGATAACTCGCAAAGAGGGCACTCACATCCGAATCACGCGCATGGTCATCCTAGAGGTCACGCATCAAATCCCTCAGCTACTGGACCAAATGATAGTGCCGAGAACTATTCGAGGAATGGATGGAAGACTGCGTTCTTGTCACCAGAGGATCAAGATGATGTAGGGAATAGGGTTCTAAGGACGCGGCAAGTTCAAAGAGCGATGGAGGCATTGAATGCTGGAGGGGTTAGACAGGTCGTGAGGGTCGACGCCTCAGAGGTCGAAGGGCAGCTACCGCAGGGTGCGCATTTTAATGATGGCCGCAGGGGACAGGTCCAGGAGATACGAGACCTGGTTCTGGTGCTCCAGCATCATGCGGGTCATCAAAGAGATCCAGATTATGACGTTTTCGTCCATACGTTTTATCCCGTTTTGAGAGGGTAATTTTTTTTTGGGGAACAATAAATTAAGGAGTCGATAAATCAATTAATACATGGATATATCGAAATAAAAATCCAGTACTTTTGACTTTGACCTAAAACTGGAAAGTATTTGACAGATTGATTCAAATTTTGATTTATCGATGCTGGTAAGTTTGATATTTCGAACTTTTAAATCGAAATTGTATTTTTGAAAATCAATTTTTTATTCGTAAATTTTTATTCAAGACTTTTGTATTACAATGTATTTAAAATTAAGATCTAATAAAATATAAATGGAATCAAAAAATCTATAGAAATCAAATTACAAAATTATTTAAATAATCTATTTAATATTTACAGACTAAATGAACCTGAGCATCAAGCAGATCATGATACTGATGATTCTACTGATAAATCGGATGGTTTTTCTGACGACACTGAGATGGAAGAGCTTTCAAGTTCTTCAGAATCATCAGAATCATAAATTTTTCATATTCCTCCTGACTTTTGCTTTCATGATTATTTTTATTGTTATTAGAATTATTGTTATTATCCAATAAGTGTTTCATAATATTAAATATTAAGTTAACAATTTGCCTATTAGGTTTGTCTAATTTTAAGGTTAGTTCATGGAACCAAACAAACAGACTATAAATTTGATCAATTACGGTTCTTATTAATAAATTTAATTGTCAATTAACTTAAATACTCGGCTAATAATCAGCTATCGTGTAGAGTATAGTTCTTTAATTACAGTTAAAAGATCTCGCAGATGTATCCGATTCGAGTGAACAGTGACGCAAATCACGTGAATTTGTGATCTCATTTTGTGCAGAGTTTTTGTGCATAAAATCCCTTTGGGTGTAAAAAGGACGCATTAAAATCTGTAAAATATCTGTCAAGATAAAAAATCTTAAAATATAAATCACATAAGTCTTGTGAAAAATTAGAGTGAATAAGCGACGTTTATTGTAGTTGAAACATTTAAGAAAAGACCAAGTTCATCACTCAAGCCGTTCGATTTTCATTCGAAAGTAGTATATAAGATATTATCCTGCACCCCAGCCGTACCCGATCAACCCAATCCTAAAGGAAGGCCGAGCGAGCTAGGGAACTGTTACGATTAAGTCCGTTCTTGAATGTCCACTCAGGTAAGTATAATTTTTAATTTTTCTTGTTATCGCTAATTTAAATGCTGGAATGTTGAACAATTATACACTTATTAATTAGCAAACAAATAACTCATCAAGCCCAATGTATAATCAGTATCACCAAGGCTAACCAAATAATAATCTTTAGTAATTTATTGCAAATGAATAATCATACCCGGAGTAATAAAAATTTTCTATTATTCAATACAAGCATATATAATTTGGATACAATTGTATATAGTCTATATATTAGAGTAGTTTAGAAAAAATAAAAAAATTTTTTTTTCACTTCTATCCCCTAAAACGTTAGCGATTGCCGTGAAAAAAATTTTCCCAATAGATGGGCTCTCTAACTCAACTTTGAAAGGTCGCTGTTTTAATATTTCTTTCTTATTAAATTAACATTTAAAAATTGATTTTTTCGTTAAAAGTTTAATTACTCGGAAACTACTGAATATTTCTAAAATTTATCCATAAATCTTTAAAGCTGATTCCTCGAGCTTTCCAAAACCCTATAATGAGTAAATAACATTTAAATTTTTGAGATAGTAAGGATTACACAATTACAGAAGCATTTTGGGTTGACAATATGAATTTAGTGAGTTACCCATACAAAGTTTGGAAATTGGCCCTAGATCGGACCATTACGGGGCAAAGAATGTCGATTAATGGCTTAGCAATGGCAATTTTTATTGGCTGATAAATGGCTTATAGCCGGAATGATAACGTCGGCCCATTAATGGCGCTTGACTATCGCCCGATTAATGGTAGCCAGCAATCAGCCAAGAAAGCAAATAAATTTAATTAAAAAAAAAATTTATTTTTATTATACTTGTGAAAAAAAATCGGTGAAAATTTTTGTGGGTTCTAGGCGCGAACTGTCGTCCTTCTGATTGCTGGGTCTGAACATTGGCTACTGGACGAACCTACTCATGTTAAGCTGATAATTTTATATGATCTAGTTATTCAGTCTACTTCAACCACTCGGTTTTATGAAATATAACGAGCAATTTGATTAATATTTTTGATTAAAAAAAAATATAATAATTTCGTATTATTTTTATTATAATTACATAATTTTTCAAAATAAAACTTATTAAATTTAATTGATTATTTATCAAGAACCCAGTTGAATTATCTTGCTCGACCACCATTATTAAAAATGACATTTATTATAAAAATTTATGACTTATTTTTTAATTTAATTAAATTTTGTAAGTAAAGTTATAAAATTGCGGTTGTTGATTGCAAATAATAACGAACTAAAAAATATATAAATTGTTAGTTGTAAATAACTTTAATCGGAAAATTGAAATATTTATGAATTAAAACTTAGTTTACTTCAAAAATAAATCATTATTAATTACAGAAGACTATAATAACAAGTTATTTGAATGATTAATAATTAATTAGTAGATTCTTTCATTTAACAATAATCAATCATGGAACACTGATTCACCAACAGTAGCCCAACGTTGCGAACCGATAATCGGCCATTCATTGGCCAGCCATCGGCAGCGTTGTCTGACTGGCGTTTCCTCTATGGAAAGACACATTCTGATATGAAACCAGTAATACCATAACATATACATTCAAAAATTAAATTAAAAACTCATTTCGATATGACTACGCTTTCTTATAAAAAATTAAACGGCTACTGGTAATTAACCAGGTTTGGGCCATTACTTATTGCCAATGCTTGGCCGAGCGACAGCAGCCAGACATCGGCCAACCTACGGTATTTTTTCCATTAACGGCGACTTTGTATGGGTAGACCACAATAAACCTGATATTGTGCTCTTCGATAAAACCACTCGTAACATTTATGATATTGAGTTTAAGCTCTAGCTGAATATAACACCACGGTTAAAGAAGAGCATAAACACGAGATATATCAGGATCTCCTGTTCGAAATTGGCAGACTTCATCCAGGCTACCGTGTCAAACTTGTCGTCGTCATTGTTGGCGTCCTAGGAGAGATGAAACAGACTTTGTGTCTGCATTGCCTAGAATCCCAATTTGTTTATCGCAAGTTGAGTTTCTGGCATCGTGGAAGCAAAAGGCTGTAATTCTTGGATTTCTCGGTCTCCTAAGGTAAAGAAACTCGGCCTGCTGCGCATGCTGATCATCTTGTTGATGAAGCATCGCAACAGTAACGATTCGGCGCTCAGGTGAGACCCTCCGTAGAGTCGGACTACCGGGGATAACCCTCTGAGCATTTAACTAAAATAAAGAAATAATAATAATAATAAAATAATGTAATTTGAAAGTGAATTTTGGTTATTTATTCAACGACAACTATTTCATAATAATAATTTTTCTAAACTCGAAACATTTTTTAATTATCGTTATCCATGTGTGTTAAAATGATGGTCGGATAATAAATAATCATCGGAATCTATTTGATAGTTTTACCACAACGATACGGCGGTTTCATAAAATCATGATTGTAACAAGCTCCGCTGCAACACTCCCAGTCTTTGTTGCACTTTGATAAAAAATATTAAAATTAGTAATAAATTATTTATATTTCAAACAATTATAAGTAATTGGGTAACATGGGGCATAATGAGACACCATTTTTCGAGAGAAAAAGATATTGTTAATAGAAATTTTATATCTGCTCTCCCTTCGGTTGACCAACTTGCACCGAAATGGAACTAAGAATTGAAAAAAAAAAATAATTTTCTGGTTTCGAAACTATCTCATTTTACTTCAGGTTCTCCAATACTATATGTACCGTAAAAAATTGGGAGTAAGATTGGAGTGTTTACGGATTTCATTTAAATCTGAATTCGCTCTATCACTTACAACTCCGGAGCTTAAAAAAAGAAATTACTCCGTGTTACGTCCAGAATGACGAACACAAGTTATTCAGTCCCTTAATTTTGAGTCAAAGCACTTAAGCCATTCACTCGGGTAGAGGGGACCTCGCTATTTAGTGTCGAGTATGTCAATATACGAAAATAGGATGTGTGAGGCGAATGGATGTGTCTTATCACTAGATAAATGAAGAATTAATTGAACTTACAGTTGGTTTATTCAATATAATAATTTGTCAGGATACAAGATTTGACTGAGCTGGAGACCAGATTGTTGTTAGTTGAAATTCGTTCGAGATAAATTGTTGTCGATTGAAATAAATTGTTGTCAGGTGGCTTGATAGTTGGTTACGATTCTTGAACGTTGAGAATTGTTGATGTAAATGAGCAAGGGGTTTACTTATACTGGGTAATTGACAATCTGTCTGAATGTATACTTTTAAAATGACGAAATTTATTTAAATGTGAATAATAATAATTAAAACAGCAATAATATTCAATACAAATAATTTAATTATTTAAATTATTTGTAATATTGAATAAAAGAATTAAAAATCGAAATTATTTATTTTTATTTAATATAATTCTATTTAAATTGTATAAATTCTGAATTTAATTTTAAATAACTCGAAGAAGAATTTTAATTTAATATTTAAAATAATAATATTATACGTAATCAAGAGCTTGATAATTAATGGGCATCGAGGACCGATTTTGTTAAGAGATTTAATTTTGTTACCGTAAACTAATGTTATTGAGCAGAGTCGAATACTTGCGGGGGGTGTTGTAAGAAAAGGCGTACGTGGCGATCTCGGATCGAAACTTCTAGAACAACGACAAAGACTAAAAAAAAAAGACGATGGTAGAAACTACGGGTGGAAGCAAGAGATCCGACCCCATGTTATTAGATAGGGGTTATTTTAATCCGTTAATTACGGGTCGTTAATTAGATTTATAGTATAGGTGGTTATTGATTATTGATCCTTATGTCTTTATCTTTCGATTAGTTATCGTCATTTCTTTCTATCGTCAGCGATTTAAATGTTACAACTACTTTTAATTACAATATTCAATAAATTGTAATTATTATCAGGTTTATAGATAGAAGTGTAGTAGAGAAATATAGTGATAATCTTAGTTTTTCGTTATTTTGATTATTTGTCGAGTTATTTAAGTTAGAATTTAGCGATATAGTCGTATGTATCAGAAAGAGAAGTGATGGTGATGAGTCATGCGGCACGCCTTAGAGAGAAGCTTCTAGATCCCAATCAAGGTTATTATATGAGTCTTATTTTAAGTTGTTAATTACGGATTATCAATTAGGGTTAAGGTAAAGGTGTTTATTGATTATTAATTCTTCCGTTATTATCTCTTGATTGATTATAGTCACTCCTGTCTACTGTTAGTAGTTTAAATGTTATACCTGTTTTTAATTTTTATGCAATAATTATTAAATAATCTGATATTATTATTGATTCAATTAGATAAGGTATTTTATCGAGTTATTACAATGTGCTTAGTTTTTCATTATTTTAATTATTTATCGAGTTATT
Source organism: Microplitis deprimator (assembly GCA_964016945.1). Taxonomy (NCBI): domain Eukaryota; kingdom Metazoa; phylum Arthropoda; class Insecta; order Hymenoptera; family Braconidae; genus Microplitis; species Microplitis deprimator. Next base: position 1,119,424 of record OZ024713.1, read on the forward strand.
CAAATTAGAAATTATCGATATATTCGTATGGGTTAGAGAGAGAAGTGAAGAAAATACGTCACGCGATACGTCACGAAAAGCGATCATGCGAGGATGAGTCATGAGTATCGCCTTGAAAGAAGGTTCTAGATCCAAGTCAATATTATTAGATAAATTTTATTTTGGATGGTTAATTTCAGATTATTAATTAGGATTATGGTATAGATGGTTATAGATTATTAATCCTCTCGTTATTATCTCTTGATTGATTATAGTCACTCCTGTCTACTGTTAGTAGTTAAGGTGTTATAATTATTTTAATTTTTACGGGGTATTCGTATGGGTTAGAGAGAGAAGTGAAGAAAATACGTCACACGGTACGTCACAAGAATAACCTTGAAAACGCGAGAAGGCAGGCCGTAGCAATTCTGTTAGTGGAAGAAAGATATACAATCCCATGCTATTAGATGGCCTTATTTTAAAGGGTTAATTACTGGTTATTGATTAGGATTAGAGTATCAGTGGTTAGTAATTATTAATCTATTTTTCTTTGTCTGTCGATGGATTATGGTTATTTATCGTTATCGTTAGTAGTTTAAAAGTTATGCCGATTTTAATTCGAAATATTTAACAATTTGCAATTATTATTAATCTTATCGATCAAGGGACACCAGTGAATTATTATGGTCGTTTTGGTTAATTACGATTTTATTTATTAGTTGAGTTATTGAAGTTAGAACTCATGCGCTTAAATAAATTTTCAAGGAGAAGAATGTGGTAGTGGGATAGTTAGATTCCTTGATTTACCTCTGCTGGTTAGTTAATAAATATATAGGAGTTTTTATCTAATATCGGATTCTATTTGTTTTTTATCCACTGATCGATTATGATTTACTCGTGTTGTTATAGGTGGTAATGACATTAATTATTCTCTGTAAAACCTTATTATTATGGTTATCTACTTCGTCATGGTGTGTTATGGTTGTCCAGTCTTATTTAATTCTTTATCAGTACGTTAGAATATTGCGTCTTAAGTTAATATTTATTTTATTAATAAATTTCTTAGATTATGGTGCCGTAGTTACTGTTGCGTATTAAATGTTATTTACGATTTTGTTTACTGTAAGTTATGTCAATCATAGATTTTATTACCCTATTTTTGTTAATAATTATCAGTTTTGTTTTATAGTTTATTAAAAATTTTAGATGAATTTTGATATTAGTCGAGTTAGTAGATACTAGAAAGAAATACGAAGGGACCGAGTGAATTGATAGTTTTTTAATAATAAGGCAACGATGCATAGAAGTAAAGGTTATCGGGGTGATGACACTTGATCTTAGTAAGAAAAAACTGAGAAGCATCGCGTGGCACTAGTTGGAGGTATTACTGTTGGGTTGCAAGCATTAGGGAGCTTATCAATTTTTTTTATTGATTGCTCAATATTTTCAGTTAGATTATTATTTCTTCATAGGTAATAAAAAAGGAAATTTATGATATTCCTTGTTTACATCAACAAGCTCTAACCACTCATATGACCTTGGATATTTTTAATTTTTAGTTTATAAGAATTTCTTTTTAATTATTTAATTATACGTTATTTTCGTATTTTCGCATGTTACGCCGTAACACTCCGATTGCGGAGTAAGTAGAGAAATTTTTTTTTCAGCTAATTGATTTCGGAGTGATCTGAATTTAATTTAAATCTGCATTCATTCCGATTCCGAGTTACAATATGGATATATGCTACCATCGGAGTAAATTATACTCCGAGGGGACTAAAAAAAAAAGTCATTCGCTCCGCATACACTCCAGATTGAATTCGCTTTTACTCAGAAAATTTTTTACAGTGTAATAATATTTTGTTCATACAATTGCGTTGTCTTCAATGCAAGTAGCGTACGCTTTGGTAGCAAACAGAGCCACTGCCAAAATTAACAATAAGAATGACTTGATGTTAAACATTTTGTGGTGAAGTAAATCTTGGGCTGTAACAATATAAGCTATAATAATTTATTATTTTTATTGACACTATTTGTAATGGAAAAAAAGTTTATTGCTTTCAAAACATGATAAAATTTATAAGAAATATCAAAAAATTATTTAAATATTTAAAAGCAATATTGAAAATTCTAATATATATTATTAAACTTACATTTTTGCAGACGCTATCAATACTTTGTGGACAGTTAATGATTCTAATGTCGTATTTATAATAGTGGCCCCACTTAAGTTATTGCTGCATATTTGTTTTTGTTGTTGTAATTGCTCGGCTTACGTAGTCTTCTAATTTCCTTCTTTAAATTATCAATATTTCGAGGACACTTGAAAGTGATCAACCCAAAGTTTAAGCGATAGGATAATTACTTACATCCGTTAACCTTGTTATCGGTTTTGCCAAACAGAATGGAAAAAAAAAATTATTCTATTGTCTGTTACTTTCAATAAAAAATATTACATTTTGAATGGAACGATGAATAAATTTAAAAATATGCTTTGACAATAAAAAAATCGGTCTGTCAGTTAACCCTGCGGGCCAGCCTCGAAACTTCCGCAGTTTTCGAGCTCCTTGAGCTCGAAAACATTGTCGAGAATACATTTTCGAGCTCTTCGAGCTCGAAAATACTTTTGTATGCCTTTGTTTAAAAAAAATAACGTTTTTTACCATTTTTTCTACAACGATATCTCTCGAACGAATTTACTGATTGAGACGTTTGAGGTGGCAATCGACGCGTTTTGTTGAGTTCTAGAGCTGATCAAATTTTAAAATTGATTTATCAAGAAGTTTTTGATAAATTTCCAAAAAACTAAAAAAAAATTTTTTTTTTAATTCTTTCGTTCACGGTTTCTCTTGAACGAATGGATCGATTTTGATTTTTGAGGTGGCATTCGACGCGGCTTATAAAGTTTTAGAGCTGATTAGATTTTGGAATCAATCCATCGAGCGAATTAAAAGTTATTCAAAAAAAACATTTTTGAAAAAATTTTATTTTTGGAATATCTCCGAACGTACCCTACCGATTAAGCTCAAATTTTCAGTGCTTATAGTAAATAACAAGCCGCGTCGAATGACACCTTGATGATAAAAATCGGTTCATCCGTTCAAAAGTTACAAAATATTTACATACGTACATACACTCGGACATCATCTGGAATTTAGTCAAAATAGCTTCCTAGAACCTCAAAACGTCAACATCGGTTGGAATTTCGATTTTTGCAAATGGAGGTGAAAACAATAACTTCCCGAAATTTTTGAAAATCTTCGATTTTCTTAGCGGGAAGTTAAAAAAAAACGTTACGTGTACTTATGTCTGACAAACATGGCATTTTCTACTTCAGCTGATAATCAAATCAGCCGGCTGCTAGCTTCCGTCACATTCTCGGAAGAGTAAACCCTCTTATTGACCTTTCTAAGGAGGAAGTCAAGAGGATCATCAGGAACGCTGAGCAGCAAAAACTGCTCAGTACACACATGGACAAGTCCATGCACAGCGTGTTCTTTAAACACGTGCGTGATCATGGCTTGTCCACCCAGCTGACGTTTTCCTTCCTCAAGTCAGCTGGCCTGATGTCTGAGACTGAAGGGTATATTTTTTCCTGCCAAGATGATTTTATCAACACTCTCGAATACCGAGCTAAAGTGCTCCAGATGCAGCTACTCGACACACTGTGTAGAGTGTGTAAGCAACATCCTGAGACGTTTATGCATCTCTTGTCAGCATGTCCTGTGTCGGCACGAAATGGATACATTCAGCGTCACAATGCTGCTCTGCGAGTACTTTGTTACCACCTTAGACATACGCATGGTATCGATAAAACACCAGTGCTGCCTTATCTGCCAGGAGATATTCCGTAAGTTGTTGAGAATAACTGTTGCCGTATTTATTAGAACGTTCCATTCGCAACAATGCGGAAGATATCCCATACAAAGTTTGGAAATTGGCCCTAGATCGGACCATTACGGGGCAAAGAATGTCGATTAATGGCTTAGCAATGGCAATTTTTATTGGCTGATAAATGGCTTATAGCCGGAATGATAACGTCGACCCATTAATGGCGCTTGACTATCGGCCGATTAATGGTAGCCAGCAATCAGCCAAGAAAGCAAATAAATTTAATTAAAAAAAAAATTTATTTTTATTATACTTGTGAAAAAAAATCGGTGAAAATTTTTGTGGGTTCTAGGCGCGAACTGTCGTCCTTCTGATTGCTGGGTCTGAACATTGGCTACTGGACGAACCTACTCATGTTAAGCTGATAATTTTATATGATCTAGTTATTCAGTCTACTTCAACCACTCGGTTTTATGAAATATAACGAGCAATTTGATTAATATTTTTGATTAAAAAAAAATATAATAATTTCGTATTATTTTTATTATAATTACATAATTTTTCAAAATAAAACTTATTAAATTTAATTGATTATTTATCAAGAACCCAGTTGAATTATCTTGCTCGACCACCATTATTAAAAATGACATTTATTATAAAAATTTATGACTTATTTTTTAATTTAATTAAATTTTGTAAGTAAAGTTATAAAATTGCGGTTGTTGATTGCAAATAATAACGAACTAAAAAATATATAAATTGTTAGTTGTAAATAACTTTAATCGGAAAATTGAAATATTTATGAATTAAAACTTAGTTTACTTCAAAAATAAATAATTATTAATTACAGAAGACTATAATAACAAGTTATTTAAATGATTAATAATTAATTAGTAGATTCTTTCATTTAACAATAATCAATCATGGAACACTGATTCACCAACAGTAGCCCAACGTTGCGAACCGATAATCGGCCATTCATTGGCCAGCCATCGGCAGCGTTGTATGGCTGGCGTTTCCTCTATGGGAAGACACATTCTGATATGATACCAGTAATACCATAACATATACATTCAAAAATTAAATTAAAAACTCATTCCGATATGACTACGCTTTCTTATAAAAAATTAAACGGCTGCTGGTAATTAACCAGGTTTGGGCCATTACTAATTGCCAATGCTTGGCCGAGCGACAGCAGCCAGACATCGGCCAACCTATGGTATTTTTTCCACTAACGGCGACTTTGTATGGGTAATTTTTCTACCTAAATTTTTTTTTCCGTGTACATAGATTTCTTAATTAGAAGGCCACTTTTGGTATAAAATTTCATAAAAAGATTTATGTCACAGGTTAGTTTATTCTTATTTGTATTATTGTGCATTCATGTTAATTTATGCATGTAATTGACACAATTGATTTTTTTTTCTATTTTCCGGGTGTATTCAGTAGTGAACCCGATGGTGCACACGTTCCCTGAAACACGTAGCCAGTGCACTCGTAGCCAGGACAGCACTTGTAGCCTTTTTTCGGATGACACTGTAGAAAAAAAAAACAATTTTATACAACTATTAGGAGTACAAATAAGTTTCCGCCGTTTTATTGTAGATGGCGCGGCACGGAGTTTCGGTTAGCTTTTGCAGATGATAACCGGCTTGAAAAATAGTTTGGACATTCAAGAACAACATAACCTATTAATATCATTGATTTTATATTGGTAAAATATAATTTTTATAAGTTGAAAATGTCAAAATTTGAGCCAAGTAAGCGTCATTTGCGGGAAATATTAGTTTACTTCTTTAATTTAAAGAAATCTGCTGCTGAGGCGCATCAATTGCTCGTAGAAGTATATGGTGAGGGTGCTTTGAGTGAGAGAACGTGTCGAGAGTGGTTTCAAAAGTTTAAAACGGTGATTTCGACGTAGAAGACAAAGATCGCAGTGGAAGGCCAAAAATTTACGAGGATGCAGAATTGGAGGAATTATTGGAGGAAGATTCATCTCAAACACAAAAAGAACTTGCTCTAACATTAGAAGTCACTCAGCAAGCAGTCTCACATTGTTTAAAATCATTAGGAATGATTCATAAACAAGGAAATTGGGTTCCGTACGAATTAAAGCCGAGAGATATTGAACGCCGATTATGCTTAAGTGAAACGCTGCTAGCTAGACATAAAAAAAGGGTTTTTTACATCGTATCATAACTGGTGATGAGAAGTGGATACATTATGACAATCCAAAAAGAAGAAAATCATGGGGATTACCTGGCCACGCGTCAACATCAACAGCAAAACCGAATATTCACGGAAAAAAACTTATGCTGTGTATTTGGTGGGATCAGCTAGGTGCAGTGTATTATGAGTTGCTTAATCCGAGCGAAACAATTACTGGAGCCCTCTATCGAACACAATTGATGAGATTGAGCCGAGCTCTGAAGAAAAAACGCCCTCAATACTATTCTAGACACGAAAAAATTATTCTTCTGCATGACAATGCTCGTCCACATGTTGCGGCTCCCGTGAAAAAGTACTTGGAAACACTTGATTGGGAAGTGTTACCCCACCCGCCGTATTCACCAGAAATTGCACCGTCCGATTATCACCTGTTCCGGTCCATGGCACATGCTCTGACGGCGCAGCGGTTCATATCTTATGAGGATACCAAAAATTGGGTTGATTCGTGGATAGCCTCAAAAGACAAGGAGTTCTTCAGACGTGGGATTCGAATGCTGCCTGAGAGATGGGAAAAAGTGGTTGCAAGTGATGGGCAATATTTTAAATAAATTTATATTACCGTTCTTCTATAATAAATATTTAATTTGTGTTAAAAAACGGCGAAAACTTATTTGTAACCCTAATAGTAATTTACATGACTTCGTTTATTTACTTATATTCTTGTCAATATAATGCTAAAAAAAAAATAAACCTTAAATTTTACTTTTAAAATAAATAGTATCAGATAACTCAATTCTCTGATTTTACATTTTTTTCGCGAGATTCAATTTTTGATCTATAATTTTTTCGATTCTCAATTCAAGGATTCGCAGTAATGGTCCTTTTTTATAGAAAACAAAATTCACTTTAAAAGAAATTCTCACCCGCCAGTTCGTTAACTCGAAATTTAAAAGGATATGGGACTTGAATTTGAAGTGGAAAAAAAAAATTGTTATTTTTAACTTATTGAAATTAATATTAAAATTTTTTCATCACTGTAATGTCATTGTTCCTTACCCATTTGTCTTGACATCCTTCACCTGCACTGGCATGAAGGCCCACCAATAAGAGCATAGCTAACAATAAGATTTTCATTGTCATTTTCGATTTTTCTCAATCTAGACTGTAAAAATATAATAATTATATATGTTGTCTGATAGTGTAAATATATTTTTACCACCAAAATTAAAAAAATATTTTATTTACAAAATTGCTAAAATCCCTATATGACGTGAACGAAGAACTTGAGCCACATAACTAAGAGGACTTTTTTTGTAGAAAATCAAATTTCCTAAAAAATCGTTATCTGCATTTTTACTGTAAATTTTGTTATTTAGTCAATATCAACTAAAAACCCAAATGATTATTTAAAAAATTATTTTCAGAACTAACACAGACAAAACAATTAGAGTCCAAGTAAAATTACGTAGAAGACTTTTGAGGAGTAATAAATTACCTACAAAATGCCGCATACGGGGACCCGATAACTTGAAATGCGGCTGAGTTATAGAGAATCGAAAAAAAAAATCCTAACTTTCCTATGTACTTTTAATGGGAAAACTTTAAAATCATATATAAGGTACTTAAAATTAAAACTAAGGGCTGAAACTTGCAGGGAATTGTTTTTTTAATGTGTATAGCAATATTTTCAATTGGAAGTGAAAAAAAACATAGTCGTTCCTAACGAATCACCCTAATATATATATTAGGGTGCGTCATTTCAGAGCAACATTTTTTTTTATCGAGCCTTTGAAATCGATCAGGACACTACTTTTTTAAGAGCTTGAAATTAAAATGAAAATAACTAGGAAACAATGCAGAATATCTAATATTAGACATGAACAGGCATGATCTGACATGATCAGACCTGAATGTATTCAACGATTCAGACATGATAATGAATGGACAGGCATGATCATGTCTAATTTCAGGCCTGATCATACATAAACAGGCTTGGTCATGTCTGGACATTTTTTCCCGGATAACTCGGAAAGTTTCGAATTGTTCCAAAAGTTACTAATAATCTAAATAATTGGGATGATTCGATTCGATTCGATGCAACTAATTCGTAAGATAATGTTATAGAGCCTTTCGAGCGGGAATTTTTGGGCTTGCTCCCCAGATCAGAGCAATAAGACCTTGTAATCACTTCTATCTGATTAGATCTGAGAAAATATATATTCTATTAAAAATAAGACTTCAGGTATAAGAATATCTATAAAAATTTGGACAGATCCGCATGGTTGAGAAGAAGTAATATTAATAGTGTCAATAATATAAAATATAATATTTTTTACTTACCGTCAACGTATAGTAGCAAACGATTACAAGTATGTATTGTTTAGTTTTCTATATTCACCGTGTATTTATACTTCTTGACTTTCGTCTTTACTTAATTAATTATTGATTTTTCTTGTTATTGCTAATTTAAATAATAGTATGTGGTATAATCAGACATTAATTACTAAATAAATAACTCATCAAGTCTAATTTATTATAATCAAGGCTAACAAAATAATAATTTTCAGTAATTTATTGCAAATGGATAATCATACTTGGAGTAAAAAAGATTTTATATTATTCAATACATATTTATATAGTTTACATACAATTGTATATAGCCTATATATTAGAGTGGCTTAAAAAAAAATAAAGATTTTTTTTTTCACTCTTACCCCCTGAAACGTTATTAGTCGCCAAGAAAAAAAGGTACGACATTGTAAAAAAAAGTTGAGCTCTTAATATTAATATTAAGTGGTGCTTCTTCGTAATGTTTGATTTCCCATTAAAGTAACATGGGAAAAATATTTTTTTAAGTTTGGAATTTTATACCTCGGCAATGGCTGATTGTACAGATAATTTCAGAATATAATCTCGTATGAAATTAAACGCTCTACAAAAAAAGTCTCTTGTCATTTTTTGATAAATCCATCTGTTCAAAAGTTATTGGAGCTCGAAATCAAGTTATAGTAAATTTCGAGATTTTTTTACTTTTCCGGCAACACTATCAGACTTACCACAAAATGTCATGGGATCTTTTTTTATAGACAATTTTATTCTTTACAAATTATTTTGAGTAGTTTTCTTAAATTCCCTATTGTTTTCTAGTTATTTTCATTTTCAAGTCAAGCTCTTGAAATTGATCAGATCGCTACTTTTTTAAGAGCTTGACTTGGAAATGAAAAGAATCCATTTATAATAAATTGTTAAAAGTTATTATTTTGTGGGCCTTGATTATTGTATATTGGACTTGATAACCCTGATTAGAAAAAAATGCTTCGGAATGATTTCAACAATTTGAAATTATCTAAAACAATTTGAATCCACTCATATAGCGATAACTCGCAGAGGGGGCACTCGCATCTGATCCACACCCACGGTCATCCTAGAGGTCACGCATCAAATCCTTCAGCTACTGGACCAAATGATATTGCCGAGAACTATTCGAGGAATGGATGGAAGACTGCGTTCTTTTCACCAGAGGATCAAGATGATGTAGGGAATAGGGTTCTAAGGACGCGGCAAGTTCAAAGAGCGATGGAGGCATTGAATGCTGGAGGGGTTAGACAGGTCGTGAGGGTCGACGCCTCAGAGGTCGAAGGGCAGCTACCGCAGGGTGCGCATTTTAATGATGGCCGCAGGGGACAGGTCCAGGAGATACGGGACCTGGTTCTGGTGCTCTAGCATCATGCGGGTCATCAAAGAGATCCAGATTATGACGTTTTCGTCCATACGTTTTATCTCGTTTTGAGAGGGTAATTTTTTTTTGGGGAACAATAAATTAAGGAGTCGATAAATCGATTAATACATGGATATATCGAAATAAAAATTCGGTACTTTTGACTTTGACCTAAAACTGGGAAGTATTCGACAAATTGATTCAAATTTTGATTTATCGATGCTGGTAAGTTTGATATTTCGAACTTTTAAATCGAAATTGTATTTTTGAAAATCAATTTTTTATTCGTAAATTTTTATTCAAGACTTTTGTATTACAATGTATTTAAAATTAAGATCTAATAAAATATAAATGGAATCAAAAAATCTATAGAATTCAAATTACAAAATTATTTAAATGATCTATTTAATATTTACAGACTAAATGAACCTGAGCATCAAGCAGATCATGGTACTGATGATTCTACTGATGAATCGGATGATTTTTCTGATGACACTGAGATGGAAGAGCTTTCAAGTTCTTCAGAATCATCAGAATCATAAACTTTCCATATTCTTGCTGACTTTTATTTTCATGATTATTTTTAGAATTATTATTATTATTATTATTATTATTATTATTATTATTATTATTATTATTATTATTATTATTATTATTATTATAGTTATTATTAATTAATAAGTGTTTAATAATAGTAAATAGTATGTTAACAATTTGCCGGTTACGTTTGTCTAATTTTAAGGTTAGTTCATGGAGCCAAACAAATAGACTATAATTTTTAATTAGAATAAAATTGGAACGAGAAATTTTAACAGTCGCCTCAATGATTTGGAGAATTAGAGCCTGCAACAAAAATTAATAATTATTTCATTTAATATTCCAATACTAAGTCAACTTGGTCTGATTAATTATGAGGTTTAAGGCCATTCTCCAAGGGTGCCCCCCACTTTTTGTAAAAAAAAATGGCGCCGCCTGGCGACGAGCAGCCGAACTAAAAAATTCCTAGCGCAAAAAAATTTCAAAATTAAATTAAAATTATTAAAAAAAATAAAACATATAAATTTATAATTTTTAAATAAATAAAAAAATACAGATTTTATTTTAAAATCATAATTTATGATAAAAATGTCCTGATACGTGAAATTAAGAAACTAAATTTTTAGTGACCTTGAACTGTCAATCTCGTATTTATTTTACAAAGGATATTACAAATTAGTGAAAAAATTTATCAAAAAAACGGCAACGTACTCGTAATTTTAAAGATATGTAGAATATTTAAAAAATAACTCACAGTAATTATAAATTGTATGCTAAGCGTAATATCTTGAATAAATTTCAGCATGAAATTCATCATCTAATGATTTTATTTTGACAGATGTAAACAACAGGTCTGTACTCTATTTAGGGCGCATGAATATAGTCGCGGGACAAATTAAATTTGAAAAAATATTTATTTTTTTCAGAAATAATATATAGAATAATGTATGCCTGCTTATGAAATATATATATATATATATATATATATATATATATATATATATATATATATATATATATATATATACATATATATATGGATTTATATACTCATAACAGTCTTCATATATATACATATATATATATATATATATATATATATATATGTATATGTATATGTATATATATTAGGGTGCGTCATTTCGGAGCAGCATTTTTTTTTTAAGTGCATGTAGAAAAAATCAGTTCAACAAAAAAAAAAAATTTTCGCGCAAGAAAAAAAATTTTATGTCGATTACAGACGTAGCTCATTGAAAATTTCGATTTTCCCATTTAAATAACACGGGAAAAAAATTTTTTTTTAACTGAGTATTTTTAACTCTTTAAAAAATCAAAAGATCAAATAGACTAATACATATTTTTGTAGGAAATTGAACGTTCTACAAAAAAGGTCTCTTATCATTTTTTGATAAATCCACCTGTTAAAAAGTTATTAGAGCTCTAAGTAAAGTTGGAGATTTTTTCACTTTTCCGACGAAACTATCAGACTTATCACAAAATGTTGTGAGGTATTTTTTGTTGACAATTTTATTCTCTACAAATTATTATTTGTAAAGTTTTTTCAAATTCCGCATTGTTTTCTAGTTATTTTCATTTTAATTTCAAACTTAAAAAAGCGGTTCCGATTGATTTCAAGAGCTTGACATTGAAATGTAAATATCTAGAAAACAATGCGGAATTTGAAAAAACTTTACTGGAAATAATTTGTAGAGAGTAAAATTCTTAACAAAAAAGATTCTACAACATTTTGTGATAAGTCTGATAGTTTTGCCGTAAAAGTGAAAAGATCTCTAACGTTACTTCGAGCTCTAATAACTTGTGAGCAGGTAGATTTATCAAAAAACGATAAGAGACCTTTTTTGTAGAGCGTTCAATTTCCTACAAAAATATTATTAGTCTATTCAATCTATTTATTAGTTAATGAGTTAAAATTACTTAAAGCTAAAAAAAAAAATTTTCCCGTGTTATTTAAATGGGACAATCGAATTTTTCAATGAGCTACGTCTGTAATCGACATAGAATTTTTTTTTCTTGCGCAAAAACTTTTTTTTTGTGTTGAACTATGATTTTTTCCACATGCACTTAAAAAAAAAATGTTGCTCCGAAATGAAGCACCCTAATATATATATATATATAATTATGCATGATATTATTCATCATGTAAATATTAATTTGTATCATTTAATCATGTCTGGCTAGTACATTATATCTGGAGCTATACATGAAGCTACGCATAGGTCTATACATGAGTACATGTAATCAGATCTAATTATGAATCCATGTACAATTAGATACAGGTATGTATACGTATAATTAGGTTTGATCAGGTATGACCGACATAAACTCGGATATACGTATGTATAAATCTATATATTACGACTGCCCAATTTCAAAACACAGTAACTGACAAAAATAAATTTTTTTTAATATGTATTGAATCATGTCCAGAAGACTCTACTGGAACTAAAAATACTAAAAAATCGATTTTGAAAAATTTGTCCCTTACTGTGTTTTGAAATTGGACAGCCGATTATTCGTTCTGATTCAGCTTGTTTTCACTCCGATTTTCGAAAATCGAATTTTCATCAGATGTCGACGTTTTGAGGTCCTAGGAAGCTGTTCTGACTATTTTCAGATTGATATTTTCAGTTTTCGGGCACAACCACAAATCGATAGTGCATGACAAAATAAAAATTCTGTCAGAAGATTAGCTCAAATTCAATTTTTAGACGAATCTCATTGCGATTTTTACTTTCCCATTTAAATAACATGGGAAAAAAAAAGTTTTAGTTTGAAATTTTTTAACTCGGAAATGGCTCATTATACAGATAAGCCCAGTATACATTTTTGTCGGTAATTTAACGCTCTACAAAAAACGTTTCGTATCATTTTTTGATAAATTCATCTGTTCAAAAGTTATAGAAGCTGGAAGTCAAATCGATAATAAATTTCCAGATCTTTTTACGTTTCCAGCAAAACTATCAGACTTATCAAAAAGGGCATAGGATCTTTTTTATAGACAATTTTATTTCCTACAAATTATGTATAACAAAGTTAATTCAAATTCCGCATTGTTTTTTAGTTATTTTCATTTTAATGTTAAGTTCTCAGAATAGATTAGAAGACTATTATTTTTACGAGCTTGGCATTAAAATAAAAATAACTAAAAAATAATGCGGAATTTCGAAAAACTTCATTGAAAATAATTTGTAGAAAATAAAATTGTCTATAAAAAAGATTGAATGACATTTTTTGATAAGTCTGATAGTTTTGCTGGAAAAGTAAAAAGATCTGGAAATTTATTATAGATTTGACTTCCAGCTCCAATAACTTTCGAATGGATGGATTTATCAAAAAATGAATAGAAACCTTTTTTGTAGAGCGTTAAATTGTCTACAAGATTATGCTATAGACTTATGTATGTGAGGTGCTAATGCCGAGCTAGAAAAATAAAAAAATAAAAAAATTTTTTTCCTATGTTATTTAAATGGGAAATGGAAAATTAGAAAAATATTAATATTAAGAGCTCCGCTTTTAACAGGCTTCTTTTCTCATCTTCTTGCGAGTTTTCAGCCTGTTTTTTTGTTGAAAAAAAAAGTCGCCTCAAATTGGCACACCCTAGTATATATACTAGGGTGCTCCAAAAAAAATCGATATTTTTTTTTTCTCTTTCAGCTGTTGTAAAAAAAATTTCTATACATCGAAAAAAAATTCTGTCAAAAGGACGATTTTTTATTTCAATTTTAAAAGGTGGCGCTAGCTCTTCGAATTTTCCCATGCTAATAGCATGGGAATTTTACTTTTTTATAAAAAATCTCATAACTTCATTTGACGTTGAGGAAAAAATTCGAGTCATGGATATTTTCGTAGGAAATTTTATGCTCTACAAAATTGTTCATTAGTTTATAAGCTCTAAAATGTACAATTCAAAACTTACAGGTATTTGAAGTTGATTATTTTTTAAAAATCAATTGAATGGTTGTGATCATGTTTTTAACACAATCTTTACATAAATTGATTCTAGAATAAGTGAAAAATATGATAATCGTTTAAAAAATATGATAAAATAATAATTTTGATCGTAGCTGAGTTTTATTTACAGCGAATTTAGTAAAAAACTTTCATTACCTTTATGTCACATAAGCAGAAAATTATAATTTCCATGAAAAAGTATTTATTATACATATTAATTAATCATTAAGTACAAAATTTATATTGATGTTTTTAAAGCCATTCTGTAATAAATAAAATTCCTTACAAAGCCTTTGTTTGATACTTTTCATGAGAGTAGCAGTTTTGGTGTAAATACCGTTTGAACGGGGATTTTGAAAAACTCATCAACTTTAAAAATCTGTAACTTTTGAACCGTACGTTTTAGAGCTTATGAGCTGATGAACAATTTTGTAGAGCATAAAATTTCCTACGAAAATATCCATGACTCAAATTTTTTCCTTAACGTCAAATGAAGTTATGAGATTTTTTATAAAAAAAGTAAAATTCCCATGCTATTAGCATGGGAAAATTCGAAGAGCCAGCGCCACCTTTTAAAATTGAAATAAAAAATCGTTCTTTTGACAGAATTTTTTTTTCGATATATAGAAACTTTTTTTACAACAGCCAAAAAAAAAAAAAAAATATCGATTTTTTTTGGAGCACCCTAATATATACCTATATCTAAGTACACATGGGTTCATAGTCAGATCTGATCACATGTACTCATGTATAGACCTATGCGTAGCTTCATGTATAGCTCCAGATCTAATGTACTAGCCAGACATGATTAAATGATACAAATTAATATTTACATGATGAATTATATCATGCATAATTATATATATATATATATATATATATTAGGGTGGCGCAAAAAAATCGACTATTTTTTTTTTTTCGATCTCGCATGAAAATTTGTTTGTTTACGATGTTTTAAGAAGCCTCTCCAAAAATCAGCTCAAAAAAAAATTTTTAAGAGGTCGCTCAAGAATTTTAAAAATATCAAAAATGAATGAAATTCGGATTTTTGATTTCAAAATTTTTTTTTTCTCGTGGCAGCAATAGTTTATATTTGTAAAATCATGACTATGCTGGAAATTTCAGCCCAAAATTCAAATATTTAAACGGCGCTCAAGAATTTTGAATATTAACTGATAATATGAAACTAATAGTTTGAATTAGTTTTTGTATTTTTTTATAACTCAATTATTGTCATTTCAGTAAAATATAACTTTTGCAGAACCAAAAATATACAGGACAGTCTTTAACAATAAAATTTGGTAAGTTTTGAATAAGCGAAAAAATCTACAAATTGAATTAAAAAATAAATAAGTATGTAAAAAACTTATTATTTCTATTTCTCGGGTTATATTTTCATTCATTGTCATGTAAATTGATGGTGAAAAAATCGAGAAGCTTTATTATTAATATTCAAGGGTCGCTCGAAAACGTCCAGAAGATAGCACTCGCAAACATTCAAAATTCTTGGGCGAGGTTTAAATATTTGAATTTTGGGTTTAAATTTTCAGCGTAGTCATGATTTTACAAATATAAACTATTGCTGCCACAAAAAAAAAAAAAATTTGAAATCAAAAATCCGAATTTCAATAATTTTTGATATTTTCAAAATTCGTGAGCGACCTCTTAAAAATTTTTTATCGAGCTGATTTTTGGAGAGGCTTCTTAAAACATCGTAAACCAACAAATTTTCATGCGAGATCGAAAAAAAAAAAATAGTCGGTTTTTTTGCGCCACCCTAATATATATATATATATATATATATATATATAATTATGCATGATATTATTATTATAGTATATATGTATATACGAAAATTGTTATGAGTCTATATAACCATTTATAAATCCATATATATATATATATATATATATATATATATATATATATATATTTCATAAGCAGGCATATATTATTCTATATATTATTTCTGAAAAAAATAAATATTGTTTCAAATTTAATTTGTCCCGCGACTATATTCATGCGCCCTAAATAGAGTACAGATCTGTTGTTTACATCTGTCAAAATAAAATCATTAGATGATGAATTTCATGCTGAAATTTATTCAAGATATTACGCTTAGCAGACAATTTATAATTACTGTGAGTTATTTTTTAAATATTCTACATATCTTTAAAATTACGAGTACGTTGCCGTTTTTTTGATAAATTTTTTCACTAATTTGTAATATCCTTTGTAAAATAAATACGAGATTGACAGTTCAAGGTCACTAAAAATTTAATTTCTTAATTTCACGTATCAGGACATTTTTATCATAAATTATGATTTTAAAATAAAATCTGTATTTTTTTATTTATTTAAAAATTATAAATTTATATGTTTTATTTTTTTTAATAATTTTAATTTAATTTTGAAATTTTTTTGCGCTAGGAATTTTTTTAGTTCGGCTGCTCGTCGCCAGGCGGCGCCATTTTTTTTTACAAAAAGTGGGGGGCACCCTTGGAGAATGGCCTTAAGTGTAAATATCAGATCTAATTAAAACATTGGATCTAATAAGAACATCAGATCTAATATAAAAAATAGCGCTAATAAAAGATCATATTTAATCTAAAAAAAATTAGATCTAATTAAAAAATCTAACTAGAACACTGGGTGTCGGTAGTTCATCAGATCCAATAAAAAAAAATCTGATCCAATCATTAGATCTGATGACATTAGATCTACTTATAAAATATATTTAATAAAGGCATTGGATCTAATAAGGATATCATATCTCATAAAAAAATCTATCTCTAATATCAGAACTAATTAGAGATCTAATTCAAAATATTGGACTTAAGTAATATTCGATCTGATTTAATTTCGATTAGATTTTAATTTTGAAAATTTGGTCTAATATATTTTAAATACTTCGATTAGATCAAAAGTAATGATCCAATTAAAATAAAAAGTTTCAATATTTTAAGTATTATGTTGATAGCAAATATCTTGGAAACTTATGGGAAGTTAATAGTATATTACACACCTAGGGAAGTAAAGTAAGAAATGTCCGAGGCGAAGCCGAGGTCAACAACCATGTGATCTGAGGCTTTCTTATTTACTTCCCGAGGAGTGTATACTATTTTTCTCGTCAACGGAGGCGGAAAGCGGCAACTTCGTTTTGCACAGTGGGACGAAAGTTGACGCTTTCCGTCCGGAGGCGAGAAAAAAAATTTAAAGAACACATTTTTGTACAACAATCGATTTCCTATCCAAAACTGTTCTTCAAAGTCTAATCAACTCTATTAGTTCATAAGGTAGAGCTAATGTACAAAAGCAGTAAAACTGAGAACTAAAAGTCTTAATATCCTGACTTTGAATCGAAATATCTCAGAAACGAATGAAAATATCAATAAAACCTATGATAGATAATTTACAGTTCAGAAAATTTCCTATCCAAAACCCATACTGTTTATCAAATTTATCCCAAAACTGATCAAGTTACAGTCATATAAACTCTACAAGAATAAAAAATTTTGTGTTTGAACCCATTTCCGTCAATGAATTTTTTTAGGACAAATAAAAAATAAAAAACTTACTTTAGTCTCATTATCAGCAAGCACACAGCCATAGAAATCCATGATCATTTTAAAAATCCCTATCCTCAAAGCCAATTTGACGTCATCGTAGCATTTAAGCCCGTCCCTAACGCACTCAAGGATCCAATGACGATGAATTTTGTGATTGACATCCGCGCTATGGAACAGTGTCAGAAACTCCGGAATGGTTTTAAGATCCAGCGCTTGCTTGGCCATAAAGTATCCCTGGATTGGTGCGAACATCAAATTTCCCTCTTTGGCAGAAATCAACGAGGCCCGAGCCAAAAATGTCGTTATTAGACTACTCAGACGTACGTTCTCCAGTTTGCTAAAGTCTTCTGTGTTGGACTCCATTAACTGGTTGATTCCATTGCGCAGTGCGTCGATGCAACGTATCCACAAAAGCTTATCTTTACTTTTAGCAGCGTCCAAGTGAAAATAAAACTGCGAGAGCGCAGTGAAAGCAGCGAGTCGGACTTCTGAGTGCGTACTTGCACATGCGCTTAACACTAGAGCCATCGCGCCACTCTTGACCAGCTTGTGGGTCGGTACTAACTTATCCGTCGTCGACAAGGTTACGAAAAGCGGAAGGTAAAACGCGGGGTCATAAATTTCTGCATTATCGACCGCCAGGCTCGCAGATTGGAGTCCGCGATCTATGGGATAGAATTGCACTGTCCGTGCCACCACATCCGCGTCAAGCAAATCTAAGATCTGGCTTCCGGTAACTTGCCGCCAAAGTGCAGTGTCCACATTACCCACACTCGAGTGGTAATTTACCGCTGCCCTACCCCAGAGAAGTGCGTGCGGGTTCAAATGAAGACTCCGGGACTCGTAGAATTGGAAAATCTCCAGAAGTTTTTGGTCTGCCGGTTTCATGGTCGCTTCGTAAGCTGATAAGAGCACTTTCAGATCGTCTGCGTGAATTTTCGAAGGAACTTTACGACAAAGTGTCAAAAATAATCGCAACAATGAAGTTTTGGTTGGTGATTTGCTCAGAAGAATTTCATCGAAATTTGAATTTGTTCTAGTCATTTCATAAATTTGTTCAATATAATTATCTGGTGAATTGTCGCGATATGTTAGATCCAATAGTTTACTCAAGGGTTCGAGTATCGAATCAATTTTAGTATTCAATGTATCGATTTTTCTCTCTGCGATATTGAAATTTAGATTTTTAGGAGAAAAATCGAAATTCGATAAATCGCAATCGTTTGGGATATCAATCAGATTCGATACGTCAACTGTTGGCTTCGAGATATCGATTGTCGGTTTCGACGTCTCAATTTTCGGACTCGGGGGCTCAATTTTCATTCCATACTTCAATGAAAAATTGATAAATTGTTTAAATGAATTATTTTTAATGATTTTTTCGAATAAATAATCTCCAGTATTTAAATTTTTCAATTTATCTAACGCATCTGATAAATAATTTATAACCATTTTTAATCTCATTTCATCTTTCTTTGACTTTTTTAATGCACTGACTGTAATCGGTAACAAAATCTGCACGTACTCTTCGACTGTATCGACTGCTGATTCAAATTCCGCGCGTTTTTCCCAAACGATTCGCACTAGCGTCAAATAAGTACAATTGATACTCTCGAGTTTGTCGCGACTCGCGAGCAATTTATCAGCAATTAGTTGACATAACTCTCGGGTAAAGTTGTTGGTGATCAAGAACGAGGTTACTTTAGGATACCGAGCGATCCAATCGTTTTCTTCAGTCTCGTGGTCAAAGTAAGACAAAATAGTGGGGGCATAGTGGGAGAAAGTGGCGGTCAGGAAATTTGGATCCCATTTGTAGGTTAAATTTGATGTCAAAATAGGAAATAAAACGTCGGGATTTTTTAACTCTCCAGCGGACAGGAATTTAGTCAATGGCGACAACAAGTCGCTATTTTGTTTCACGATCAAATTTATCAATTTGATTGTAGATTCTTTTAAATTTTTTAAGATGTTTACAAAACGTTCCTCGTCAATTTTAATCTCATTCTTCAGTATCAAATTTAAGACCGCGTCTTCCCAAGCGCTGACATCAATTTTCTTAGATTTCAATTTTGACAAATGGCGCCAAAGTTTTTCAAATATAATTGGTTCCGGATTGAAGTCTGAGGACTTTTCAGCCAAAAGGTAAATTAGTTTGCTTACAAGCTTACCAACAGTAGTCAAAGAATCTGAATAGAACTTCTTTGAGCTCAAGTCTAGAATTCTAGAGATCATATCATAAATTCTTTGGTCGCCAAATTCAAAAACTTCAAAGTATTCAATTCTGTCAATTAAATTCATGGTACTGAATTTTTCATCGATAGCCAGCGTTAAATCACTTAACAATTTCTCTTTGTACGCGGAACAAATTGCGGAATCATTTGAACTTGAAATTAAGACGAAAATATCGAAACAATCGACACTAATGACTTTGTTACAGAATTTACCGGTTTCGATAAAAGAAAAATTGTTTAAAATTGCTGGATGATCGACAAAAAGTCTAGAGAATTTGTAAAATATGTTGACTTGATCATTTGAAGAGTTTTTGAGAGCTGGTTCTGTTGTACCGACACCTAAAACTGATTTATCGGTAAGACCATCGCCAGTAGTGACATCGAGATCCATTTTATGGACAGCCAAATCGATGTTGTCGATCAATCCTGAATCTTCGGCAACGAAATTTCCTTTCTCGATGCTCGGATCTATTTTATCGGCCGCGAGATCTGGGTGACTGGCTGTAGACTCTAAATTACGGTTGCGCGCTTGACTCCGATGTTTGATGCGATCAAAAATCCACAAAAGGGCAACTTTACAATTATGTACTCTCACTTCATAGTCCTCATTGCCTACTATTTGGGTGAAGTAGAACAGAATCATCTTAAACAAGTTTTCGATCTCAAAATCCGTTTTATCGGTCTCGTAAATATCCAAGTCTCCAATCTCAATTTTTTCTTTACCCAGGACCAGTTTGCTCACTCTCCCCATCAACTTGCACGGAAAATATTTTTTTACACTACTGCAGCGACCCTCTATCCAGCTGACCACGTACTTAGTCCTCAGATCGGTGTTTTCTATCACCTGCCCTAGCAATTTCGTATCATTCTGGCAATGTAGCGTCAAAATTGTCACGTAACCCATGAAAGTGTTAACATCCTCGTCATAATTTTCACGCAATGAATTCACACCAGCTGTGAAAATAATCGGAATCACTCCTGAGTAAACTTCAACGTTCTTATCCCGCTTTTTTAATGCTTTCTCTGCATCCTTGACGATCTGCTGGTATTTTTCAGGACACTTTGTTATTTTCTTGAGTAACTTGACAAACCATTCAGCTAATTTTATTCTTTCGGGGTTAGGTATCAGTGAAAATGATTGGATCCATATATTTATTTGATCAGATGAATTTTGGAAGGCTTTCAGTGGGGTCAGAATTAATTTCAATGTATTTAATAAACGAGTATTCAAATTTTTCTGATCTTGATCACATTGTATCTGATTCTGATCACCTTGTACCTGATCTTGACCATGTGCCTGGCCAAGTTTCCTCTGATTGGCAGGAACTTGACCATCATTCTCCTGTTCAGGTTGACCTTGACCCTGCTCCAGATCAGGTTGACCCTGATCATGTGCCTGATCATACCCAATAAATTTAATCAGAAATATCAAACAATCACTAAATAATTTTTCATTAATATCATAAGCCTTCGAATTCAACCAAAAATTAATTTCAATAATTCTGACCCTAACTTTAATCTGATCATCCCCTTCCTTAAAGTCATAATTGATCTTACTATCATGGCCCACTTCGAAATTATCTAGAATATCACGATAATTTTCCAGAACTTCTAGAAGTGCTTCCAAATGCTCAACTTTTCCAGGCATATATTCCAAACATTCAACAATTTCTGACGATTCGCCAACGTACTCTTTGCCTAGATCATTCCAGGACTTGATAATGACATCTAGTGGCGGTAAATGCTTGAGCAAGTAATTCTGAATTGACAAGCGATAAGTCAAGAAGTCCCGCGTCGGAAAATGACTGTGCACTAACTCGAATAACGCACGCAATTTGTTCAACATGGCGCTAAGAGTCAGAAGGGCTTGGTGACGTACTACGAAGTGTTCTGAGCTGATGGAAGGAGCAATCGCGCTTTTTAGGACAGTGATAGGTGTCGCTAGTGTTAAAGAAACGTTGATGCATTGCAAGATATTTAAATTTGTTAGGCAACGCTGTAGATACGTTAAATCAACTGCTGAAATGATATCCCGGTAGAAAGAGATGACGTTAATCCATTTTAGAGACAGACGGGGCTCGAAGAAGGGCTCGCAGGATGTCAGGACCAGTTTTATTAAATCCGGACACGAGGACAGGATTTTTGTGATCAATTCACGGGGACGGGAATGTTCCCATGGTCGGTCTAGAGATTCGATGACTGAGGCTACTCGCTGGTTATGTTTCCCTCTGGTCCCTAGACTCTTGTCAGTAAAAATGACTCCGTGACGAGTTGAGGTTAGGAGTGTGGTCAGAAACTCATGGGCTGCAGTCACTGCGACTTCTTTGTCCTGTGGAGCTGGTGTGGGGTCAGATAAATCTTGAGACTTGCGTTTAGAGGCTCCGGGCCAGGCTTTGGGTCCTCGCCAGTTGTAGAGACGAACGAGGGACTGGATCGTTGGGGTAGTGAAGATATGGAACTTTTGGGTCTTGGAAATCGAGACATTCTCCAGCACGTATTTCTTCAGGACGTTCATCACCAGGTGCACGATGTGCGGGGGATCGTAGATCAGGTCCGGAAATATAGAGGCGAGTAGGCCCCGTTTTTCAAGCAGGCTTCTCACGGTCCAGGAGTCATTGTCGATCAGGAAGGAAAGGATGAAGTTTATGAAGCAGATTCGCACGCTGTCAGGGTCGGTAGGCTTCGTTTGCTGGACTAAGAGGTCGATTATTTGGCTGTGGAAAGACAAGTGGGTCAGCAGGTCTCGGGGTAAGGAGTCGCCAAGCATCACAATAGAGGTCAGGAGTTTCAGGATCGTCTTACGCTGCTTTGGGGTGCTGGAATTTGACATTAGCGAGTGGAGGAGGGAAATATGGTTGTTTAGAATATGCCGGCAGGCTTGTATTGTCGTTGACAGCTGCTGCGGATGGTTTGCTATGATCCTAAGAATTGGTAGAAGAGAAAATTTATTAATTTATTGGGCCTAATCAGAATTCTTTTTGGGATTTACTTTTAAAAATTTTATTCATTGGTTTTCAAGATTGATTTCCTTGGAAACTATTGATGATGAAATGATCATGAAAAAAACAGACAATTGTAGCCAACAGTCTTACCTTTCAAATAAGAGGGGTCTGGTTTGTTAAAACTCATCGCTTTAAGAACCAGGAATTTTTTATTTTGAAAATGAATATCGCTAATCTTAATCATAATAATCAAATTTTAATCGATAGGTTGTGAAGATTGTAACGAAGATTTCGATATTTTTAATAAGACAAAGTACAAGGCTTGATTTTAATTAGTTTAACTGAATTAATTTTCTAAGTTTGCACTAAAAATTAAATTTTCGTTTTATTGAAAAAATATTATCTATATAAATAAATATCTCTGAAACTTATGCCTGAAACTCAATAATTGTATGATAAAAGTTGTTTCAGAAAGTTTAATCTTAAAAATAAGACCTACCAGAAGTCTCAATCTTGATTGGATTACAAATTATGAATTTTTTAAGTCAATGGGAAATAATTTTTAACAAAAGTTTGAATTTTCCTGCTTTGATTTCGTTCTAAAAATTTATACTTCCTGAACAAATGGTCCAAATTTAATGAAATATGAATAAGATTGTAGTATAAAATCTCATCTTCAGAACAAGAGTAATAACGAGTCATTATGTCAATAACTTTTCAAGTTTTGAAATTTTTAAGTTGACCTCAAAAAATTTCTACACTAAATATGAAACTTTCTGATTTAATTCCACGTATATAGATAGATATCTCGAAAACTATATGCTGAACAGTGATCATTAAAAAAGAAAATTATAGCTAAGAGTCTAATCCTTGGAATAACACCAATGGCAAGTCTTTACCTTGATTATTTTACAAGATATAAAGTTTTAAACTAAGGTAAGGGGTCCAGTTTCTGACCTTTCAAGAGTACCGGTTGAGGTTATACTATAATAATTAGTGTAAGATTTAACTTAATAAGAAAAATAATAATTGTATCGGCTAAATTAGGATTTTTCAAATAAAAACATGCGCGTAAAATAATTATTCGAATTGAATTAATAATTTAAATTGACGTTTTAAAAATGACATTCAGAGACCCAGTTTCTGACCCTCAGAATTCTTCAGGTCGCAGTTTCTGAGCCTCACAGTGGTCTAGTTTTTGACCCTCAAATTACATAAACCATGATTAGGTTATGAAGTACTAACTAAGTTTAAATAAACTAAAATTATTATTTAGATAAATAAATTAAATATTTATTATAACAAAAACATAGTTTTTCAATATTTAAAATAAAAATAAAGTCATAATTTTATCACTCCAAGAATGTACTTTCAAGATCGAAAGATGATCTTTTATTTATAAAATGAATATTAAATGTTAATTTATCACTGTATTATAAAAAATAGCAGAAAATAATTTAAGAAAACTATAAATATTGCTATTTTTACATTTTATAGACATGTAATTAAACAGATAACCTCGCTCGTAGTAATTTAGAATTTTAGGTCCAACGACTCCATCATACCTTTAAAATTGAACCCAGTTATTGACCCTCAAATTTGAACAAAAAAACTCATTTTAATATGATTTATAAGTGTATTACAATAAATTTTAATCAAATATTGATCTATCTATCTATTTTTTGTTAAATTTTTTTACTTACATGATAATTAGTGCACAAATTCAAGCGTCGTACCTCCTAACGTTAACTGTTCAGACTCTACTTGAAAAATGTCTTCCTCAGCCACTTATGGCTAAAATATTTTTTTTTATACAGTTAATATTTTCTATGTTTTTTAAATTGCGATTAATTAGGCTCAGAATAAATTACAATAAATTAAGAAAAAATTGATTTTCTTTTTCAAGTTATAGTTCGTTATAAGTAAAAACAAAGTTGAAAAGGTCGGAAACTGGGCCAGGGTCAATAACTGGGTCTTTTACCTTAGACCGACAAAAAATTTCCATTGGAAATTTGAAATTTTTATCATTTTTCAAATTTAATATCTCAAAAATTAATTTTTCAAAATTAAAGATAAAAAAAAAGTGTAGCAATTAATTCAAACTTTTATTTAAAATTTATAACTTTTTTTTTTAAATTTACGGGAAGATAAAAATTTCACATTTGAAGAAAAAATGAAATAATTAAGATTACAGAGATCGAGATCCTTTTAAATTTTAAGATCTAGATTTTACTGTTAGCATCAAGATCTAAGAGAAAAAAATTTGAAAAA
The DNA here is from genome assembly GCA_964016945.1 of Microplitis deprimator. Lineage (NCBI taxonomy): Eukaryota > Metazoa > Arthropoda > Insecta > Hymenoptera > Braconidae > Microplitis > Microplitis deprimator. The sequence goes on from OZ024713.1 coordinate 1,144,643, forward strand.
GAATTAAATTTACAAAATTTTGAATTTAAATAAACAATTTGATAAAAAAAAATCAAAAAATTTTGGATCCAAATAAATCCTAGATCTAAAATTGACCATTTTGTTATCAGATGTCATTAGATCTGTTATATTTTTTTTTCATTTTGAAAAATACATTTCTAATAAAAATTTATTCAAATAAATCCCAAAAAAAAATTAAAAAAAAAAAATACTCACCTCATAATTAGTAAATACAAGGCATTAAAAACCAAAGCAATATTATTTAAATGTTTTTTATCAACACTATCAATTAATTTCAAAATTTCCATAATATTCCCGCCAGAATTTAAATATTCATCAGCAAAATTTTTTTTCCCGCCTTTGGTATCGCAGAACGCGATAAATTTTTTCAAAGCGCCCAGAGCATTTTCACTTGAAAAACTATTTCGAAAATATTTTACTGTCAATTGTTGATCATCTTTGCTAATAACTACTTCCTCTTCTTCTCTCTCTTCTTCCTCCTCCCCTTGCCTCTCACTTCCCACATCGTCATTATTATTTTCTGTACTCACGTGTTTAACCTCCAAATTTTCACACTTTTTTTTATTTTCGAAATTATTTTCCGAATTATTAATTTTTCTTTTTCTTTTTTTTACTTCACTTATATTTTTTTGCACTTCATTATTATTATTATAATTATTTTCTTCATTATTAATATTATTTTCAAAATTATTTAATTTTTTTAATTCACTACTTTCCGGTTTTTTCGTCATTTTTTTTATTTTCAATTTTATTTTTATTATTTTAATTATTTTATTAATAATTAGCAATTAATTGTGTAAATTATCTATAATTAACTAGAGTTTAAGTCATGAATTTAATAAACTCGCGGTGTAAACACGTGTTGTGTTGGTTAAATAATAAAATTAGAAAAAAATCAGTGCTCGCGACTTTGGGATCCAGTGGCGCGGAGTTGAGTAAATTGGCGGTAAAATTTAAAATTTTCAAATTTGAATTTTTTTTTTTCTTTCTTTAATCCCAAGTGGCCAGGCTCGATTTTTGTTAGCTTTTAGTTGCCCGTTTCAAGTTAACTTTCTGCTATTCCAAAATGTTAATAAAATGATGACAAACAGAATTTTAAAAAAGTTAACTTGTAAAAGTTTTCTTAAAGTTACCAATGAAATGTTAACAAAACGTAACATAATAAATGTTAGTAAATAGTTATCATAAAATAACGTGATAAATGATGACTATTTGAAGATAAATAAAAGTTATCACTTTAATGCTGACAATTTGTTATTTGACAATGTTAACTGAACGTTAACTTCTTTCCGTTATTTAAAAGATAACATTGAGTTGTTAATGTTTTGTTAATTATTTTAGATGAACATTTTGTTATATTTTAATGTTAGCATTATTTTGACAATTGGCAACTGAAAAGTGTTGCCATTGTTTATATCATCAAAGTATATTTGTATCAAATCAGTTAACAAGAAAAATGTTACCATTTATTTTGCTATGTAAAAAGGCAGATTGTTTCCAACAAATATCACTACTAATGTCCAGCAAAAAGTTTACTTTTTTATATTTCAAAAAGATAACTTTATGGAACAATTTATCAACTTTTTGACATCATTTTGGTAACATTTTGATAACGCTTTGTTGACAAATCGCAATTAGTTTTTTGGTACCAAAAAATTAACAAATTGACAACATTTTGATGTTGACATACAAGATTCATACTGTTATCCGAATGGCTTGCAAGCAAACTGTCAAAAGTACAAATTTCAGAACTTTAGAAAATTGCAGTTCCGAATGTAGAAAATGCAGATGGTTTTTAAAGCAGTATGACGAATTATTACCTTATCAAAAACATCAATTTTTTAATTTTTACATCAACACATACTCAGAATTTACAATATTCATTCTTTCGTCGTAACGAATTAACAATATTTAGAAAGACAGTATTTCAGAAATCAAATGGGGGGGGGCAAAATGGGCCTCCTAAAATTTTGGATTTCTCGAATTATATGGGGACAAAATGAGCCTCCAAAATTTTTAACGTGAAGTGTTTGGGGCGAACGGGTGGGGCAAAATGGGCCACTGAGGCAAAATAGTCCCTCCAAAATTTTTAACCTGAAAAGTGTTAAGTGTGTGAGGGGGGCCTATTTTGCCCCACATTTTTTAATTTTTTATTTTTAATGGACAGAACAAACTTAGGTCAAATACTTGGCAAGGGAGTAAAAAAAGTATAACAACTCAGTATAACAAGTCACTTTCTGAGAAAGTTAGTGGCAAAAGTTGCTTGCAAAAGTTGGCAATCATAAGTTGACGGTAAGTTTCCTTTCAATTTTCTCAGAAACTTGCATTCCAGTTGCAGCTCCATACTGGCGCCAACTTTCTGAAAAAGTTGGCGGTAACTTGTAACCAAAAGTTGCAAAAGCTAAAGTTGTCGGCAACTTGTCGTCAAGTTGGTCGGAAACTAATGAATGACCAACTTTTTCACAATCAACTCGTGCTATCAGGGCAAATTGCATTTTTTGCGAAAGACCATTTTTCATAAAATTTTGCTGATAGTCGGTATTACAGACTTCCCATATGAATTTACCATTATCATATGAGTGTTTTGGTGGATTGGCCCCTGATGATAGCCACCCTAACCATAAGTTAACTACAAGCTACTGCCGTATTTTAAAAAAAGAAAGTGTTGGAGAGCAAGCAGTTACCTTTAAGTTGACAGTAAATTGTCTGCAAGTTTCTATTTAATTTGACTACAAGTATTAACGTCAAACAATGACGTTAAGTTGATTGAAAGTCTCACTTCAAATTGACGACAAGTTTTTCTGGCAAGTTACATTCAAGCTACTGCCGTATTCTAAAGCCAACTTAAGGGAAAGTATTATCCAGCCAAGCTTACCAGAAACTTTCTCATTAAGTTAGCCGTAAATGTTTCACTGCAACCACTTGTAGAGCAAGGTCTGGCTATCAGGGGGTGTTTAAAAAATTTGTATGAATCGTTACTTAATAATCATATATGAATTTAAAAAGTATGATTTGTACTAAACGATTAAATTAAATGTACTTAATTGAGGTAGAAGCATTATTTGTGGTCAGTGCATTTTTTTCGGATCTTTAATATTTTATTTTAATTAATTAAGAAGTGGAAAAAAAATTTTTTCATTCTAATACAGTTAAAAAATTGCCTTTGAATGAATTAAAAAAAATTAATTTTATCATTACCAACCTCCGTATCATCCCTTGTGGAAATTTTTCTCTGCAGAAAGTGAAAATAATTCTTACAGATTGAAAATAAAAGTTTTGAAAATCTTATTTTCTCTTAAAAACTCTGGGAAACTCGTAGAAAGTCGAAAAAATTCATATAAAGTCCTAAAAAGTCAAATATTCAGTCAAATTTGGCAATTCTTCAAGAAGAATTATTAAGACTTTTTAAAACTTTTAGCAAAAAATTTTTATATAGCAATAAAAAATGTTTTTCAGAGTAATTTAGAGAAATCTACTGACATAAAGAATATCATTACAATAATTGGAAAAAAAATTTCTGAAAAAATTCGGAAAAATTTGAAAATAGTAGATAATTTATTCAAATCTTTTTATATTGAAATTTACACAAAATAATTTACTCATTTGAATAAATTAAGAAATGAAAAGGATAGATAGGATATTGATGAAAAACTGTTTTAATTATCAATATTTTATTTTGGTGTGCTAATGAATAATTCAAACTATTCAATAATTTTAATGACAGAAAAGAAATATAACAGCCCGGTAAGTATAATTGATATTCTAATTATGTTTAGTTAAAAGGAAGTAATACTATACAATAATAAAATAGAATATTTAACAATTTATAATTATTATCAACTATGACAAAGTGAAATAATAATATAATAAATAAAATATAATTATTTGAGTTAAAACTTAGTGAAAATATACAGTTATACTAAACTAAATAATTTGTTGATAAACATTTCACGTAATAATTGTCAAAAAAATTTTACATTTATAAATGGGAATATTTATGGGGTACAAAATTATCACAATAATTTGATATTGTAAAATAACAGAACCTTATTATTTGCATTAACTGTATTATAAAAGAACATCAAAGTTTATATCACTACAATATTATTTTACTACTATAATATAAATATTGTACTACCACTTTCAAAATTTTTAACTGGCAAGATTTTAAATGACATGTAAGTAAAAAATGCAAACAACTTAATAATTATCTAAACGTAAATATAACAAGATGTAAAGAAAAATAATGTTTTTTATTATTAAAAATGTTTAACCGAGCAGTATCCATAAAATAATTTCTTTTAATTAATTTGGAGAACAATACAATCTTTATCAATCGCCATAACTTCCGGGTGGTATGAAAATAACATAACTTTTTGTTTCTATGGACGTCAAAATACATGGTTGTAATATCATGCTTGCTTCGCAATATTGTAATTTTTTAGTTATTAAACATTCTTCAACATTGTGAACAGTAACATTCCTTGACGAAAAAAAATATTTCTTCTGTTTTACTACCTCTTCAAAAAAGATGAAAATTTTTTTTTCAGTTTTATCAGTACCAAAATAACAAATATTTTTGATTATGCCTATCTTGCCATTTTTAAATAATACTGAAGTCATTTATTTTTTCGCAAAAACGATAACTGTCTGATGTATATCGCTTACCGTTTAAAATAAATCTATTAAACGACTTACATTTGGCGGATTTATTCAAAAGTTTTTTCTCTTCTGGATTTATTTCATAATCTTTTCCTTTTCCAATTAATATGCAGTTGTCCACTTTCAAAGTATTCTTTAATTGTCCTGTTAAATGTTTTTCACAAAATTTTATAAAGTCATCGCTAACTTCAATTTTTTTTTTAAATAACGGTAATGATTGTTGAAACAAGTATCGTCTTGCGATTTGTACAGCGATATGATTTGGACTTTTTTGCATCTTCAGAACAAAGTGATTTTCATTTTTAAAAATGAACGTATTATGGAACTGCAAAGGACCTAAATTCGATACACATCTTTTCATATGTAGCAATAAATGGATATTATAAGTCATCACTTGTTTTCCGAAGTATTCTTGATATAACGCTACATATCTTACAATCAATGAACCAGCCATTTCAAGATCATCATATTCAATTATTTCTAATAATAGAATACGTACTGCCTCTACTAGCAAAGCTAAATGCTCTAAATATTTTTGAGGAAGAATCCCTTTGAGACTTATTAAAGAATATAACAGCAACCATGATCGTCATTCACTCGCCTTCCACATGTCTCTTTCGGTAATAGATCTCGGAGAGCGCGTTATACATGTAGGATGCTTAAAATCTATAAGTTTACTATTTATTACTTCGAGCTGATTAGGATTACCAATATAGTAATCTTTACCGAATGATGACAGCAATATCTCGGTGTGCTGCTTTATTACTCCTAATAGAATGGCGTGCATATAGTCTGGGGACATTCCGTCTGCAATACTAAAATATTTCAAATTCATTAATGGAAATGGCCCCCAAACACCCATAACATCTTGACCATATTCGTTTTGAGCAGCAAGTATCATGCATCTTTTTATTGACTCATCGGTCCTATCTGGTGGAGCAACTATTGATATAGGATATTTTCGGTTGTTATCAATACGTTCTGTCGGATGGACGCAGAATGGACATCTGTGAGTACCGTTGCATTGTTTCATGTTTAAAACTTTGTATCTCGCTACTGAGTCAACTACAGCACATAAAGGAATAAATTTACTTGTTATTAATTGATCTCCTAATTTCCATTGTATACCTTCATCCGACAGTTTATTAGCTTGGTCAACAAATGGCTGTAAAAAAAGAAGCATATCTGGTTCTTTTTTTTTAACCCATAAACCAGTCATAATAATATGTTTAGATTGAAGTTTTGGTGGTAATTCATTTATTTTAATATATATTGGCCAGATAGAAAGTTTACTAGATTTCGAAGGCTGACAACCATCAGTATTAAATGTGTATGTAAAATTATGTTTATCTGCCAAAAGATGATTTGTCGTATATAATTTTTTATATATGTGTCCATCACTCATATTTCGTATGTCATTGTACAAATTTTGTTGAACACCTTGGAATTTATCCATTAATACTTCTTGCACTTCTGGGTTTTCTAATATTTTTTTTAGCTGTTGAGAGACATCAAAACTTAAAAAATATGAAATTCCTGGCGATTTCTCATTATTTCTACAAGTTTCACAAACTAGTTCTTTTTTATTTAACTTTTCTTGAGCACCAAAATAATAAAAACAATTTTCGCAAAATAAATGGTATGACAGAATATCTTCATTTAATTCTAATATTTTAAATAATTTATACTTTGAAGCAGGAACTACTTCATTTCTAAACAAAGTATTTATCATTGAGAGGATTGCAGTAATAGTCTTCCAAGTAAGGGATTCCTCAGCTCCTAATAGAAGCGTCATCATCAAGGCTTCTCCCCGCGTTGTCGTCGTACAGTGGTTGGTAATAATCATGATCATTATCACTTTGTGAACGTTGATGCTGTAGAATAAGAACAATGAACAACTTATTTTTTTATTTTATAAATGTAAATAAACTAAGAAATCACAATACAAGCTTGAACTACGAAAAATGATTGTTTATCATTATGATTGTTATTAACACTATTTTTAATATAATTATAACTTTATAAGTCTACTGATTGCCGTATGTTATTATAATTCAAAGTATTAAAGCTTGGTTATATAAGTTTGGAAATAAATAGGAGTAATCTATAAAAAATTATAAATTACTCTTCCAATGATATACATGCATATATATTAGGATGCTCCAAAAAAATTTGATATTTTCTTTTCTATCGGCTATTGGGAAAAAATTTTCTATTTATCGAAATAATAATCCTGTCAAAAAGACGATTTTTTATTTCAATTTTAAAAAGTAGTGCTCGCTGTTTGAATTTTCCCATACTAATAGCATATTTCATTTTTTTTTTTTTATAAATAATGCTATAATTTAATTTGACGTTGAAGAAAAAAATTTATTCATTTATTACAAAAAGGTAATCCTTACTTTATGATTCATAAATATGTTTAATGAATACTTCTCCACAGAAATTATTATTTTCTGCTTGCGTAAAATTTACGATAATTATTTTTACTAAATTTACTTATTATAAAACTCAGTCACGATCTAAATTATTATTTAAACAAGTTTATTATATTCTTAGAATATTTTTCACTTATTTTCAAATCGATTCAAGTAAAAATTGTGTTAAAAACATGATCACAATCATCGAATTGATTTTTATAAAGAATTTTTTTTTGGTATAATTAATTTATTAAAAGAATAGTTTTGATCATACCTGAGTTTTATGCTAAGTAAATATAGTAAAAATAATTATTGCAAATGTTATACAAGTAGAAAATATTAATTTCCATGAAAACGTATTTATTAAACATATTCATTAATCATAAAGTAAGAAATTTACATTCATGTTTTTGAAGTCTTTTTGTAATAAATGAAATTTGTTATAAAACCCTTTATCTGATACTTTTCATGAGAATAGCAGTTTGGGTGTAAAAACCGTTTGAACGTTGATTTTTACAAAGTTATCAACTTTAAATCTCTGTAACCTTTGAACCGTACATTTCATAGCTTTTGTTCTTCCAAACAATTTTGCAGAGCATAAAATTTTCAACAAAAATGTTCATGAATCAAATTTTTTCTTCTACGTCAAATTAAGTTATAGGATTTTTATAAAAAAAATAAGAAAAATAAAATATGCTACTAGCATGGGAAAATTCAAACAGCGAACGTTACCTTTTAAAATAAAAAAAAAAAAGAAATCGTCCTTTTGACAGGTTTCTTTTTTTTTTTGATATGCAGAAACTTTTTTACAGCAGCCGAGAGAAAAAAAATAATGAATTTTTTTGGATATATATATATTCGGATGACCCAAAAAAATAACTAATTTTTTTTTCTATAGTTACCGTGAAAATATTGTTAAAGATGATGAAAAATAAATTATTGTAAAGTTTGAACTCTTAATTTTAATATTAAGAGGTGTGGCGCTTCGTGATTTTTAATTTCCCACTTAAATAACATGGAAAAAAAAATTTTTAAGTTTGGAATTATATATCTCGGCAATGGCTCATTGTGCAGATAAGGTCGATACATAAGTTTATAGGGAATTAAATTATCTACGAAAGAAGTCTCTTATCATTTTTTGATAAATCCATCTATTCAAAAGTTATTGAATCTTGAACAAAAATATATAGTGAATTTCGAGATCTTTTTAACATTACAACGAAACTATCTGACATCACAAAATGTCAAAATATCCTATTTATAAACAATTTAATTTCCTACAAATTATCTTGAATAAAGTTTGTTGAATACAACTGACGAAACTGGATTATAATAAGACAAGCATAAGTTATGTGTAATGAAAACCATATTTTCAACATTTTTTGATTCCATTAAAATTTTCGAGGCTATGAAATTATTGGAAGAAATGGTCAAAATATAAAGTTTGAGGTCATAAATTAAAGCTTATTAGTCACGCTTTAAAATACTTTTTGCAGAAATTATCAATGAGTTGTAGTTTTAAAGTTATATGGACTTGAAAGTGATTAAAAATTGATTTTTTCGAAAAATCGTTGAAATTTCAGACAGCCATAACTTCTAAACTAATCGATTGAATCAGCCCATCTTCGAACTTAACCGTGGTAATCACACATAGAATAAGTGTAGGAAATTTCATTAAGATCGGATAAGAATTGTAGACGCAATCGTGTCCTCAAAAGTCGGTTCTATGACATAAATATATATATATATATATATATATATATATATATATATATATATATATATATATACATACATATATAAATTTTTCAACGAGTGGTATTATTGATCTCTACTCAACTAATTATGATAGTTTATGACGAAATCCCTTGTAAAATCGACCATGAGGACAAATACAATAGTTAGATTTTTAAAAAAATCTACTTAAAAATAGTAGATTTTTTTGATACAGCCTAATATATATATATATATATTAGGGTGTGCCAAAAAACGAAGATATTTTTTTTTTTTTTGTTCTCACCCCAAAATATCTCAGAAAATGTCCCAACAAAGCTCCTGTTAAAAGCGGAGCTCAAAATTCCAATTCTAAGAGGTCCTCCATCGCATGTTAAGTTTTCCCGTTTAAATAACATGGGAAACGTGGTTTTTTATTACTTTTTTGTCCTGCAAACTGTGAAAAACTTATTTTTCGAAAAAACGAATGAATGGACCTTTTTTATTAATAAATTTGCTACAAAAAATTTCATTGAGTCGAATTTCTATCTCCAATATTTGATTTGTTGTATAGCTTTGAAATTCAAATTTCCGGTTTTTTGCATTTTTTAGCTGAACTGTTAGAGTTAGACAAAAATTTTGAAAGGCAAATTTGTAGTACGTTCCAAATTCTATAAAATAGTTTTAGTCAATTTTTTCATATCATCAATAACAACAAAGTTACAGGCTCATTAATTTTTTGTTTCATTATCGATATTTCAGTTCGTAAAAGCAAAAATTTGAAAAAATAAATATTCATGAGCCTGTAACTTTGTTGTTATTGATGATATGAAAAAATTGACCGGAACTTTTTTATAGAATTTTGAACGCACTACAAATTTGCCTTTTAAAATTTTTGTCTAACTCTAACAGTTCAGCTAAAAAATGCAAAAAACCGGAAATTTGAATTTCAAAGCTATACAACAAATCAAATATTGGAGATAGAAATTCGACTCAATGAAATTTTTTGTAGCAAATTTATTAATAAAAAAGGTCCATTCATTCGTTTTTTCGAAAAATAAGTTTTTCATAGTTTGCAGGACAAAAAAGTAATAAAAAACCACGT